>CM029015.1:113725968-114200968 GCA_016801055.1 Panax notoginseng
GGTAATGACTTATAAAGTCGTTGTCAAAAATACATGTTTAGTAACGAAATTTGTCATTCGTTGCAATTTATGAAAGACTTTCATTTTTCATAACGAAATTCATAAGTCGTTGCAAAAATTCGTTGTCAAATCGTTTATGGAAAAAAAAAACACACCACCTATTTTCTTTTTTGATGCCAATGAGATTTATCCTCATCGTCGGCAACGAAAACTTTTTTCTTGCTATATTTTGTTGCCTAATATAGGTCACATTCATTGGCAACAAATTTTTTTCTTTACGTATTTAATACATTTTTTTGCAACGACTAGTAAATTGTTGCCTAAAATTAAGACAAACCCAATAAGCATGCCTCTCTTTTTTTCCCCTGTTCGGGAGTGTTTCACCGATCCTCTGTTGGGCTGAAGGCTTGGACCGGAACCAAGGAGGTCGAGCTCGTATGTTCGGATATAAGAGATCGGGGTCGGGTGCCCGAGCCCAATAGGCCAAGGCCCGGTTGTCATCGTAAGGGTCGAGATCGGGTCTTTGCGTCTTCTAGGCCGAGGCCCAGACCGGTGTTTATGCTTGGCCGTTGGGTTGGGCCTGAACATGTGAGCAGCCCACATGCAGAGTTTGAGTAACAATGAGTTTACGTGATTAAGGATATTAACCCTAATCATATGCTAACAAGGCAACTCCAAAGGTAGTGTTGGAAAGGGATTTCACTTGCACCTTTTAAGGAGATTGTGTTGGACCCAAATATGGTAACTAACATATTTAGGAGTCCTACTCTAATTCGGAGAAGGATACCAAGGTGGTGGGAGCTCTATAAATACAAGGTCAAGGTTACAATTAACAGGTAATACCTACTTTAAGCACTAAACACATAACCTCCATTGTTAAACCTTGTAAACGCCCTATACTTATTCTCACATCGGAGCTATCCCCCGGCGGCACGGCCGTCAAGTTTCTGTGTGATCTGTTATTGTGCAGATTTCAGAGCGTGGATTCTGTGATTGGACGCGCGGACGAAACTTGGCGTTAACAATGGCGCTAGAAGTAGGGGCAGAAGAAGGAGTCATTCGGCCGAGCGCTGATTAGAACACCGAAGCAGGTCGAGGCAAACGGAGAGGGAAGCGTCTCCTGACTACGGGAGGGACAAACCCCGATCGTCCCCTCATAAGGAAGGATCCGACCCCCTTACCAGAAGAGTGGCTGAACTAGAGAAACTGCTAGGGGCAAAAAACTCGACAGAGATATCCTCGGCATGCTTAGGATCTCCCTTTTCGCCCGAAATAAACCGGGTGATAGCCGATCCAAAGAAGAAGATTCCCCCGATGGAGACATATGATGGATTGGGAGATCCCTATGACCATTCGGATGGGTATGATCGGCTGATGTCGTACTATGGGCATTCGGATGCAGCCAAATGCCACATGTTTGCTACAACCCTTAAGAAGAGTGCCAGGGAGTGGATGGGGACCTTGGCGGCAGGATCAATAGGGTCATGGAACGACCTTCGAGAAAAGTTCCATGCTCGATTCGGAAGCAATCGAAGACGAGGAAAGATCACAGCGTCCCTCATGCAGGTCCGACAAAGATCCGACGAGACCCTAGGCCAGTATGTAAAAAGATTTCGGGAGGCGGTGGGATCGGTAGCAGAGTTGAATTCCCCTCAAGCCCTGGTATTTTTTACAATCGGCTTAGACATTGGGAGATCGAAGAAGCTGGTGAAGGATTTGGTGATCAACCCTCCGACAGATCTGACCGAAGCTTTCCATCGGGCAGAAGGGTTTATCGCTGTAGAAGAAGCTTTGGGCAATTTCAGACCACACTCCCAGTCTTATGAGAAGTCTAAGGACAGAGACAAATCAAATTATCAGCGTTCGGACAACAACCAGTAGAAATCAGACCGAGTAGAGAAGAAAAGCTATAACGGCGGCGAGCCCGGAAGTAACCGACCCCCACTGCCCAATCGTAATGTCAGCAAGGTCTATTCCCCCCTTACCACGAATCGTTCGAAGATTTTGGAGGAGATAAAGAATCAACCATTCTACGAACCATGCCCCAGACGAACCAAACCCGGAAGGAGAGGTCAGGATAAGTATTGCGAATACCATCAGAGTACCGGACACTCGACCGAAGCATGCACTAATCTGATGGATATGATCGAGAAAAATGTCCAGAACGGACAACTGATACAATATGTAGCGGGTCGGGGAAATACAGTAGTGCCCAGAGAAGAGACCACAGATCAGATCCTGGATACTCAGGCTCCACAGAACCCTTCAGCCCGAGGCGTAGTTGATGTCATTTCGGGGGGTTCCGTCGGACGGGTATCGGGAAGAAAAAGAAGTGGGCATTTGGGAGAAGTGCTATCTGTTACGGGGTCAACTCCTAGAAAGGATCGGGCATATCCGGGAACATCTATCTCATTCGCGGACGAGGATTACCTGATGGATCTCATCGAGCCACATGACGGTGCATTGGTAATAACAGCTCAGGTCGGGATAGTGGATATGAAGAGAATGATGATAGACAACGGGTCTTCGGTCGACATCCTATATACTCATGCCTATCAGAGGTTAGACCTACAAGGAAAGAAGATGGATTTGGGAGGAAAAGGACCCTTGTACTGATTTAGTGGAGATCCGGTGTATGTGTCGGGCACCATCGAAATGCAAGTTAAGTTCGGCACAGCACCCAATCAAGTCGAAATATTGGTCAGATTCTTTGTCGTCCAAATAGACTCGGCATACAACGCGATCCTCAGAAGGCCTACCTTGGCAGCCCTACAAGCAGTAACATCGATACCCCATTTTAAAATCAAGTTTCCAACACCGAACGGGATCGGGGAGGTAAAAGGAGACTTAGATATAGCCCAAATGTGTTACCGGAACAGCTTGATTTCTTCAGGGGTCGGGGTCAGCAAACGGAAACAGACAATGGCCATTGAGATCGAACCATTCACCGAGGGGAGCACAGAGCCACTTGCTCTTCCGGCCGAAGAAACTGAAGATGTAGAGTTAGTGCCAGGAAAAAAAGAAAAGTTGATCAAAATCGGTTCAGGGTTAGCAGAACCTTTCAGGACCGGACTGATAGAACTACTCCAAGTCTACGCCGACATCTTCGTATGGGAGCCGAGTGATATGCCCGGGGTAAATGAATCAGTGGCAGTACACAAACTTCACGTGGACCCAAGCAAGAAACCAGTTATACAAAAACGAAGAATTTTCGCCCCGGAGAGGCAAAAAATAATCGATGAGGAGATTGCCAAACTTCTGGAGGCCGAATTCATCTTCGAGATCGATTATCCGGAGTGGTTGGCCAATGTGGAATTGGTCCAAAAGCAGAATGGGAAGTGGAGGATGTGCATCGATTACACGGACTTGAACAGAGCGTGTCCAAAGGATTTCTACCCTTTGCCCAACATAGATCAACTGATCGACGCAACTTCAGGATACGGAATGCTGAGCTTTATGGAGGCCTTCTCGGGGTACCACCAGATTTTGATGTGCAAAGAAGACATCCCGAAGACCAGCTTCATCACACACCGGGAAATATATGCGTACAGGAAAATGACCTTCGGGCTATTGAACGTCGGGGCAACTTATCAGCGGATGATGAACTTTGTGTTCACGAAACAATTGGGGAGGAGCATGGAGGTCTACGTAGACGACATGATTGTAAAAAGCATTTCAGTCCGTGATCACCTGGAAGACCTGGAAAATTGTTTCGAGACAGTTAGAAAACGCAAACTGAGGTTGAACCCAACCAAATGCACATTTGGGCTAGGATCGGGGAAGTTCCTAGGATATCTGGTCAGCAAAAGGGGAATTGAAGCGAACCTAGAGAAAATCCAGGCAATCCTAGACATGAGATCCCCAAAGTCTTACAAGGATGTGCAGAGACTGACGGGTCGGATCGCAGCCCTTCGAAGGTTCGTCTCCAAGTCGGCCGAAAGGTGCCTACCATTTTTCGATACCTTAAAAGGGCCTAAGAACGAGAAAAGCTTTCAATGGACTTCAGAATGCGAGGATGCATTCCAAGGGATCAAACAATATCTATCTTCGGCACCTCTGCTGATGAAACCGATTCCTTCGGAACCCCTATATCTCTATCTAGCAGCAAGTTCGATGGTTGTGGGAGCGGCATTGGTTCGGGACAAAGGGGGAAATCAGTTCCCCGTATACTACGTCAGCCACGTGCTTCGAGACGATGAAATCCGTTACTCGAACCTAGAAAAATTTGTCTATGCTTTGATCATAGCAAGCAAAAAACTTCGGCATTATTTCCAGGGTAGAGTGGTGGTGGTATACACGGATCAGCCGTTGAAAAAAATTCTACATCGACCTGAGGTTTCGGGTAGACTGGCAGCATGGGCAATGGAGCTAACACAGTTTGTGCTAGAGTATCAACCCCGAACAGCAATCAAAGGACAAGCGCTAGCAGACTTCGTCGTGGAATGTTCGTTCTCGGAGCCAGATGTGGGATCGGTGACCAAAACGCAACACATAAAGACTTCATGGACACTATATGTCGATGGCTCATCAACGTCAGACATCAGTGGTGTAGGGGTCATACTGACGAGCCCCGAAGGATTTAAAGTCCAACAAGCTATTCGATTTCAGTTCAAAGCAACCAATAACGAAGCAGAATACGAGGCCATTCTAGCCGGGTTAAAGTTGGCCCGAAGCCTAGAAGTACAAAACTTGGTCATCTATAGTGACTCGCAGCTGGTCGTCAAACAGATTTCGGGAGAGTATGAGGCTCGGGGGGCAAGAATGACGAAGTACTTAGCCGAGACAAAGAATAAACTGACATACTTCAACTCTGTCAGCTGTCAGGGAGTGGATAGATCCGACAACACAGTAGCAGATGCCCTGGCCCGACTGGCGTCAACCGAAGCCAGCTCCTTCGACGGTTCGGTGTATCTGGAGACATTGAAACAGCAAAGTGTCCCGAAAGAAGAGGTACTATGTGTTGATCGGCTGAACTGTTGGCTTACACCTTATATCTTTTATTTGGCTGATGGAACATTACCTTCGGACCGAATTCTAGCAAGGAAGATTAAGCACCGAAGTTCGAATTTTGTACTGATCGACGGAGATTTGTACCGAAGAGCCTTCAGCTCTCCCTTACTTAAATGTTTAACACCGTCAGAGGCGAGCTACGCACTTCAGGAGGTACATGAAGGGATTTGTGGGGATCACATGGGGGCCAAGTCACTGGAACATAAAATTCTAAGACAGGGGTATTACTGGCCAACCATCTACACAGAGGCCAAGGAACTCGTCAAAAAATGTCCCAAGTGTCAACTAAACAGCAACATCCCACATCAACCGCCTGAAGAACTCTACTCGGTCTTATCCCCGATCCCCTTCGCAGTATGGAGAATCGACATCCTGGGGCCTCTGCCGAAGGCCAAGGGACAAGTCAGCTTTATAATAGTGGCTATCGATTACATGACGAAGTGGGTCGAAGCCAAACCACTGCAGAAGATCACCGAATAGGAATGCCTTAAATTCTTGAAAGAAGGAGTAGTATATCAGTTCGGCATTCCGATGGCAGTAGTCTCAGATAACGGTAGATAGTTCGTGGGGTCAAAGTTTGAAAGCTTCCTGAAAGAGTTGGGAATTCAGCACCGGAAGACTTCGGTTGCCCACCCTCAGTCAAACGGTCAAGTAGAAGTGACCAATCGAACCATACTCAACGGAATAAGAAGAAGACTGGATGAGTTGAAAGGTCGATGGCCCGAAGAACTACTCAGTGTTTTGTGGGCATATCGAACAACCCCGAGGACAACCATTGGAGACTCTCCTTTCCGACTGGCCTATGGAACCGATGCACTCATACCAGTAGAGATCGGTTCCCCCACCCTTCAGGTCAGCCAGTACAAAGAGCTCTACAACGATGAAGGTCTGAAAGTAAATTTGGATCTGCTATATGAAGCTCATGACGCCGCTGTGTTGAGGTTGGCCGTTTATCAACAAAGGACATCCCGACACTATAACCAGAAGGTGAAGCTGAGGAGGTTCGAAGTAGGTGATTTGGTGCTTCGGGAGGCAGAGGCATCAACCCCCCAGAACACAGAAAAGTTAATGCCTAACTGGGAGGGACCTTATGAGATAGTAAAAGTGTTGAAGCCAGGGACTTATCGGCTTCGAGCAATGGATGGGTCGGAGGTAAAGAATACATGGCATGCTGGAAGACTTAGGAGATATTACCAGTAAATACATGCCTATTCTTTCCTTCTACTTATGTAATTTACGCAATTTATCAATGAAATGAAAACTTCTCTTAGAGAAACGCTTGTACTTCATTTTAATCTTGCACTGCTTTACCGATCATACACGCTTTGGGTGTAAAACGATCAGACAGTCTGAGAGAACTTAACTGATTGATAAACGCCACAAGTATAACTGATTGACAAAGCAACGAATCCGATCATATAAGCTTCGAGCGTATAACGATCAGACAGTCCGAGAGAACTTAACTGATTGTTAAACGCCACAAGTATAACTGATCGATAAAGTTGCAAATCCGAGACAGTACGCTTTAGACATAAATCGACCACATTGTCATAAATGACCCAACTGTTCGATAAAAGTCAAGTTAAACTGGTCGAGATAACAACTTAGAAAGTTTTTGTCTTCATTTATATTCAAAAAGTTTTACAATTCCCGATCAGACAAGCTTCGGGTACATACACCATCGGCTTCACTGGTCAGGTGAGTTACAAAACTTAGAAAAAAAAAATTACAGATATGAAGAACAGGATCCGGAGGGAGCTACGGGGAACCATTATCGGCTTAGGCTTCGGATTCCTCGTCCGAAGAATCAATAATCGAGGCGTCCAGACCGGCATCAACAAGCTTCGCCCGGGCCTTTTCCCGATAAACTTCGACACCCTCTGCAAACTGGGTCATAATCTTATCGGTTAGGTCGGGCGATTCCTCATACTCTTTGATGGCAGCCTGCTTAATGACGGCCTGTTCGGCCACCAAAGTGTTGTTCGCATGAATCAGGGTACTTAGCTGAGCATGAACCCCCGCGAACTTCTCCTCGATGACCTGAAGGTTCCCCACCAGAACATTGTTCTCTTCGATCAGAAGCTCCTTATCATGCACCAGCTTCTTGGCATGATCGGTGAGACCGACGAACTCTTGTTGTAGTAGGGAATTTTATTCTTCGAGTTCGGCGATCCAACGGTTAGCCTGGGTCACCTTATTTCGGGTGTCGGCGTGAAGGTCCCTTTCCTTCTTAAGTTCAGCATCCCGAGCCCGCAGCTCGCCCTCGAGAATGCCCACATCGATTCTTAACAGGACCTCTCTCTTAGTAGATCGGGCAAGAGAAGTGATAGCCCGAGCGAGGATGGCATTGGCCTAAATACATAGGCGAATTGATCAAACAAAACACAACAAAATGGTAAAGGAAAAACAATATAAAAACGAAGATGAATACCTGAGTCTGGGCTCTGAGATAGGTAACCAGAAAATCCTCTGAAGAAAAGTTCTTGAATCGATCATCATCACCCGAGAGCCTAAACTGATCCAGCAAATGGAATGGGAATTTATCAGCAGGACTCTTCGGCCAACAGGTGGTCGGTGACCCATCGGAAGAGCTGGCTTTGGACATCGGGGTGGCGGCAGGGATCAGACCGACTATTTCTTTGACCGGGAGAGGCACCTTGATCAGACGCGGCTTCTTCGGTTGAGGCTCGAGACGCCGATCCTCAGTACCCTCCGACTCCTCGTCCACTGTCGTTATGGTAGGAGAAGGAGGGGTTGATTTTGCAGCTGGCTTCGGGGGGACCGAAGCGATGGTCTTGGGGGGGGCTCGGGTAGAGGAAGACCTTTTCTTTGACTTCTTTAGCAAAGCCATCTTATCGGCCCCCTTCATCTGCAACACACTTTTTGTGGAAGCGTCCGCCTGGGAAGATTCGGGTAGAGGCCCGGTTGACGAACCGACTGACAGTTCGACAATAAGGACAACCTCGTCTGAAGGAGAGTCATCAGCGGCAGGAGGGTAGATGGGCTCGGCGATGACCTGCAGTGGGGTCAGAGCCACTTCAGCACCATCGGGCTTGAAGATAGTCACTACAACATAAGATAAAAAGGTCATAAGAAAGAAACGATAACAAAGGAATGGGAATACAGATGAATGAGTTCGGATATGACAACTTACAGCCGTGTTCGTAGAGTCAATATTCGTTGGATACGATCCCCAGACCCCAGCTGGTCTGCTTCAGAAGGGCATAAAACTTTTTGAAGGCAGCCGCACGACCCTTCGGGAACCTGGTTACCTTCAAGGGTTGTTCTTCGGGACAGGCCCAGTTCGGTAAAAGGTTGAGGTCGGTTCCCCTCATGAAGAACCATTGTGAATGCCAACCTTTATTGCTCGAGGGGGTCTTCATGAAGGTGGCACGACCAGATACACGGTTTAGATGGCGAAGGCCTGGTTCCTTCGATCGGCCGATAGAAAATAGGACAAAGAAGAAGTCCAAACCTGGGGATATGCCAGCTTCTTGACACAGAGCAATGAAGCTGACTAGCTGGATGTAGGAGTTTGGGGCCAGCTGCGAGAACCTGATCCCGACCAGACAGAGGAAGGAGGAGATAAACTCATGGAGGGGGAACCGAACCCCATATTTCAGGGCATAGAGATGGACGGCCACCCAACCCCCTTCGGGATGCCAGAACATCCTTTCATTCAGTTCAGCCACCCGAAGCTTGTACTCTTGGGGAATATTGAATACTGTTCGAATGTCGGATAGCTGAGATTGGGTGATGGTGGAAACAGTGTTGATGACAGCATAGTCGGTCTCGGAGGTATAGAGGCGGCGAATTCGAGCATCGGCATCCTCGATAGGAATGTCAGCCGGAGCCGTGGGAAACTCAACCTGGAGAAGGTCGCCGGCGGTGAGGGTGGGAGTACCGGCCGCTGTGACCGTCGTGGAAGGAGGAATGCTAGAATCAGCCATTTGAGGTGGTTGGAGATGGTTTGAAAGGAGATAAGGCACAAAAATAGGAGTTTGGAACGAAAATGGCAGGAATCGAAGAAATTTGGTGAAATGAGTATCTCGCCAGAAATCGCCCTTGTCGGAAAAATTTGACAGAGATTTAAAATATTGAAGGCTTGAAAAAGTGACAGTGATGGATGTTGGGGAACTTATATAGCCCGTCTGGCACGGTTTCCAAAGATGGCTATTTATGGTAAGTGGGGCTAAGTCTTGGAAAAATGTGTACCAGCTCGCTGACCGAGGAGAAACCGCTTGGGTTCCCGAGACAGCTCATCATTATGGCGTGACTACCCAAATTCACGTCATTTCAAGTCTCCTGTCATAAATATCTTATAACAAGAGACTGGGAGGCAATGTTCGGGAGTGTTTCACCGATCCTCTGTTGGGCTGAAGGCCTGGACCGGAACCAAGGAGGTCGAGCTCGTATGTTCGGATATAAGAGATCGGGGTCGAGTGCCCGAGCCCAATAGGCCAAGGCCCGGTTGTCATCGTAAGGGTCGAGATCAGGTCTTTGCGTCTTCTAGGCCGAGGCCCAGACCGGTGTTTATGCTTGGCCGTTGGGTTGGGCCTGAACATGTGAGCAGCCCACACGCAGAGTTGGAGTGACAAGGAGTTTACGTGATTAAGGGTATTAACCCTAATCTTATGCTAACAAGGCAACTCCAAAGGTAGTGTTGGAAAGGGATTTCGCTTGAACCTTTTAAGGAGATTGTGTTGGACCCAAATATGGTAACTAACATATTTAGGAGTCCTACTCTAATTCGGAGAAGGATACCAAGGTGGTGGGAGCTCTATAAATACAAGGCCAATGTTACAATTAACATGTAATACCTACTTTAAGCACTAAATACTTAAGCCTCCATTGTTAAACCTGGTGAACGGCCTGTACTTATTCTCACATCGGAGCTATCCCCCGGCGGCACGGCCGTCAAGTTTCTGTGTGATCTGTTATTGTGCAGGTTTCAGCGCGTGGATTCTGTGATTGGACGCACGGACGAAACTTGGCGTTAACACCCCCAAAATGCATCATTTTTCATTTAAAATTTTTTTTTATTTGGACACAATTTTATACAGTAAAAAGTTTCACTCCGTCTGGCTCAAAATAAATGACCAGTTTTATTTTTTTTTAAGTTATAATTTTTGAAATTAAAATTGAGCACATATAGATATATTTTCTAATTTACAAAAATTAAAGTTTGTAGTTAATTGGATGTAGTTTATAATGATCATATTCACACACTTATAATTTTGGAAAAAAATATAATTAATTTCTAAAATAACTTATATGAATTTTTCTTATAACTCGTTATTTTACATATATACTTTTTGACAAGGGATGTGCAAGGAATCGAAATCGCTCCCGAAATTACACCAAATATCGACCAAACTACACCGATTAAGTCGCGCCAATGGTTCTGACATAGACCAATTAAGTTGCACTAATGGTGTGTAAATTCTTTTTTAACTCCCCTTTTTCAAATTCTCCTTTTTCTTGACTTGTAAATTTTTTTTAATCAAATATTAAGTTCTCTTTATATCTTGAATTAGAGGGTGTTTGACCATGACTTATAAATTGGTCAAACTAAGTTATAAGTCATTTGTTATTATTTAGTGTTTGATAATAACTTAAATTTGAACTTTTTTTGACTTATAAGTCATTATTAAATTTTTTCATGCTTCATGTGCTATATTTTTTATGTATTAGATAAATTTTACTATCATATATATATATATATACACATATATATATACACACACGCACACACACATATTCTTTTCAAAAATTCTTGTCAAACTAAATAAAATACTAAACAAATCTCAACATTAAACTAAATATATATAAAGTAACTATGAATATTTTTATATATAAATATATATATGTAAACAAATATTCATATGAATATTTAGAGATAAATATATATATATATATATATATATATATATATATAAATATATATATATATATATATATGGGATATGATCCATAGCTAGTACTTGCTATGGATCAAAATTGGGCAAATAGTATCATAGACGTCCATTCCAATTATCAAGGGCGCAAATTAAAATTTGGATAGTACCGTCCGCCAGACGAAGTAGCGGACTCTTAAAAATGATTTTGTGACTAAGTCCCTCGTCACTTCCGCTAGGTGAACTAGCGGATGAATAATATCAGATATTCAGATCCAAGGGTTTCATTAGCCCCCATTAGATGCGATTTGATAGCCTAAACCCTGCGACTGCTGCGTGCGACTAGTGCCCCCATTAGCTGCGATTTGATAGCCTTAACCCCTGCGACTGCTGCGTGCGACTGGTGCCAGTAAACCCATGCGACTGCTGATTTCTGGCAATGCAATTTCTGCTACCCCTGCGACTGGTGCCACTAAATCTTGCGTCTACTGCGATTTCTGGCCCTGCGATTTCTGCTGCCACTAATCTACTTCCGATCTACGTCCTATAGTTCTGCTACGCTTTAAGAGCCTAACTACCTGCTGCGATTCATCATCTGCTACGATGAGTAGTAAACCCTCTCAACTTCGTTGAAAATAAAACCCTGCTGCGACCCTTTCTCCTTTTTAGAGCGATTCCACTGTCAAATCGTCAAAACCCTAATTTTTTTGACCAGGAATTTTTGCATTGCTATATGTTTTGAACAAAGGAATATATATTAAATTGCCCATCTTTGTACATGCTTGCATATAACCTAGTGCTATGATGTTACAGAATTTCATCAACATATTGCCCTAACATAATTTCTTCATTTTGTGTTATTTTGGTTTTTGTTACTAGGGGCATCACTTCATTGATGTGATTCCATATTTACTTTTCATTTATAAACTGAAGGTTTACTTTGAAAGTTAAATGGTGTTGGTGGGTTCGGTTGGAAGTTCATCAATTTAGAAACCATTTGTTTTTTGTTTTTTTTTGCTGATCATGTATTATTAGGATGATATATTTCTGAAGTTCCTATCCTTGAATTGTGTCTATTTATAGGAGCTACACCTAGAGTATTTTTTTGTACATGTACTCCTTATTTGAAAATCACATTCTATATCTATAGTTGTAATGGTCTATGATACACAAAAAATTGGCTGAGCTCATGTAAATCTCGTTTGACAGCTTTTTCATACACTCTAAATCCACCGATTCTATATATTTTACGAGGCATACAATTTTTATATATTATTTAATACTCGACATTTTGATGAATGTGTAGGAAACATGGATATTAATCCCGGACCTGCTAATCCTATTGTGTTATGGGACCAAGAAAATCACGTATCATCAGACTTATGGCAAAATATTGTAAGTTTATTAATGTATAACAACTTTCATTTTGTTAAACATTTGTTAGAAACATTCATGTTGTGACGATTTATGTTTTTATGTTGTTGGACGTGTAGGATAGGGGTGTGTTAGAAATTTGTCAAATGTCTGCAAAATTAACTGAATGGAACTTGACTGAACAACAAGAATATTTGCTGGAACAAGTAGGTTTTGGTATATTTTGTCATCAAGCTATAGTGTCAAAGATTAATGCATCTCTTGTATCTGCTCTAGTTGAACGTTGGAGAAGTGAAACAAATACGTTTCACTTAAATTGTGGAGAGATTAGCATTTCTTTAGAGGATGTGGGATTTTTATTTGGGTTGCCCGTATTAGGAAAACCTTTGACTTGCGGAGAATTAGAAAATCCCAAAAGCATTTTTATAAGGGTTTTTGGGCAACAAGTTGTAGTAGATGAGTGGGAACAATGCTATAAAAGGGGGGGCATAAGTTTGCCCTGGTTAAGACAGAGATATGGACAAGTACCTGGTGATGATACTCCAGATGATGTCGTAAAACACACTAAGGCATATCTGTTGTACTTGTGTGGCGCTATTTTGTTTCCAACCAAGAGTAAAAATGTTGTGCATCCTAGATATTTGTTGTTATTGGAAAGATTAGAATACGTAGTTACATATGCTTTGGGGGTGGCAGTTTTAGGGCACTTGTATAGGGGTTTGCATGAGGCTACTCGCAAAACAACGAAAAAATTCGCGGGTTGTGCAACCCTTCTTATGATTTTGGCTCATGAAAGGTTCAACATTGGTCGTCCTACCCCTAGGCCTATGTCCCAGAAGTTGATACCTAGGGCATTATCCTGGGCATACTCCTCTTTTGATCTTAATTCAAAACATTATCAGCGCCTTAAAAATCCACATCACCATCTTCTGTTTTACCGAGTAGAGTTTGATAATATGTTGGAAACAGATGGGGTGTGGCGTCCATATCAGTTATTTGATATACGTTTGTCTTGGGATTTTTTTGAGGCAAGGTTAGGTGGAGCCGCTCGTATACCATTGATACATTACGACATTATTGAGTTTCAAATGCCTGACAGATTTATGAGGCAATTTGGATATTTGCAGTCGTATCCATCTAATGCTGAAAATATGGTGGAATTGCGGAAGGAACATAAATTATTTGAGAGAATAAATTTTGAAAATCATAGGGCCGACTATATTAGATTGTGGGATGCATACATGGAGAGTTTAGAAGGACAAGTGTTGGTGGCTTTGCAGCATATATCTACCGAGGATTATATGACATGGTATAGAAAAATTACTTGACGACAGATACACCATCCTCGACCCTTTAGGCGTCAAGGGGAAGATTATGAGCCACGTGTATTCATTGACCAATATATAGCTGTAAACACTGTAAGTAGATCAATTTATAATATTTATTAATGTTTTTGTGTTTTTAACTGATTATCTTGTTTTATTAATATAATTTTTTTATTTAATTGTAGATTGAAAATGCAAAAGCTATATTTGAAAAGTTGTTGTCAATTGGACATCCACCTGAGTTAAGAACCATGTATGACACATGGTTCAATACATTATACCAGTCATTGATGAATGACTATAGAGGGGTTCCAATCAATCCAAATCCAACGCAACCTCAAGTTGGGCAGATGGAGATTGACATGACGGGATCCCAGCATACGGTTCAAGAGACTCAGCTTAGTGTTGGCCCTTCTACTCGACACAGTCAGAAATTGCCAGTTAGAAGGATGGAGGGAACAAAGCACACTCACTTTTTTAAGTACTTGAAGATAGAGAAAATCAATTGGCTAAATCAACATTGGTTTAGTCCAACTCACGACCCATCAGATTTTCCTCATAGCCATCCAGAAGGTCTATACAAGTTTGAATTTAAAGATGTTAACTGTTTGAGACCCAATGGTTGGTTATGGGAACATGTCTTGGATGCATATTTGTTGTTGTTGCGAGACAGAGAAACTAAAATGTGTAAAGAAGGTATCCAAAGATGGGCTCAATTTTATTTCATGCCAACGTACTTTGCGTTGTTAGGTACCCAAAACTTACCAAGTGCCGGAGTAAACATGCCAACCATAAAAAAATTTCTAAGAAGTTACATCAATCCTATAGTTGGTGCCCCAGTACATGAGTGTGATTACATATTCATTCCAGTCTTCAACGAAACCAACAGTCATTTTTTCTTGTTTATTTGGAGTGTCAACAAGTGGAAAGTAATGCTACTTGACCCACTTTATGATGACAAACCATTGATGCCATTGTCACAATTATATCAAAACTTCTTTGCGGTTGTGGTGAGTTCATTAATACAAGTATTGTTTTTCATGTCATTACAAACACATGTACTTCCTACTACTTCAGACTTATAAGTAATGGGTTTCTTATTTATAGGTGGACTTAATTCCTTTACTACTTCATCAGGCAAATCCTACAGCAAAGTGGCCAAAATCGAAGCCAAAAGTTGAAGCGTGTGTGAATAGACCGAGACAATGGAACGAAGACGATTGTGGCATATATGTGGCAAAGTACGTGGATTTCTTTTTGCACCCTATAAACATCATGGATGAACCGAGGTGGACTCTTAACGAGGCTTATAATTTTAGGTTTAGAATAGCGCATGAGCTTAGGTTGTGCAAAGCTAGGGACATTCCTGAATCATATTTGTAATACGTTCAAACTTTAGATTCAGATTCAAATGAAGACTAGTTAATGTATATTTGGAGATGGTAATATAGATACTACTGTTGAGCTTGTGTTCCTGTCTGAGTTATGGATTTAATTTAGCATATTGGCTTATATAGAGTTATCTTAGTTAACATGTTTTCATCTAGCACTTGATATACTATCTGCCCCTGAATTTTTAAGTCAACTCCTTGGTTAAATTGCATTAGTACTTATTTTAAGAGACTGTTAACCAACTGAAACTATTCATTTGTGCTACATTGTTCTTATAGATTTCATTTGGTGGTTATGTTGCTCTGTTAGTTTGTAGAATTATAGATTACCTGTCTCTGAACCCTCTTATGTTTTTCCAGGCTTCATATTTTGCTCAATTCTGGTATGGATTTCTGTACCCCATTGGTGACAGTTTCAGTTAGAGGATAAGTATATCATGTTTCTATTAACAATTTATATATCTTTTGCAGTGACTATCTGTTCAAGTCTTTGCTTATTTGGAGATTCTGGTGTGGGGAAATCATGTCTGCTCCTGAGATTTGCAGCAAGTATTTTGGATATTATATGAACTAAACTGTGACATTTTAAGTTATTGGGGTTTTTTTTTAGCTTGTGTCGTTGGGTTGTTCTTTTCTTCCCTCTATCTTTTTGTCGGTTTTAATATAAAATCATAGGAACAATAATCCTCTTGAACAAGTTTAACATGCAGGGAGGTTCATTTTATATAACTTGAAGGAATTTTAATATTTTTATTTGGAGGAAAAGGACAAAGCAAATTCTCTATTGCATCATTAGCAAACATCAATAGGCAATATCTTTGCTTCTGAAATAAAATGTGGCTGCAAGTTCTTGTGTCTTTTCACTTAGTTGTTCGTTAAACTGTAATCATTTGTGTAGTGTATTGTCGAATACTTAATCAGTAAGAGTGTTTTATATCATGGTTATGGATTGTCATTTTCTTCTTTTTTTTGTGCAGATAGTTAGCAGTTGGGGAATTCCATTGACGGGATGGCATTAGGAATTATTGAACCAAGATGCATTCATCTGGATTCTGCTGTCTAACAAATGTTTCAAGTCAATTCTAGATTCCATAAATAGAATATGTAATCGGAAGTTCATCATCTTTCTTTTTTCGTTTCTTTTTTTAATTTATTTTTTTCCCATTTGTTTTCCCATGCTTTTTAGGTCTTGAAAGGTAGAGCCTGTAAATATATAGAATTCGAACAGGATCCAGGATACGAGAACTATTTATTAATGGTGGAATCCTAGGTAGGTTATATTTAGTAATTAATAATATCTATTGTATCAACGTTATCACTTTTTGTGTGCAAGTATAATTTTCTGGTTCACCTGCACTCCTTGAATGAAGTTCCATTAGCTTTACCAGTATTTCACATTTGTGTAGTTTTCATTACTCTCCAACATTAATTTTATGAACAATGTTGCAAAAACATTTGTTTATGACTGAACTCCAGGAAAAAGTTGTGTTCTACAGTTGACTGCATTTGGTGAAATACAAGCTCTAAATCATTAACTAAGTGTGAGTAATTCATTTAATGTAATTTTTGTGAAATAAAAAATCATGCTTATAAATCAAAATATATAAAGGTCAAGTAAATAACAATGTCATTACATAATCATAAAATCACATATTAAGATAACTTCAAGCACCCGACTTTTCTTGACCCATAATTTTGTAGTGGTTCCGCTTATCATGATTGGTCATCATATTGCATATTGCACACTTTCTCAATTGTTTACGACTTGCAGCCTCTTCGATCCCACTCTTTATTCTTGTAGCTTTTTTTCGCCCCTTTGTTTGAGAACAAATAGGATCCAGTAACGGCTCATCTTCAACGGGCTGATCATCATCTTCTCGAATATCAGGAACCTCTTTTACACTAATTTCATCAGGGTCAACGATGGCTTGATTGTCAATGCACAATTGTACGACATGCTTAAAACCATTAATTGAGCATGATCCTGTAGAAGCTAATCGCAAGAGCAACGTCACCAAATAATTGTAACGCATCGTTTGAGATTCCTCGTAGTTGGACATTTCAGTCAAAATCTTTGGTAATTCAGCGTTCACTTTATTACCATCTTTACACCACCGCCTTAATACGTATTTATCAGGTATCTTTTTTGTACTTTTGACAATCATATGCCTTATTATGTGTTTACAAAGCATACCCGAATGTTCAAATTTTTTACAATTACAATTTATATCTCCAGTTTGAACATTACTAACAACAGTAACGTGCCTATTTGATTCTTCGTTGTCGCTTGCCTTGCACAATGCATACGACTTTGTATCTGATGTTGTTAGATGTTGAAGCTTTTGCATTACGTACTTATGAGATTTTATTATCTCAATCTGAAAGCGTCTGAACATCTCCTTTGTATAAATATTTGCTCCATGTGTTTCCAATGGTGATTCAAGAGTCATATTTCGGGAACGATGACAAGTTACGTAGTCAACTTTTCTCTCTCTCTCTCATGACCTGCTTCTCAAGTGCTTTTTCTATATTTACGATAAATTTCTTGATACTAGTTGTCGCATTCACATATTCATCGAACAAACTATTCATTCCCTCACTCCTGGATGTAGTCGTCATTCCTGCTGCAAAAAAATTCTTTGTGTACGCCTTAATCCATTTGTGCTTAACCTCATAAAGTGATTGGAGCCAACAATGGTCATGCAGTTCGTAATCTATCATCAACTTTTTCCATCGCTCCTCAAAATTCGCAACAGTCAAAGATTTATACACACAGCAGTTAAAATCATGTTTAAATTTTGGGTACTGTTCATACAATGTATGTAATTTCTCTGGAAATTTGTTGCTAATATGCCATGTGCAAAGAGCATGGTGTGTTTTTGGAAGAACCTTAGCAATCGCATTGCTCATAGCTTTGTCCTGATCAGTGATAATGGTAATCGGTGCCTTGTTGTTCATCGCTTGAAGCCAACTTTCAAAAACCCATACAAAAGTATCCTCTGTTTCGTCCTGAATCAGTGCAAAACCAAACAAGATGGAATGATAATGATGATTTACCCCCGTGATCGGAATAAATGACATAGAATACTTATTCGTTCGATAAGTTGTATCAAATGTCACTACATCCCCAAAATTTTTGTAAGCTATCATTGATCGATAATTTATCCACAAGATATATTCGATGCGATTATCTTCATCTCGTTTGATATCGTAAAAAAATGAGGATTATCCGCCAAAAGTTTTTTCAAGTACTGCAATGCTGCTTGGGCATCGTTAGAATCTATTGTGTCACGCCTTATATCTCGTACAACATTCTGAATATCCTTATCACTGAAACCGACATTCTCCATCCCTCCTCCTATTTCACTAAATACATTCATCATTTTACTTGGCCCAACTCCAGCCCTTGTGAAAGTTCCGATTAAACTTCGGGCAACAGGAGTTATATTTTTCTGTATTTGAATGAAATTTTTCTTGCTTGAAGTCACCAAATCATGATTGTGAGACAACTCAATTTTTGAAACTTTCCAGGTATCTTCTTTCTTTAGATGAACAACAAACATTCTAGCTTTGCACATCGTCCGACCTATAGAATCCCTTTTTCTTTTGACCTTACTACCATCAACGTCTTGTTTCTTTCTTTCAATTGGTTTTCTAGCTTTTTTACATGTAAAAAGTCGGTTGGACAAATTGTTGGAGTGAGCATATTTATGAGTTGTCCCAATTTTTATTTCAAATCCACAACTACGTGCATATGTTCTACAACATTCTTCCGCCTCTTGGATAGTAGAAAAAAATTGACCCTCATATGGACTTTTTGAAACGCTTATATGCGATTAGTTCGTGTTATGAACACCAATATTATCCATGTCAATATTATCATGAGAAGAATTTGAAGAACTTGAATTAAACATGTCTTCAGCCATAATTGAGAACTTACCAGGATGATTTTGACCTGCAAAACCTTTCTTGATTTATTGCGCAGTTTTTTTCCTTAATATTTTTTTGGAGGATACATATGATAATAATATAAGGTTTGTATATTTTTACTACTGAAATTTTGTGTGAGTTTTTTTAATTTTAGCCTGAAGACTATCCCATATTTTATTTCTTTCTTTGATTTGAATTTGATTCCTTCTATGATATGGATTGCATGTCTTTGAGTTTCCTTGTAGGTTGATGATAAGTGGATTTTATATACACTAATCATTGTCTAATTCAAGTTCAAATTCGTATTTATTTATATATTTTGTGTTCGAGTTTACTTGTTTATGTTATTTTATGTGTAGGGTGGTCATGGATGCATTAAGGATGAAAAGGTGGGCTTTTTAGAGGAAAAGTGAAAAAAATTAGAACTTAAGAAATTTTGAAGTCAGAAGGTATGCCCGCCGGGGTGGGCCCTTTTTGCCCAGTACCCCCCGCCGGGGCGGGGGTCCCGTTTCTGCTGCTGTCCTATTAGGTTTCGACTTCTGTTTTAGCTCGGTTTGGGGGGGGCTAGCTGGTGCGTTTTGGAGTCTATTAAACGGAGAATACGTCCAGAAGTCAGGGGAGCTTGCTACCACTAAGAAAAAAAAACAACAATCCTATAGCACAAAGGCAAGATTTCCAGCACAATTTTAAGGAATCGAAGAGAAAACATTGAAGGATTAATTTTTCAGAGATTGTCACATCAATTGCAGATCGAGGCTACGTGGAGGGGGTTTCATAATTCTTCTTCTCTTTCATCTATTTGTAATTGGGATGATGTTTTCAACAAATTATTCAGTTTTTAATTCGTTCGTTATGAACTAATTTACTTGTTAGACTTGTGATGGATCCTTAAGCCTAGCGATGATTCTATAACTTTGATTTCCAATTTAATAAGATATTTTCAGTTTATCTATGTTAATTTGTGCGTGAATTTATGAATTGCCTGATCAACAATTTTATGTGGACTTGAAAGGAATCGAGAGAGGATATTCAAATCTAGACCTAGTTAATATAGCATGTGTCATAAATTATGTCGATAGCATATTTGTGATTATTGTGAAGGTAGAGATACGCTTAACATCGCATGTAATCGTTAAGAGAATTTAAACTTCAACCTATTTAATTGCAGTTCACATAGAGATATAGTGAGTTGGTTAATTTAGGTGTTTGACGGATTTCTATCTTAATTGTGGATTGATGTTAATATGGTATTAGTGCATCGAGAGGTGGCTCTTACTACGTTCGTGTTCTTGGTTAATAAACTGAAATATTGAGTTGAATTGAAATAAAAGTTTGGGAATCAGAGTGAAGCTTAGGGTGAAATCATAAGTCTAATTCTCCGTTAATTGTTGAAAGAATTCAGAATTTCGTTTTTGGTGATAGTTTAATTATTCATTAATTTAGTTTCTTTTAGTTAGTGACTTTGAAAACTATTAAATTGATTAGTTTAATAAAATTAGGGTTAATATAAAACTGGTAATTGTGAAGTTAAAATTCTTGATATTTTGTCCTCGTGGGAACGATAATTTACTCATCACTTTATTACTTGTTGACCACGTGCACTTGCGTGTTTTATGTGTATTGATATTATCCAACACCTATGTACTGAATGGATGCTGGATTTATCGCGCACTGCTCTGTCAGATGATCCCCCGCACATAATTCACATACTGCCATAACCTGTTGAACTTTAGCCCCTGCTAACAGTTGATAGTTGCGTTGTATTTTATTTCCTTCTTTGATTTGAATTTGACTCTTTCTCTGATATGGATATCTTTGAGTTTCCTTGTATGGGATAGTTGCCTTGACTGTTGGTTTATTGGCTTATACACCCAACAATGTTGGCAGGTATATACATCCGCTTGGGGGCAAGTTGGGCACTGAATTTTTTTTTAATAGTCCGCTACTTGGACTAACGGATGGGGCAAATCATTTTTAAGAGTCCGCTACTTCGTCTGGCGGACGGTACTATCCAAATTTTAATTTGCGCCCTTGATAATTGGAATGGACGTCTATGATGCTATTTGCCAAAGTTTGATCCATAGCAAGTACTAGCTATGGATCATATCCCTATATATATATATTAAAATATTCATAGTTAAATATAACATAAGAAGCAAAAATATCACAGCTAAGTTTTGAACCTAAGACCTATTGGTTATCGGGCCATTAAGCTACCACTAAGCCTCATGTCGCTACAGCTTGTAGCAGCAAGGAGAAATCCATTTTAATCTGTGACATCCAATGTTGTGATCAACGGTATAGATTCTGGTTTTTAAAATAGTACCCGTGATAATCGATTGTCAAGCATGTTAGTTTCGGGCCTCCGACCCAAATAAACCTAACCTCATCAAGCCTGATTATTATATCTATGTTTCCCAATGTTTCCTATTTCTATATAGAAGTAGGATATACTTATAAGTACTCCCTCACTCCGAGAATGAAAGTGATGATTGATTTTATGCGAATTTTAAAAAAAATATCAAATGATAAAATTATTCATATTTAAATTCTCATCTAATTGCATATTTTTCTATACATGACTAGTGATATTAAATAAATATTTATAAATAATAAAAATATGACATTTAATACTAAGGATATTACGCACAAATTATTGTAAAAAAATAAATTATTTAATATAAGTACATATTTAACTTGAGATTACATAAAATAATAAGAACTTTTATTCTTAGACGGAGGGAGTGACTTAAACCATGAACATATTTTTAAGTCCAAAAATAAAACATAAAAAGAAGAATAGTAATGGTATACTCCTATCTATTCCTAGTTATCCTTTTACCTTTTTTCCAGATATACACTACAAGAAATTATGGATGTAGTGAAGGAATTCATTCCTTCACATGAGCAGTTTTCTAGCGAAGGAATTGTGAAGGAAAAAAATGTAGTGACAATATAGTTATTAGCAAAAGAAACACATCCTTCACAATTTACTTTTTTTCTTTCGCAAGTTTGAGGTGGTGGAAGCATATTTGGCGCCAATTTATAATAAAAATTTGCGAGTAAAAAATATTAAATAAGAATTTATTACTCACTATATATTACTTGTGACGCCCCCAAAATAGGTATACAACACCCATTCTGAGTCGCCAAATACATGGTACAGAAATCAAACTACAACTTCAATAATACAATTATCGTGCAAAATACGACAACACATACTGTGAGTTTAAATACAAATATTGCCTTCTGGACAATATCCACACTCAAATAAATTCTCATTATAATTATTCAAACACTATTTTACCGAAATAGTGAGGACTGCTAAAACATCTTTCTAGAACCATCACTCCATACCCCGACTAGATCCTGCTATGTTCTCACTTCTTGGGAAGAAAAATGGAACAAAAAGGAAAAGGGTGAGCTCAACTAGCCTAGTAAAGAATATTATGACTAAGATAATATACAACAAATTATCGTTAGTCTTCAACAGGGAAAAATCTGATAGAATATAATCGACAACAAGTTTTAGATCAACAACTGCAGTGGAAATAGCAAACCATTAGAAGAGTCAAGTAGAGAAAGAATTCTACTATCTTCTAAAATTTAAAAGTCCATCATCAATATTTTATCCCTGTAACATCAATTAATAATCATCTTTATCCAAATATTCATCTTTGCACTACAGGCCAAAGATATTCATTTGTATCATCTGTCAGTCATGTTCATCTCAACACCTGTTCATCTTTGCACTACAGGCCAAAGATATTCATCAAGTAATCATACATCTTTGCACTACAGGCCAAAGATATTCAGTAATATCATCATTTAGGACTGAGGATGATTAAAAATATCTTAAAGAGAACGAATCCAGTGAGACAGAAGGACAAATATTAGGGATTCGTATAACAGTTTATCCAAGATCAATAATACTTCATAATAATCAATTGTGAAGCAGAATTCAAAAATAAAGATCAGAACATGGATACAATCAAAGATAGTAACCATAATAGACATCTTGGACAAAAAGGGAAAATTTTATTTTTCGGTGAATAGTGCCGTATTCGTGAATAGTGTCGTATACGTGAATAGTAACCCCGACACAAAAAGTTTCAAATTTGATAAAAACTCATATCAATATTTCAGCATAATGATATTGAGGAAAATAATATCATTAAGAAGAAAATAATATCCCTTACCTCAAAATATCAGTACTTCTGGTCGGAATACCGGTATAAGGCTGAAAGAAACTTGCTCTGATGAATAGAAACTCTCAAAGTATCTAAATACTCACAAAATACACTCAATAATCTAGAGAGAAAAAACTTGTTTCTGGTGTGATTTTTAATTCTAACTTAGCCCTCTATTTATAGGAAAATGTTAGCACGCCGAAGCAGACTTAACCTGTAACCTGATGACTTTACCTGCTACTATTCCCACCCACCACATTTGAATAAAAATCTCAGCACATTTCTTCACCAACCAAGAGTGGGGCCCACCAATTCTAGAATTTTCCATCAAAATGATAAACTCCGAAAATTCAATAATTTCTGAACCAGTCATCTCGTAAAATTCATAATAAATCATACGTTCATTTTTAACGGTTCATTTTTAACGGTTCAAAATTTGTGGACATATACTCAACTTATATATGTATAACATATCCAAAAATTACCGCGATCCAACGGTCGGATTAAAAATTATAACCCCCGCAAAATATCTCAAAAACCCTGATTTTTAATACCTCCATTCTGACAAAAATACTGATAAAAACCTCAACATTAACTCCTTCATTTCTAACCACAAAAATATATCCCTCATTTATATCCACATAAAATAAATATTTCCTTATCATATGAATCAATAATTAATTATTCACAAATAATATTACAGAATCACATTTATGACAACCAGTCCGTTCCCAGGAAAGAGGGGGCTTTCCAATAAGGATTTCTCCTTACTGGCGCGCAATTAGATGACCAAACCTCTCCTTAGATAGAACTTTCTAGACATTACCAATAATGTTATCTAATAATATTATTCAAATAATATGAATTATTAATCTGATAATGGAAAATACTGTGCAGCAACAATTATTGAAATAACAATAATATAAAATATCAACGCAACAATTACTGAATCAATAAAATAAAATATTGAACAATAACTACTGTAACAATTATTGAGTAGTGCCTTCTTACGTAAGAATTAATAATTGGTGCAATACCGTGTGCTACTGTATTTTAACCACCGGGTATTCCAACAGTATTAACGGTAACAACTACGCCGTTATTTATAAATAAATTATACTTGTCGTTTTCTTCATCCAATCGCTTTCCGTTATGGGGCCCACACAAGGCTGCGCCGTCGTACGAATATTCCCCGACAGCAAGAATATTCCACGACCAAACGAATATTCCCCGACAAAATGAATATTTTATAACCACTTGCTTATTTTGTAAAATTTGCACATTTCACCCATAACCAAAGTATTATATCAAATTAACCCCTTATTATTTACAATAATATTTAGAGAAAATTTGATTTTATTCATTAATAAGCTGGGGTCTTACAACCTCCCCTCCTTATGAAATTTCGTCCTCGAAATTGACGTACGTACCTGATGTTTCAAAAAGGTGAGGATACCTCGCTTTCATTTCTGATTCCAACTCCCAGGTCATTTCTTCAATAACATGGTTTCTCCACAAAACCTTAACTTGTGGTATAACCTTCGTGCGTAGGACATGCTCTTTCCTATCCAAGATCTTAACAGGTACCTCCTCGTACGTTAAATCTTTAGCTATCTCGTCTGGTTCTAACTCAATAATGTGGTTCGGGTCTTTAACTTATTTACGAAGCATAGATATGTGAAAAACATTATGAACACGAGACATGCTTGGAGGTAATGCGAGTCTATATGCCACATTTCCTATTCGCTCAAGAATCTCAAATGGACTAACAAATCTTGGATTGAGCTTTCCTCTCTTCCCAAATCTTGTAACTCCTTTCCATGGTGCAACACGTAATAATACGTGATCCCCAATATTAAATTTCACGTCCTTCCGATGAAGATCCGCATAACTCTTTTGTCGATCATGTGCCGTTTGTATACGTTGTCGAATCGTTTGGATCTTCTCTGTAGTAATGCGTACCAACTCTGGTCCCAACAATGTTGCTTCACCCACCTCGTCCCAGCATACTGGAGAACGACATTTTCTTCCATACAACGCCTCGAATGGAGCCACACCTATGCTCGCCTGATAACTATTGTTGTAGGAGAATTCCACCAATGGTAGGTACTTATCCCAACTCCCTTTGAGATCTAGGACACAAAGTCTTAATAGATCTTCAAGAGTTTGAATAGTCCTCTCTGATTGTCCGTCCATTTAAGGATGGTATGCCGAACTGAATCGTAAATCCGTGCCTATAGCTTTCTGCAAGCTAACCCAAAATCGTGAAGTGAATCTTGGGTCACGATCCGAAACTATGGATACTGGCATGCCATGCAATCTCACAATATCGTTCACGTACATACTAGCAAGACGTTCAAGGGAATAAGTCTCACGTATCGGCAAGAAATTAGCGGACTTGGTTAATCTATCAACAATAACCCAAATCGCATCAATGCCTTGAGAAACCTTGGGAAGACCCGTAACAAAATCCATAGTAATGTGTTCCCACTTCCATTTCGGAATCTCAAGTGGTTGCAATAGACCCTTTGGTACTTGATGCTCTGCTTTTACACGTTGACAAGTTAAACATCTTGAGATAAACTCCGCGATCTCTCTTTTCATATTGCTTCACCAAAATGTATGTCGAAGATCGTGATACATTTTGGTACTCCCAAGATGGATTACAAACGGTGTGTTGTGTGCCTCCATCATTATTCTATTCTTCAAGTCAAAATCGTTAGGAACACAAAGTCTGGAGTTGACTCGAAGTATTCCTTCTTCATCGATTCTTGATTCTGGAATAGCACCTTCTTGCACTTTCTTCTTCATACGCATCAGCTCCATGTCCGTAGCTTGAGCAGCTTTAACTTTATCGATTAAAGTCGGTTCTACTCGTATATTTGATATCATCATGTGGGTACTTGGAGCCTTCATCTCTATCTCCATCCTTTGCAAGTCATACAAAATGGGCCTTTGTGTTAACAACATTGCACTCGTACCCGCATATGATCTTCTACTCAATGCGTCAGCTACTACGTTTGCTTTTCCAGGATGATATTGGATGTTATGATCGTAATCTTTCAACAGCTCGAGCCAACGTCGCTGCCGCATGTTGAGTTCCTTTTGGGTGAAGAAATATTTGAGACTTTTATGATCTGTATAGATCTCCACTTTCTCCCCATACAGGTAGTGTCTCTAGATCTTCAACGCAAAAACGACTACTGCCAACTCCAAATCATGAGTAGGATAATTCCTCTCATATTCTTTGAGTTGTCGTGAGGCATAAGCTATGACTTTTCTATGTTGTATGAGAACACATCCTAACCCTTTGCCTGAAGCATCGCTGTAGATAACAAATCCATCCGAACCAGATGGTATTATCAGAACAGGTGCCGAAATGAGTCTCCTCTTGAGTTCTTGGAAACTCTTCTCGCATTCCTCACTCCATACGAATTTTGTATCTTTCCGAGTCAGCTGAGTTAACGGAGTAGCGATTCGAGAAAATCCTTCCACAAATCTTCGATAATAACCAGCTAAGCCTAGAAAGCTACGTACTTCGATTACTGACTTAGGTTGCTCTCAACTGTGACTCATATCCCAATCTTGGATAGTACGTCACAATGACACCTATCAGTTTACTACCGAACGAATATGGCGTCCCCTATGGAGAGTTTGGCTTCAGTGCATTCCGAAAAGGAAGTCACCAGATAAAGGCTCGGGTACAAACTTCTACAGTTAGGTTTTTAACTCCCGAAGTTCAATAGGAGTCATTCAATATGAGTTTTTAGAAGTGGGTTTTGTACCGGATTCAAAGATGATACAAAATTTAATATCACGCTCTGGAGGTAGGCCAAGAAATTCTTCAAGAAATACGTCAGGAAATTCTCTAACAACAAAAATATTATTCAAATCTGACGTGTTTTTGTTCAAATCCATAACATGGGCTAAGAAAGCTTGACATCCGTTTTTTAATAAACGAATAGCTTTGTGACTTGATACGACAGTGACTGATTTTAGTGGTTTAGTAGTTTGAATTCGTATGACAGGTTGGTTAGGAATATGAAAACTAACAACCTTACGAAAACAATCAATTTTAGCATGATGAGTGGTTAACCAATCAATTCCTAAAATCACATCAAAAGCAAGTATCTTTAAAGAGATAAGATCAACAAGTAATGTGATAGTGCCAACTTGGATCATGCAAGATTTATAAACTGTAGATGTAACGAAGGTTTCACCCAACGGAGTTTCAACAGATAAGTCAAAGTCCAATTTCTCCGGAGTCAAGTTTAAACGTTGAGCACAAGCAGGAGAGATAAAAGAATGGGTAGAACCGGTATCTAATAAGGTATAAACTTCGCAAGAATTCAAGATTAGCTTACCCGTGATCACCTCGTTCGGGTTTCTCGCGTTTTAGCCAGTCACGACAAACGCTCTTCCAGGAACCGCTGATTTTGACTTATCCGGAACAGCTTTTGGAGTCACCATCCCCGCTAAACTTGGTTTTGCTACAGAACACTCTCGAGCTATATGACCCTCCTTTCCACAGTTATAACATACCTTGGATTGTTGTGGGCAGTTTGGGCTAATATGTCCCTCTTTCCCACATTTGTAACATACGACCGGTGGTCGTTCTCCTCCCCTAGAAACAGTTGATGTTTGTGATGACGTCTTCACGTTATCATTGTTGTACCTTCTCTTCTTGAAATCTCCTCCCGACTCGCTCCTTCTATTATCACGACCACGATTACCACCAGAGTGGTTACCGCTTTTGTCTGAATGTTTTCCTCCCTGCTAGTTTTCATTGCTTCGATGACTGCCGCCACCGGTATGACCCTGGTTGTGGTCCCTCAGTTGCACATACTCATTATCTCGCTCTAATAATTGAGCCCTGTTTACAACATCTGTATATAAAGAAAATTTATGAGAGATAAGATATTGCCGAATCTCGGGTTTTAGACCTCTCAGAAACATCCTTGTCATTCGTTCCTCATTTTCGACTAAATGAGGTACAAACCTGGATAACTCTGCAAACTTCGCCTCGTACTGGGACACTGTCATGTTGTTTTGTTCCAGTCTGATAAACTCCACCTCCTTCATATGACGAATACTTTCAGGAAAGTACTTGTCATTGAACAGTTTTTGAAATGTTTCCCAGGACATGTTGAGTGCGTCAGGCTGGGTACGCTTCACAGACTCCCACCAGTAGTCTGCCTCACCGCGGAACATAAAGGTGGCGAATGGAACCTTCTGTTCCTCCGTGCATCCCAAGACATCAAATATCTTGGTAATTTGCTTGACCCACGTTTTCGCCATGATCGGATCCGGCTTTCCCTTAAATTCTGGTGGTCCAATTCTTTGAACTGCTTAGCTGTGACAAACCGCGCGTTGTTATCATTTTCACCCGTATTCTGTACACGAGTCTCCCTCGTCTGATTTTGCATGAACTGTAAAAAGCTCCTAAACATTCCATCATTCATCGTTTGCTCGGTAACGTTGTTTACAGGAGGAATATTGCCTTCCTGTTGCACGTTCCCCTGGGTGGTGATCAAAGGTGTCTCCACGGTCTGATTTACTCCATTATTAACGTTCTCAGCTGCCATTCTTAAATACTGCCATAAAACAAGGGTTAATAGTCATGTCATATATTATCCCTATACTCTGACCGACCAAATAAACACCAAATAAACTTAGCCAAGTCATACTAGCGAAGGAATTCCCCGTCTCTCCCCTCCTAGTTCTTGTCTCACATCTCAGCCAGGGATCATATCCCTAAGCTCTGATACCAACTGTGACGCCCCCAAAATAGGTATACAACACCCATTCTGAGTCGCCAAATACATGGTACAGAAAGCAAACTACAACTTCAATAATACAATTGTTGTGCAAAATACGACAACACATACTGTGAGTTTAAATACAAATATTGTCTTCTGGACAATATCCACACTCAAATAAATCCTCATTACAATTATTCAAATACTATTTTACAGAAATAGTGAGGACTGCTAAAACATCTTTCTAGAACCATCACTCCATACCCCGACTAGATCCTGCTATGTTCTCACCTCCTGAGAAGAAAAATGGAACAAAAAGGAAAAGGGTGAGCTCAACTAGCCCAGTAAAGAATATTATGACTAAGATAATATACAACAAATTATCGTTAGTCTTCAACAGGGAAAAATCTGATAGAATATAATCGACAACAAGTTTTAGATCAATAACTGCAGCGGAAACATCAAACCATTAGAAGAGTCAAGTAGAGAAAGAATTCTACTATCTTCTAAGATTTAAAAGTCCATCATCAATATTTTATCCCTGTAACATCAATTAATAATCATCTTTATCCAAATATTCATCTTTGCACTACAGGCCAAAGATATTCATTTGTATCATCTGTCAGTCATGTTCATCTCAACACCTGTTCATCTTTGCACTACAGGCCAAAGATATTCATCAAGTAATCATACATCTTTGCACTACAGGCCAAAGATATTCAGTAATATCATCATTTAGGACTGAGAATGATGAAAAATATCTTAAAGAGAACGAATCCAGTGAGACAGAAGGACAAATATTAGGGATTCGTATAACAGTTTATCCAAGATCAATAATACTTCATAATAATCAATTGTGAAGCAGAATTCAAAAATAAAGATCAGAACATGGATACAATCAAAGATAGTAACCATAATAGACATCTTGGACAAAAAGGGAAAATTTTATTTTTCGGTGAATAGTGCAGTATTCGTGAATAGTATCGTATACGTGAATAGTGTCGTATACGTGAATAGTAACCCCGACACAAAAAGTTTCAAATTTGATAAAAACTCATATCAATATTTCAGCATAATAATATTGAGGAAAATAATATCATTAAGAAGAAAATAATATCCCTTACCTCAAAATATCAGTACTTCTGGTCGGAATACCGGTATAAGGCTGAAAGAAACTTGCTCTGATGAATAGAAACTCTCAAAGTATCTAAATACTTACAAAATACACTCAATAATCTAGAGAGAGAAAGAGAGAAAACTTGTTTCTGGTGTGATTTTCAATTCTAACTTAGCCCTCTATTTATAGGAAAATGTTAGCACGCCGAAGCAGACTTAACCTGCAACCTGATGGCTTTACCTGCTACTATTCCCACCCACCACATTTGAATAAAAATCTCAGCACATTTCTTCACCAACCAAGAGTGGGGCCCACCAATTCTAGAATTTTCCATCAAAATGATAAACTCTGAAAATTCAACAATTTCTGAACCAGTCATCTCGTAAAATTCATAATACATTTTTAACGGTTCAAAATTTGTGGACATATACTCAACTTATATATGTATAACATATCCAAAAATTACCACGATCCAACGGTCGGATTAAAAATTATAACCCCCGCAAAATATCTCAAAAACCCTGATTTTTAATACCTCCATTCCGACAAAAATACTGATAAAAACCTCAACATTAACTCCTTCATTTTTAACCACAAAAATATATCCCTCATTTATATCCACATAAAATAAATATTCCTTATCATATGAATCAATAATTAATTATTCACAAATAATATTACAGAATCACATTTATGACAACCAGGCCGTTCCCAGGAAAGAGGAGGCTTTCCAATAAGGATTTCTCCTTACTGGCGCGCAATTAGATGACCAAACCTCTCCTTAGACAGAACTTTCTAGACATTACCAATAATGTTATCTAATAATATTATTCAAATAATATGAATTATTAATCTGATAATGGAAAATACTGTGCAGCAACAATTATTGAAACAACAATAATATAAAATATCAACGCAACAATTATTGAATCAATAAAATAAAATATTGAACAATAACTACTGTAACAATTATTGAGTAGTGCCTTCTTACGTAAGAATCAATAATTGGTGCAATACCGTGTGCTACTGTATTTTAACCACCGGGTATTACAACAGTATTAACGGTAACAACTACGCCGTTATTTATAAATAAATTATACTTGTCGTTTTCTTCATCCAATCGCTTTCCGTTATGGGGCCGTTATGGGGCCCACACAAGGCTGCGCCGTCGTACGAATATTCCCCGACAGCAAGAATATTCCACGACCAAACGAATATTCCCCGACAAAATGAATATTTTATAACCACTTGCTTATTTTGCAAAATTTGCACATTTCACCCATAACCAAAGTATTATATCAAATTAACCCTTTATTATTCACAATAATATTTAGAAAAAATTTGATTTTATTCATTAATAAGCTGGGGTCTTACATTACTCCCTCCGTTCCTTAATATAAGTCGTTTTAGAGAAATATTTTTGTTCCTTAATATAAGTCGTTTTAGAATTTCAAGTAAGAATTAATTGCTTAGTTTCCAATATTACCCCAAGTATTAAATGTAACTTTGGTTCTCTCACTATTTTATATCTAATAAATAACTATCTTTTATTCCAATACAATGACAATATAGACAATTGATATTATAATTAATGCTATACAATCATTATCTTAATACTTGTGCATAACCCTAGAACGACCTATATTAAGGAACGGAGAGAGTATTGTTCAGAGTTTTTTTTGCGAGAGATAAAATTGGTCACTTTTTTGTTCTAAATAATTTTTTTAGAATTAATTGTGGTAAATATAGGTTGTAATATAAATACATTTAATTTTTACAGTAACAAATTTATTTTTAATAATATTTTTGAAGTAACTTACAATATCGACTATTTCTTTAATCAAAGTAAATAAATTTGCAATAATTTAAACTTTAAAATATCATACATTAACCATGAGAAAAAAAAGATAAAAAAAAGATAAGCAACATGTGGAATAGGCCACAAATTCTAAAAAACTACTCATCTATTCTATAAAAAGAGTTAAGTTTGAGTTTTATTCTTAGTTAAGTTATGGTATTCTACAACTGAAATTGTAATGTAATTAATTTTTTAAAATAAAATTTTATTCTTAATAATACTTTTTAAATAATTTATAATATTAAATGTTTTATTAATTAAAATATAAATTTACAATAATTCAAAATTTAAAATATTATAAATTGACAACAAAAAATTATAATAATTAAGACTCTATTTGTGGAACAAATCACAAATGTGTTAAATTATTACTTAATTTTCTGTTCCACAAAAAAAGTTATATTTCAGTTAGTTATTAACTAATTTATGACATCCTAAAATTTAAATTAAAATCTATTTAAGTTTTTGAAATAATAATTTTATTTAAAATATTATTTTTAAAGAGTTTACAATATTAATTATTTATATAAGTTAAAATCAAACTCTCTATTTTTTGAAACAGAGTACCTAATTTAATTAGGAGTTCTGTACTTGGTCCGGAAAAGAAGTTGGAGCGTGAAATAGAGTTTCTTCTCTACTACACCTTGAGGCAAAATTTAGATGTTTCAATTAGACAGGTGCATGCACAGATGTTTAAAAGTTAAAACAGTACAGAGGCAAACAAAATTGTGTCTCTCACTCTTTGCCTTCCCTAACCCAAATTGCGTCTCTCACTCCGTTCTCTCCACGTCTCCGTGTATCCGCCTCCGCTCTGACTTACTGGTACGTCAATTGTTTTGGTTTGTTGTTCTTCATTCGACCAATTAAGGCTAGGGTTTGAACAAGCCAAATAGAAATTATCCGCCAAAATATCTCTCCATTACTTTCACGCTCCCAAAAACTCTTTCAAGTCTGCTAAATCTCACCAAGCCTTAAAATTTATCACTTGCCCACCTGCCATCACGACACTGCTCAACACGATACCTCCATCCACGAATAGCTTAAGTTAGGATTTGTGTTGTTTCATACATGTATATATCTTCGCTCTCTAGTGACATTTTCTTCATCAATTCATACCTTCTTTTTAATTATTATCGCAGCTCGCAGGTCGATGGCCCTTAATTTGTGAAGCCTCGTCCCCCAATTGCAAAGTCTGACAGCAATTCCTATGGGACATACATTTTTATCTCAAATACAGGCTAAGTTGGTGGTTACATGTGGGCTGCAATTCAGTATTTATATTTATTCTTGTTTGAATTTCATATAATATAAATGTTCCCTGCTTTTCGATAATTTGTTATATAATCTGCACAACTATGAACTCAGTCCTTAAAATCTTCTTGCCCTCTTCCATATAAATCTAATTTAATTCAATAATCATGAATACATTCTGCACGCCATTCTTCTAAATTAATTAGAAAAAAGAAGCAAAAATTGGAGCAAAAAAGGAAGATATAATTTTGATTTAGTTTGACCTGGAGGTACTTGTCGTGGTTTTAAAATTGTCATTGACCATTTCAATAAGTATTTTAATTCTCTTTGCTATATTGATGTTTCCTTCTCACGCTAATTGTTTTTCTTATGTTAATCAATGGTATATGCGCCTAAAAAACTCTTCTGTAATCATAATGATTACTATGGTCCGTATCACTTATACTGAATACTTTTAAATTTTTTTATTTACTTCAGACACCAAAATTCTACTTCTACAAATTCCCCAAGTTTGTTACTTCACTTTATGCCATATTTCGTTACTTGCTTCACTTGTGGGCTTTTATTGTTATCAATTTATAAACTAAGGAAGTTTTCTAAATTTAAATTCTGCTTTGTTTTTATTTTTCTCAATTTAGGACTATGTGCTGGAATTTTTTCTTTCACAAGTTGTGTGTTGCAAAAATACCGAGGGGAGAAGGATTGGTAAGTCTCATAATTTCTTTATTAGATTTGGGCAACAACACTGACATAAATTTTAATATTAACTGTAAAACCTTGCAATTCATGCTATTAAAGTTCCCCATTTGCTTCTTGTCTACAAATACGTTTAAACTCTATCAAATAAACTACGAGAGTTTTAGGAATATGCTTCAAATATACAGCCACTCCTCTTAAATGTTGGAATGCTAAACCTTAGTGGTAGGAAAATAATGGATATATCCGGGCATGGATTAGGCCATTCAGGTAGAATTATCTCTAGCTTATCTTATGATTTTGTTACTTCAGGTCTTTGCCAAAGTTGTAAAGCCAATGGCATACTTTAAGCGGTACCAGGTTAAGTTTAAGAGAAGGAGAGGTAAGTTTAGATATATTATAGCTAAATTGTCGTTTATAGTTTATTAGTGCAGTATTACACATAGACTTTATTAGGTAGACCTAGCAAACGGGCCCAAGGCCTGCGGGCCAGTTCGGCCCGTCCACCAAAAATCGGGCTTTGAGCCGCATTTTTCCAGCCCACCAAAACTCGGGCCTTTTTGGCCCGGCCCGTTCACGTGGCCCGTGAACTTTTTTTTTTTATAGATAAAATGTTATTACTTGTGGGTTGTGAGGCTTGAACACAAGACTTGTAAGTAAATAAATAAGAGTTCAAACCAACTGAGTTACAACAACTATTTGTTTTTAATGCAATCTTCAATATATTTTAACTATAATTGAATACTATAATTAAGATATGTAGTTAATGTAGGTAATTAATTAATAATACTAATTTATAATACTATTAAAATTTTAATTGATTGAGATATGTAGTTAATGTAGGTAATTAATTAATTGTGTTTGTTTGTATTATTGTTTATTATTAATTATTTTATTATTTTTAATATTTATTATTATTACTATTTCTAGTGTAGCAAAGAATTTGTAAAAAAAAAAAAAAATTAAAGGCATAAGCCCGCGGGCCGATCCAGCCCACCAAAACCCGGGTCTTTTTGGCCCAGCCCAGTCTGCCCGTTTGCCAGGTCTGTTATTAGGCTATTACTGATTGTATTTTTGGTTAAAATCTCTTTAGTGGGTAAGACCGATTATCGTGTGAGGATTCGTCTGATCAATCAGGGTAAGAACAAGTATAACACCCCCAAGTGTCGGTTTGTTGTGCGATTTGTATCCACTAGTCTGTTTATATGAAATTATTTGTTTTTAAGTCAAGTCTATTTCTCATTCTCTTACTATTAAGTGCCTCCACTCTGAATAGTTTACTCGAGAATATTTGGGACTTGTACAGATGCCACTTAAACAATGCATCATAGTATAAATTTTTTTTGTTTGCTTTCGTCTTTCTTGAGAATTTGTTGATTTCTAGGCATGAGAAATTCCATTCCTAGATATTTTAATTTGAAATTTGTACATGTATGCCATGATATTCTTTCCTGCAGCTCTTTGTTTTGTCATTGCATGTCATTCTGGACAATCAAGAGGACATACAAGTACTGTAGCATAGCACATTGCAATGATTTTACTTGGCCCATGCCTCATCTTGATTGATCATGGTCACTTTCAGGTATTATTTCTGGTGGAGTTATGACTTTTTTTTGGGGGATAGGTAAAAATTGAAGTTATGATTGTTGTCTAAATTTATATATTATTTATGATGGTAGAAGTCTAGAGTTCTTAGCTATTTGTTTTTTCCTTGTCAGTATAATTGTATTAGCTTGGGCCTTACTGTTGGAGCTATTGCCGCCATATATTTGAATTTAAAACCTATTTTGAAGAAATTGGTTAATTTTAGCTCAGTTGAAAAAACTGATTGATGGGCCAATTTTAAGGCCATTTAAAACGAGTCTAGGAGGTCTGTTTTGGATGTGTAGTATTTTTTAAAAGTAGTCTACCATATCAAGTACAACATATTAAAAATTGGCTTTGATTGGACTTATGGTTTGAAAGTTAAAAATATGCAAAGTGGCTGAGTTGCAGGGCGCAAGGCCACTGCTGCAGGCAGCAGCAGCAGGCGCGTGAGCGCTGTGATGTGCTATGATGCAACAGTTTGGCTGGGCGAATGGTTTGGCTGGCCATTTGGTTTCTATTGAACTGTTTTTGTTATTTTGATCACGAAGCTTATATAAGTTGAAATAAAATAATAAAATACATCTAAACTAGTATATTAAACATAATTAATATATAGTATTGCAAATAAGGATTATAAATGTAATAGATTCAATAATGATTGATGTAGATATGGAAACACAAGACATAAGTCATGAATTGCTTGAATTAGTGTATGTTAAGCTATATAAGAGTATTGATGAAATACATCAAGTATACGAGGTATACTAATTTGAATTTACATATAAATTCATGAAGAATGAATGTGTTAATATATTTAACTACTAAAGGTTACTAAGAATCATATATATATATATATATATATATATATATATATATATATATACACATATACATATACATATATATATATATATGTATATGTATATGTATATGTATATGTAACATGGTTATTAAAATAAGAGAAGTTAAAAATAGTATAGTAAACTTGCAAAACACAAGTTTAAATAGAATTTGTGTGAAATATGGTAATATTATGTATTGGAATAACATTATGTGTATTCATAGGTGCTATAGGGGAGCATAATACTATAAATTCGTGTAATCACGAAGAATTAAGAGTTTCGCATCAAGAAGGTAAGTATATCAACCTATCTTCTATAATTAAAATTCTATTGTGCAATTGTATTCAATATCAAGATTTTCAAACTTACTTGATATGTGTAACTTGTTGATGATTATATGAACTAAGCTGAGGTTATTATGAATAATTTGAGATGTGCCTTTGTGAGATATTGTTATATATTCTTGTTGTGGTCAAAGTATGACCGAAGTGAATTGAGTTACGAAAACTCATGTGTTAACATGTGGTATAAGTTACATAGTGTTTTTTTTTTGCTAGTTGAGAAGTTATATAGTTGAACTCAGTTTACATATTAATTTATAGAAAATGATAAATGGGCCGCAAGGAAAATATGAAGCGCGTCTAGAATCATTCTTTTTTAAAAAGATCTCTTATGGAACCTAGCCCTATAGTGTCTGCAGTCCTGTGCAACCTAATTATTTTGATATATGTAAGGGTGTCTATATTTCGTGATTATTTATGATGTTTGCGGTAGGTTCTCTCCTGACTAGCTCCATTTAAGAGGGGGATATATGAAGACTATGTGGACAAATTTTGGTACACCACTTCAATTCTGATAAAATCGAAGAGATTGTTCACCACTCTATCACTGAAGCTTATTATTAGTCTTTCTGCAACTGTTTTGACATGTCTGCCTTCTATTGTTCTCCAATCTACCAAAGTTTTCTGTATTCACTGCTAAATAGTGCTTTCTCCTTCCACCTTTTCTCATTCCAAGGTATGTAAAATTGAGACACGTTAAATGGAATAGGGTTTTTTCTGTTTGCCATGTTTCTTGAATGTGCTGTCTAACGTATTTAATTGAGCTCAATGTGAATTGCTCTTTTTTCTCAACCTACTTCATTGTTATAGTTGATTGTGCACAACTTGGAAGAGATAATACGGCTGTAACACATGAAATAAGTACTCCCTCCAATCCACAAAGTATATCCTTAAAAGTTGATGTTTGAACTGCCGGTCCTTGATGTTTGCATATTTGAGATCCTAATATCTGTCACCATTTGTAACAAATGGATTTGGTTGTTGACTTGAAGGTGTTGTTCGCTAATGTTACAATGTTTTTTCTCAGTATGGTTCCTAAAGTTTTGTAGCAATTGCATGGATATGACTTCAAGTGAGTGGGTGACTTTTCTTATCAATGTTTCTCTGCTTCTCTATTTTTTTTTGTTATTTCGTGGGTGTATGGATATATATTATATTATTATGTATATATAATATTGCATTATTAGATGATATGTTTTTTGTAAACAAAGCAGACATCTGGTCATTTGGAATAACAGCACTAGAACTTGCTCATGGCCATGCACCATTCTTCAAGTATTCTTCAATGAAGGTTAATCATAGATTCACCATTGTGAACCATCTAATTTATTTTAGAAGTAAACATAATATTACTTTTTTGCACAAGATTATTCAACTATTTTTTATTTTGTACTACTTTTGTAGGTGTTGTTGATGACCTTACAAAATGCACCCACAGGACTTGATTGTGAGAGGGACGAGATTTTCAAAGGTCTATAAAATCCTTAATTATATCTTTAAATTCCTTAATTAACCTCTTTATTGGTGTAGTGACTAATGATGTTTTAATATTGGCAGAATACCTGGAGGATGAATCATGGTTAAAACTCGTGTAAGCTTAAGTATTGTTTCCTATTATAAACATTTCTTTCTTGATTTTTTTCTCCATATATGGCACTAGTGTTAACCTCTTGATGGCAGATAGTGTCAACTAAGACGGGCTTTGTAGTTTTCAGTCGTACGAAGTTTGATTATAAAGATGATGAATGATCATGTATCGGTTGAATTTATTTAATTAATAATATTTTAGTTTTTTTGTATTTCTGTCATAATTTGTTATGGGGTTATTGAGACATAATTTTTTTTTATAAAATAATTTTGACATTCGTTACATAACAAAAGAAAAGGCAATATTTATATCTTTGCAAATCATAACAAATTTCGTTGCACATGAAAAGTAAACGATAATGTATAGTGTCGTTGCTAATTGACAATAACTTTTGTTGCTCTCTAAAAACAATCGCCTTCGAATAGTGTCGTTCCTAATTCATCATAATTATCCATAAAAAAGCCAACGGCAACGTAAAATTTCATTGCAAATTAATATATAAATGGTTTATTTTGTACATTTAGCAACAAATATCGTTACCAAAAAGTACACAATTAGCAACGAAAACCAATTAAGCCAACAATTTCTATATTGTTCAGTAACGGAAAACTTCGTTGGCAAATGTGTATCAAATGCAACGAATTTTATCTCTGTTGGAAAATAAAAAGATTCTTTTTGTTGCCAATTAGACGTATTTTGCAACGAAAATTATTTTTCAGTAACAATTTCTTAATAAATTTGCTACAAAATATTTTGTTGCTAAATGATTTATGATTTTACATGAAAACAAAATTTCTTTGCAAAATATATTACTTTATACAACGAAAAAAAAATTTGTTGCTTGACAATTAGCAACGCTCATTGCGCAACAAAATGTCCAATAATCGAAAAATCGTTTCAAATGGCATTTAGCTACGAAATTTTGCACATTTAGCAACGAAAATTGTTTGTTGCAAAATCACCATTTTTTGTGGTGGTACTTCATGTATGGGTAGCTAGTATACGCTTATACATGAACATAAATGGGTGTCTAATATATGTACTTAGAATGTATGAGCTTGCTATACATGGCTAATGGATATCCATATGTAAATATATATGTGTAGGATATTTGAAGTAGGAATAAACAGTAATTGTAAACTACGCGCAAGACGAGTATCCTAACCTATGCACTTTCTTTATGCAAAAGGCTTATGGTTACACAAGTATCTCTACTCTATAAATTTAATTTATGCAAGAGGTTTAAAATTATGCAAGTATCCTAACTTGTAATATTTCTGTCGACGCCGAAAAATTTCGCTTCCTAAATTGTTCTTACCCTTTATATCTTGCTAGGTTGATTTATTGGTTTTAAGGGTGAGTTTTAAGAAAGGACTGACATATATGTCGACGATTTTGAAAAGATTGATTTTATGCCATTGGGTCGAATTAGACAGAGCCACAAGTTGGAATGAGTCCAAAAGGATGTACCAACTCATCTAGATTTTAAAAGTTTTTGAAATATGGCTCAATATGTGACTCCGTTTAATTGATCTGGAACCTAAGATTCATAGAGTTTGGAGGCTTGCTTAAGCAAGGGAAAGGTGTTAGGCACCTCCCGACTTCTGTGAAACACGGTTACCACTGCTTTTTCAATCCCTAAGCATGAAGTGGGTGTCGGTGTGTGTGATTTGAGCTTTGAAAAGGTGCTTAAGTGCTTTATTTTGAAAGTAGTGTTATGTCTCTTTGGACTTATGTACGTAGAAGTTCATTTTCTCAATTAAAGCATATGAAAGTGGTATTTTAGAAATCTAGTTTTCAAACCATTCGCCAAATAGGAATCAAGGCCCTTTGATACTTCCAATTTTATTCTAGATTCAGCTTGATTTTATTTTATTTAAGATGCGAGGCATCTTTGACAGTATTGAAATAAATATATATATGGATTGGGCTCCTTGTGGTCATAGAAGCCATCGAAGTAAGCCTGAACACCTACAAACCACAATTTTCACTATTTTAGGGCCTTAAATCCGAATAACCATTTCAAGGCCCGAGGATTACATATACAAGGGGTTGGAAGCTTATTGTACAACTTAAACAAGTCCATCATGGGAACCAAGTTTTAGATCCATTAATTGAATGATCAACTGTGTGGTTCATAGGCTCACGTAACATCATTTAAAAGCTTGCATGAAATAGATTTCGAAATAAAACATATATAACTTACAAACTTCGCATAAATAAGTGATTTGTCGGTTAAATCCTTATATACGAGTAAATGAGCTTTCCGTTTTCTCTAGATACAGATCTAGGATCACGTGGTTACCAAATATTTACAAAACTAGAAAGTAAACTAGATCTATATAGATCTTAGCCAATCTAGCTCAAATGTTCAAGTTTTGCAACTTTTAAACCGGTTAAAAGCTAGATCTGGCTAGATATAGTACAGATCTAGTCAATACACTCTAGATATTGACTATTTACATAAAATAAAAGGTTAAAATATAGATCTATCAAAAAATAAGTAAGATCTATATATATCTAGCACTTATATGTTGATTAAAGCAGCAAATATGCACATATCTAAAGAGATATTACGTATTTACATGAGATTTACAAACCAACGGGTAAAGCTGCTGAAAACTTAGTTCTAACCGATGAAAAGTTGATATATTGAAGTTTATATGTATAGAAGTGTTTATAACGAAGATTTACAAAGATTGAAGTAAGATTTGAGTTGTTTCTCTCTCTAACTCTCAAATTTTCTCTCTCTTGAGCCTTCTCTCTTTCCAAAATCTATTGGAAATGAGTTGGAGGTATCTAATATATATAAACCCGGCTAGTCGCGAGTCTACCTGCGACATTCGCAGGTAGAGACATGCAACTGGGCTAGGTGGGTCCCGCCGCCTTGAAGTTTGTTCCCTCGATTGACGCCCGCGCTAGGTAGACCTATTTCAGCTTTAATAACTGATGTCAAGGTGCCTCTTGATTCAATTGAATTGGATCTAAGAGCCCGACTTGGTTTATGATTTGATGGTTTAACTAGGTTTGGTTTGATTCACAATGCTTGATTTATGGCTTTTATCTTGGGGAACAGGTCGTCGGGTATGAGATAGACTTTCCATGATGGTCACCCATATCCTTCTGTATGTTAAAAAGAGATAAAGTCTTCTCGCACTTCATGGTTTGATGAGTTGCTGAAGGGTAGCATCTTATGATTATTGCCATTTTATTCATGTGACTGGTTGTTTTAATGTATCAGTGTCTCTTTCTTTCTGAGACTTGCTTCGAATTTGATGGAACGACATTGAGGTGTCATTGTGTCTTCTTAACTGGGGCGTTGACCTTTAGGGTTTTTCTTGGGTGTAGGCTTTTCAAGTTTAATTTGGTTTCTTGAGACTGGTATTTAGGTTTATATTTGGGTTGGTGTTTGGGTTTAGATATTTCTTTTGAGGGTTAGACCGCAGCATGGATGGCTGCCTACGTACTCCCATGGCTGGAGGGAGATAAGGGCTTTCGTAGTTCAGGCTCAAATTGACAAAGACCTGATTGATAGATATTTTTCTTTTTCTTTATTTTAATGCATGGAAAGTAAAATACATAACACTAAGAAAGTGATACTGACCCAACATCACCTAAAACTCACAACTGTATCCTTCGGATTTATGTCTTCCTGGCTAGCTGAGGCTTGATAGTCTAGTTGTCAGTGGTTATGTTGCCTTTGAGGCTCACGATAGAGGCTACTTCCTGGTCATGAATATCTTTAATCACTGCCATAATTGGATCACCTCCTGATTCAGCACATCCCTTAAGGATGTTCAAACTGGACCCGTCACAAAAAGGTATGAGCTCTTGATTCCTCGATGGGTTGGCTTCCCCGACAACCTCACCATCTTTTTCTTCATATGTTCCTTCATCTTTCTCATGGGCTTGAGAAGATTTAACTATGAAATCTCTCTCAAACTGTTATTGTATTTCTTGCAAGGAACTTTCCTTTTTGGCTTTTGCTACATTGGGAAGGATCAGTATTTCACCTCATCATCTAGGAGGGTAAAATCAAGAATGTGTTTACTAACCTTTGGCAACAGAATGTTTGACAGTTGTAGAGGAATTTCATTAGGGGACTGTCTTGTTTCCTCTACCACTCCCTGCATTATGATCGGTTCATCTTGTGTTCTGCCATGATTGGTGTTCATAACCGTTATTTCCTGTGAACTGTCTGTCTCGAGTGAACCTCTTAAACTCTTCATTTCTCTTTTGCCTTTTTTGATCATGGGGATTTCTATCTTCAGCTCTCCATTTTTAATGACATTTTGGATTTTATGCCGCAGAGACCAACATTCCTTAGTCGCATGTCCATGTGAGTTAGAATGGTAGAGACATATCTTGGTGGAATCATAACTCTTTATCTCAGGATTTGCAGGAGGTATCAACTCAGTATTCTTTCTTTCGCTTATTAGAAATTGTAGCATCTCTTCATTTGATTTGTTCAGATGGGTGAATTTTTGATCTCTTAATCGATTTTTTTTCTTTGAGAATTTGCAGTCCTCTGACTGATTTTTCTGTTGGTGACATCTTCTTGTAATTTTATTATTCCACCTTTCATACCCTTTCAGCCCACTTTGACCTTCTTCAGTCAGCTAGATCATCTTGTGGGGATATAAACTTGAATTCTGGTTAACCATTTTTTTTTGGCTTTCTGATAGTTGAGTGAAAACTTCCTTGTAACCTGATGTTGGCACACTATCAGATTAGCCACTAGAGTTACTTGATGTTGGATCGTGTCAAATTTTTGCATTACTGTCATACATTCCATCCTTCATATGTACTTACGATTTGGATCCATTTCGATGCTTCCTGACCCAATCATGTTCACTCCCTCTGTATCATGCTACAGCGGAAGGTTGGTGTTGACATTTGGCTGGTCAGGTCGTTAGACCACAATATCCCCACTTTTGATCAGATTTTGGATTTTATGCTTTAAGGACAATTAATCTTATGTATTGTGTCTTAGAGAACCTGAGTAGTAAGAACATCTCTTGCTTGGATCGTATCTTTTTCTTTTTGGATCTAGAGGTAGAGAAAATTTGGTAATTTTCTTGTGCTCCATTAACAATGCCAATACGTTCTCAAGGGAATCGCCCAATTGAGTGAACACCTGATTTTTTATTCTTTTAAATTTTCTAGGTTTGTCCTGGCTTTGGTTGAATGTGGCATGTCGGTGTTGTGGCGGATCGACTTCCTTTTTTCAGATAGAAGAACTATTGTTGGGTATCCAAGATTGCCCCTGTAAAACAAGGGTACATCTTCTTCGCTCTTCTTGGCTACCCTCTTTCGAGCGCTCACATATTTGCCAGACTGTATATGCTCGACGATTGCTTCCAAGGCCACGAGGTCTTTAATCTTGCCCGCTTTTAGGCCCATCTCTGCCATTTCACTATGTTTGATCATCTCCAAGAATGGCTTTCATATTCTTGCTAGGATCCTCTTATTGTAAGGTGCGTCTTGGATGTCTATGAAAGTCATCACCATTTCAGTTTCTGTCATAGGTGGGCTGACTTGTAGTGCCATAAATCTCCATCTTCGGGCGTACTATCGAAAATACTCATTGTTCTGCTTCTTGACTTTAGTCACCTGATACCAATTCGACACCATTTATGACTGGAAACTGTATTGATTCAGGAAGGCATGGGCCAGTTCTTCCTAGCTGTGGATATTGGAATTATCTAGTCGGGCGTACCAAACGTCTCCAGTTAGACTTTACTGGAATAACTGCATTCTCAGTTTCTCATCCTCCACATAAGATCCGAGTTCTCTGATGTATACCTTTAGATGGGTATAAGGATTGTCTGCTCCATTGTACTTTTCAAAATCCGGGACCTGGAACTTCTTTGGGTATCAGGCTTTGGAAAAGATGCAGAGATCATAATAATCGACACTACCGTGGGTCCCTGTCCCTTTAATGGATAGGATGGCTTCTTCCATTAATTTTACTTTTTTCTTAATTTTTTCGATCTCTTTATCATCCACAACATACATGGTTTCTTCTGTCCGTCCTCTGATTATAGTACCTTTATCAGTCTGTCTGCTAAGTTGGAACACTGTAGTGGGAATTTGGGTATCGCTGACCTTGCCCAGAATTTGATTGCCTCTGGAAAATTCTGGTTGAGTCTGATGCTTTGGTTCTCGAGTGGTTTAAAGATGTTCTTTTAACAGGCTAGCCACCTTTGTTATCTACATTTTGAGTGCCTCGAATTCATCTCGGGTCACTGGAACAGATTCATGTGAGGTACTTTCAACCATATCGGCAAATGGGCTTTGTGCCTTTCTAGATTTTAATCTAGTAATAGGACCAACGTGACAACCCATATTTTAAGGAATTATTAAATAAGAATTATAAAAAAGTAAAATTCTTATTATGAGATGAATATATTTTGGGTTATGTGGTTTGGTGGGAAGAAATTAAATATATATGAGATTTAATAGTTGATTAAAGAAAGTGAAGAGAATTAGTTATGTAAAGGAATATGGTGGCAAAGGAAATTAACTAAATAATATTTGTTCATTTGAATTAAGTTAAAATTTATATTATGAGATTATATAATTTGAATATTACAACCTTGATTGTCAATGAAGTTACAGTAAAAAGAATGAAAGGGTTAATTCACTTAATTAAAATGGTGGATTAATATATGTATTTTTGCTTAAGGAAAATGATTATGTTAATTAAATTTTGGTATTTTTTTAAATATATTACATATCATGGTAATATATGAAAAAAATTAATATTTTGAACGATGTTAATAAAATATAAATTTATGATGAGAGAAGAGAGAAGAGAAACCAATATATCAATAAATAAGTATTGGTGTCAAGATGAATAAATTAAATCAATATTTAAGATGCGACTAAATGTATAGAATAAATAAATTGTCTTGGAACAATTTATAGAAGGAAAGAAATTAAATAATTATACATAATAATTGTATAATTTATTAAAATAATTAGTGGATTAAATATTAATTATTTTATGAAAATGTTTATTTGAATAGAGATGTTTATTTTAAATTATGAATGTGATTTTATAATTCATATGAGTAAATAGATGGGAAAAATGTTGGCTAAATGTTTTAGCAATGATAATTTAGTGTGAAATATGTACTATATAATAAAAGGAATTAAAATAAACAAGTTGAAGGTTTATTGGGTTTAACCAAATAAGGCATAGAGACCTTTCCATTCTATAACTGTTGAGATGTAAGACCCCAAATTTTATGAAATAAAAGTATTTAATTTTTCTATTCAGTAAATGGTTAAATTGATAAAAAGTTAAAGTTAAGGGTGATATATGAATATTTTTCAAAATAAGCAAGTGGTTATAAAATATTCATTTTGTCGGGGAATATTCGTTTGGTCGTGAAATATTCTTTCTGTCGGGGAATATTCGTACGACGGCGCAACTATTTATGGGCCCCATAACGGAAAGCGATTGGATTAAGGTGACGATAAATTTGAGTTTTTACAAATAACGGCGTAGTTGTTACCGTTAACACTGTTGGAATACCCGGTGGTTAAAATACAGTAATACGCGTTATTGCACAGTAGCACACGGTATTGCACAGTATTTTTGAAATTATTGATTCTTACGTAAGAAGGCACTACTCAATAATTGTTACAGTAATTACTGTTCAATATTTTATTTTATTGATTCAATAATTGCTACGTTGAAATTTTATATTATTGTTGTTCAATAATTGTTACTGCACAGTATTTCCCATTATCAGATCAATAATTCATATTATTTGAACAATATTATTAGATAACATTATTAGCAATGTCTAGAAAGTTCTGTCTAAGGAGAGGTTTGGTCACCTAATTGCGCGCCAGTAAGGAGAAATTCTTATTGGAAAGCCCCTCTTTCTTGGGAACGGCCTGGTTGTCATAAATGTGATTCTGTAATATTATTTGTGAATAATTAATTATTGATCTATATGATAAGGAAATATTTATTTGATGTGGATATAAATGAGAGATATATTTTTTGTGGTTAAAAATGAAGGAGTTAATGTTGAGGTGTTTTATCTGTATTTTTATCGGAACGGAAGTATTGAAAATTAAATTAGGGTTTTTAAGATATTTTGCGAGGGTTATAATTTTTAATCCGACCGTTGGATCGTGGTAATATTTGGATATGTTATACATATATAAGTTGAGTATATGTCCATAAATTTTGAACCGTTAAAAATGAACGTATGATTTGTTATGAATTTTACGAGATGACTGGTTCAGAAATTGTTGAATTTTCGGAGTTAATCATTTTGGTGGAAAATTCTAGAATTGGTGAGTCCCACTCTTGGTTGGTGAAGAAATATGCTGAGATTTTTATTCAAATGTGGTGGGTGAGAATAATAGCAGGTAAAGCCATCAGGTTGCAGGTTAAGTCTGCTTCGGCGTGCTAACATTTTTCTATAAATAGATGGCTAAGTTAGAATTGAAAATCACACCAGAAACATAAGCTTTCTCTCTTTCTCTCTCTATATTATGAAGCATATTTTGTGAGTATTTAGATACTTTGAGAGTTGCTATTCAGTGCAAGTTTCCTTCGGCTTTGCATTCCAGTCAGAAATACTGCACTTTTGAGGTAAGGGATTGTAAGGGATTGTAAGGGATAGTAAGAGATTTTAAGGGTTGTTATGATTTTCAGTTTCGTAATTTTTCTGAACTTCAAAAATTCTGAAAAAATTTGAAATGATATTTTGATGAGTTTTATTGATTGTGTCCAAAAATGGTGATTTTTGGATGTGTAGATTAAGAGTTATGAATTTTACGGGAAAAGACTATTTTAAAAGTAACCGCTTATAATTCCTTGTGGTTAACTCTAAAATTGTTGAAATTTTTATTGGGAGTACATGTATATGATAGAAGTATACTCTATGAATTTCAAAATTTTTGGATAAAAGTACAATTTATGATAAATGTCTAAATATTCGGCGGTTTTGGCCATATGAAAAATAGTAAATGAGTTTTAAAAATTCTGAGAAAAATATATGTTCACTATGGGACTATATTATGCTAAATCCCAGAAAAGAAATATTTTTGGAACTGATTTGATATTTTTCATGAACATGGTCTAGTTATGAGTAAATGAATTAAATATGTTTTGTGAAGTAAGAAAATTAGAAAATAGGATTTTATGGCTTGAGAATCCTATATGAGGTATATGCAAATTTTTGATGAGGATTTTTGGTTATTGGTGATGAAATCTTATGAGTTTGGCATTTTAGGATGATTAAATGCATTATTTAGTAAAGTGTAAACAATTAAAATAAATTGTTTATAAGCTTAAGAAATATTATTCTTTCAATATCATTATACCGAAATATTGGTATGTATTTTATTGTAGAATTTTTACCTTTTTGTGTCGGGTTTACTATTCACGAGTTACTATTCACGAGTTACTATTCATGAGTTACTATTCACGAGTTACTATTCATGAGTTACTATTCACGACAAAATTGGTTTCTTTTTCTAACTAAATTATAGTTGATTTATGAATATTACTCTTGAGATTAAATCTATATGTTGATTATATTGATTTTATTATCATATATAACATTTTCATAACCCTAATGATGATATTTCTCTTTGACTTGAGTGTAAAGATGGGTAAATTTCTGGTATGATCATGACTATGGGTTCTCTTTGGCCAGTAGTGCAAAGTTAAATTGTTGACTGGTATGATCATGACCATTGAATTTATAAGTGAATATCTTTAGCTTAAGTGCAAAGGTGAAATGATCAACATGGTTATAATTATTGTTTATATAAATTCTGAAATGATTATATATTTCTTTGAGATATGAATATATTTAGCTGTAGTGCAAATATGAACTGTTGATGAATATCTTTGGCCTGTAGTGCAAAGATGACATGTTGTTGAATATCTTTGGCCAGTAGTGCAAAGATGAACAGGTGTTGAGATGAACATGACCAACTGGTACCAATGAATATCTTCGGTCGTAGTGCAAAGATGAAGTTATTAGTATGATTATGAACAGGAACTGTGATTTGGTATAACCATGATCTTTGATGTTTCAGGTAAAGACAGGTGATGAAAATATTATTCGTCCTGGGTGCGAAGAAAAAATTTAGAATCACAATTATGATTATGAGTTATTCATATGATTGTGGAAAGGAACTGTTGAGTGATGTTACAGGGATAAAACATTGTTGGTGGATTTTTAACATGGAGAAGATAATAGACTTTATGGTCTATTTGACTCTTCTAATGGATTGCATGTTCCGCTGCAACTATGGTTGAAATTTTTTATCATCTACCATATGTTCTAAATCTCTGATTTATTACTGATGAAGGCTATTGATAATTTAATTATCTTTAGTCATGATATTCTTTACTGGGCTAGTTGCGCTCACCCTTTTGTTTCATAATTCCTTTCAGGTAATAAGAGTGTAGCTGGGTCGAGCGGGGGTAATAAGGGAATAAAACGGTGGTCATCATTTAGTAGTTATATTTGGTGAATCATCTAGGGTGAAGCGAACCCAACGTTAGAATGGTGTTTTGCCATTATCATACAAGATGTCTAATGACATACAACCTCGTGTCATCATAAGACAGGATTGTGCTCATCCACTTGCTGAGTATATTTACGAACACTACCTATATAATCTTGGTATTTGTTTGAAGTATAATTCTCAATTAGAGACAGTGGAGATAATGATAAGTCAAGAGAAGACTCACCATTGGGAAGAATATGATAGTAATCTTCTCATTTTTCTTTGGGATATATTGGGTCAACCAAGGATAATTCTGTGGCCATATCATATCTATCACAACCTAGAAGCATGGCCTCCCATGTACAAGGGTTTCCTTGAGCACTTCCCAAAGATTCTAATTTCTAAAACAGTTTATGACTATACCTTTATGTAAGGTGTTACTGTGAAGTGCTGTCCACGGTTGGGACATATGTCACATTTGGTATATATTTGTATTCAAACTCACAGCTTATGTGTTGTTGTATTTTGTACGACAATTGTTGTAATAGAGTTGTAGTTGTTTTCTGTACCATGTATTTGACGACTCAGAATGGGTTGGATGGAATGGACCTATTTTGGGGATGTCACATGAGACCCCATGTTGCTAGAACTGATAACCCACGTTAAACCATCTCTCAGCTTAATTTTATAGTTACGCTTATATTTGCAAAGCCAAGAAAAAAAGAGAGTTTGAGAGAGAAGAGGGTTTTTGTGCTTTGAAAAGGAGAAATTATGAGAATCAAGAGGAAGAGCAAGAGGAAGAAGAAGAGTAAACAAAGCTCTCCAATCATCTAATTGTTGGTCGAATTCTAATTACGCACAATCACGCAAGTGCACGTGGTCAACAAGTAATATAATGATAAGAAAATAATCGTTCCCACAGAGAATAGTAAGAAATTAATTCTAACAATTACCAGTTTTATATTAACCCAATTTTATTAAACTATTCAAATTGATGATTATAACTAATAAAAACTAAAAAAAAATCCCAACTAACAAACACAATTTAATCATCGTAATTTCAAGTAAATAATGGAGAATTAGGCTTACAACTTCACTTTAAGTTTCACTCCAATTATTACATCTTATTCCAGTTTAATTCACTATCTCAGTTTATTAATCAAGAACACTTATGTAGAATTAGCCATCTCTCGATGTACTAACACCATATTAACTTAAATCCACAAATTAGATAAAATTAAGTCAAACACCCTAATTAACTAATTCACTATATCTCTATGTGAATTAAAATTAAAAAGAGTTTAAATTCCAAGTTCTTTACCCGATTACATGCGATGCTAGGTATATATCTATCCTAACATTCATCAGGATTCCATGTAAACACAGAATTCAAGAACACGTGCTATTGTGATTAGGTCTAGATTCATACATCATCTTTCGAATCCATACAAATCCATATAAAATTGGTGATCAAGCAATTCATAAATTAAATACGAATCACAATAGATAAACTGAATTGATAGTTTATTAAACTCAAATCAAAGCATGATAATTATCATTCAACACTAAAGATCCATTGCAAGCTTAAAAAGTAATTCAGTTCATAATTAATGAATTAAAAACTGAATAAAGTAAAGAAATCATCATCCCAATTACAAGAATTGAAATTAAAAAGAAGAATAGTAATACACAACCCTTCTTGGCCTTTAATTCTGCAATCTTCGTGAAACCACCTCCTTCCTTTGTTCCTCCAAGATCTTCTTCTAAATTATGGCTCCCATAGTGTAATTGAATTGTTGGATCAGTTCAGCACTTTACTAATTGACATAAATTAATTCCCCTCAGCTGAACCAAATCCAATCCCAATCCATATCAAAGTCATCCCATCCAATCCAATTGGGAATTCTAATAAAAATCAAACTCCTATTTGTACCCAACAAATTTTTAACTCCAAACATCCTAATTACTATGAAATAACTTCCTTGTCACACTCCTAACTTGACCCTATTACATAAAGAAGTCATATCTCCTAACAAAACTCAATATCATGCAGTAATAACCAGCTCAGAAACTGTCCCGTCCGACCGGCGCGCCCCGCGTCGGGTCCTTCAGTAATGCAGTGCAACCCACGCTAGGTCAACAGTATGCACTCTTCATGCAGCGCCCCCACGCCGTCTTTTATATAGTCACGGCGTGCCCCACGCCGGTGATTCAGAATGTCAAAAAAAGCTTAAAATTTCTTCACATGTTAACTCTTAACCATCATCAACCTAATCTCCTGCACACATAACAAAAATCTATCAAAAGCAACATGAAAAATCTAAAAGACTAACAATATATCAAGCTAAATAAGGTTAAATCGTAGGTTAAAAACCTACTCATCAAATTCTCCCAAACTTGAAACATTGTTTGTCCTCAAGCAAAATGATACGCAATACAAATATAACTACTATATACTTACGAATCCAGCAGTAAGATAGAACATAGTCTAATCATACAGCCTCAAAGAAACCAAGCAAACACGATAGTATATCATATCTAGACAAAATCAATAACTTCCCAATCAATCATCAAATCTTAAACTGTTCTTACTAATATAGTGCGTGTGTGCTCAACAACCATACTAACTGATATAATGCTAAGTACAACACATAATAGGTCTCTTTGAGGGCATTATACAGTGTAAACTCAAGAAATCCAAAAACAGTCAAGTTCCAATTAAAATTACACAATTACCAATATCAAGGGTCAACATTGGGTACTTATGCTTTATTTTTTTTCATTTACGGGGGCATTTTGTTCTTATTTCCCGTTTTATTCTTCTTCTTTTTTTATACTCATGGCTGTGCAATGTCTTATTCCCTTAGGCTTTTCAATGCTACCTTAACAAGCTTTCAACCAATGACTCCCAAACCATTAAGTCCTTAGGGCGCTAGGTGTAAAGACAATCCCCTCAGGCTTACTTACTCAAGTAACAAAGGCCACAAAACTAGACAAGCCTACCACGGTGTTTATTCATATATTTTTTTTAACTAAATTGCTTATATACCCCAAAATTTTCCCCCAAACTTAGGTTCTTGCCTAACTTTAGCCATCACTACCCATTCTCATCATTCTTTCATTTAAACTAGTATTATTCTTTAAAATTCCATTATGTGTCAATTTAAACTTAATCAGTCAACAAGGTTGCTCTAAATTGCTAACCTGATTATACCAGTTTCAAATAGAAAAAGATTCAATTCATAACAGGAGGTCACATCAAAGCCTAAATAATCAATACTACCCTTGTCTACACACTTCTAATCTCATCATTTGCCAAAATATACTTTTACTATCTAATAGCTGGATTCATGCAAGATGAACTAAATGCAAATGCAATTTTTTTTAAAAAAATTTGTTCATATATGCGTGAATGAATTAATCTAAATCCTAACATCAACAAAATAATAATTTCAAAAACTAACTATCATGAATATGGAATCACCAATAAAATTAATTAATCAAACAAAAGCAAACCCCCCCCCCCCCAAAAAAAAACTTAATTCAAGTAATGTCCCCATTACGATAATATAAAGCAAATAAAAGCATGAGGACTTCCCTAAAAAATGAGTCACTACTCGTCGTCATTCGAAGGAGGGTATGCTGGGAGAAACATGCATGGAGACCGGACCGACACTTGGATTGCAGCGAGAAAATGCTTCAGTAAGAGTGTTGAAAGCGTTGGCATTGTACTGAAACATCAAATCTCGACGTTGAGCCAACAATAAGAATTGATTCTGTGAACATCGAGAATGTTGCTCTTCCATTGGATCAGCTGCAACTGGGGGTGAGGGTTGTCGAATCATAATATAACCTTCTCCTCTTGGATGCGATCTCGCCCCTTCCCATGCCTTGTACTTCTCAATGGAAGCATGGTCGATTATAGCCATTGGTTGTTGTATCGGTTCGGAGGAATTCCATTGCACTCCAGCTTTGCGGCATAAATCGGTGATGAGAAATCCATGAAGATGGCCCCCCGTGGTACTTCCCCATAGTAGCATGTCAATCGATTCTTGAATGCATTCACCAACATCCACATTGTAGAACACAACTAAATTATTCACCCGATAATGGTGATGTACAATCCCATATAGCAGCCGCGCCCTTTCCTTAGTCATATCATTCTGATGGCGTGTGGGCATCAATGGGGCACAAATGAAGGTGTACCATGCTTTGCCATAACGACTTAAAGCTGAATGGGGAAAACTTATCTTTTCATTCATTCCGGCTCGGGTAACCCATTGTGTTCCTGGTTTGTACAATCCTGCAATCAGTTCATCTAGATCAGGCAAGCCGTCTTTATAGCGTCCATCTGTCGGTGTTTCCAGCTCAAAGTACTCGTTGATGGCATTGGCATGGAATGACACTGGTTTACCCCGTACTATGACTGTGTGATCAACATGCTCCATTGCATTGGCCTAAAACTCTTTTACAATGTTGATCACCGCGGGTATTGGCTGCTCTACTAGTTGAAACCAGTTACGCTCCACAATCATTAATGCTATATCTCCGTCAAGATTGGCATCCGGCTTTAATCCCCGTTCTAATACCAAAGTCTTCTTGTCAATGGTCTATTTGAACCTCGCCTCAGCACCCTCACTGACAAATTTTGTGCTATCAAATAGAGTCCGAGAAGTAGAAGTTGATGCACGAGGTCTCTTATGCGAAGACATGGTGTTTTTAGTGTAATAAAGGTTGAAAACTTGGTTCAAGGAAATTGTCGAATAGTTGGCGGGCATGAAGGCTAACACCCCCAAACTTGACTTTTTTAGACAAACTCTAGGCCAAAATATTAAATACTCCAATATACATATTAGGCAACAGTATCCCAAAGATTTCCAACCAATTTTGTGAATAGGAAAGAATCAGAACTTGGTTGCAACACCTTTGAATTACCTTAAAGAAGAAATATGTCTCCACCTTAGAGTGATGCCCCAATTTGTAAGAAGATGTATAAATGTAGTTGGGAGGAGGAATTGGACTTGGAATGTAAGTGTGGTGCTCATCTCTTAGAATGGCTATGGCTAATTGAGGGAAGTAAAGTTAATATAGAAGAGGAATAGTGGTTGAATGTGTATGAGGAGGAGTTATGGTGATTGTGGGTTAGTGGTATGAAGAGATGGGAAGAAGTAGAAGGGGTGGTGTAGTTGAATTTGACGTTATGGAAGTTATAGGGGAGTGGAAGAGTTTGAGTTGGGCAAGAAGTTGGGATTATTGGCATTGTGTGGAGTTATGTTGGAAAAGGAGACGACAAACACGTTTTGAAAAACTGAACTTTCCGAGCGGCGCGCCCTGCGCTGTTGATAACCTTTGGATAGCACAACCCACACTAAGATGGTAGTGTGTTTGCCCCAGGATGGCGTGTCCCATGCCGGGTCATAGAATACTCTGGTGCACCCCGCGCTAGGTAGGCAAAAAGTTGGTGCAGTCTGGCACACCCTGCACCGTGTAGTAGTGTAATACGGTGCACCCCACGCTAGTATAACAGAAAGTTACTGTTGATGCAGTGCACCCCGTGCCGGGTGAACGCTTAAGGTGGCGCGACCCGCGCCATAGGTGCAGTGTCTGAGTGATGTCTTTTTTCCATGATTCCCTGCAATTATACCACAATGAATTCATTACTATTATAGTTATTGAATAAAATAATTATCTAAACTATACTATAAACTAAAATTTACTGAATAAATGAACTAGAAAAGGTTTAGAGCTTCGGTTGCCTCCCAAGTAGCGTTAGTTTTAACGTCGTCAGCCCGACGATGCCTCTTGTTTCATGCTGCATCAGCAAGTGTGATTGCAATGGCTTCGTTGTCTATGTCGCTACCCCAGTAATGCTTTAACCTCTGCCTGTTAACTTTGAATGTTTCAAGCAGATTTCTGCTGTATAGCTCAATGGCGCCATGTGGGAAAACCTTCTTGATCGTGAATGGCCCCGACCATCGAGACTTGAGCTTTCTGGGAAATAATCTCAGTCCTGAGTTGAACAATAATACCGATTATCCCGGTTCAAACTTTCTTTGCAAAATTTTCTTGGTCATGCCACTTCTTAACTTTTTCTTTATACAACTTTGAATTCTCATACGCTTGCAGTCTAAATTCATTGAGTTTGTTCAGTTAGAGTAACCTCTTTTCTCCTGCAACTGTTTGATCAAAGTTGAGTTTCTGAATTGGCCAGTATGCCTTATGTTATAATTCCACTGGGAGGTGATACGCTTTCCCGTAGACCAACTAATATGGAGATATCCCAATTGGCGTCTTGTATGTTGTCCTGTAAGCCCATAGTGCGTCATCCAACTTTAGAGACCAATCTTTTCTGCTCGGATTTACTACCTTCTCTAAAAATTTCCTCACCTCTCTATTGGAAACCTCAGCTTGACCACTCGTCTAGGGGTGATATGTTATTGTAACCCTATGATTTACCCCGTACTTTGCCAAGAGAGCTGTAAATGACTTATTGAAGAAGTGACTTCTGTAACAATCTAGATTTTTATTATAATATTTAAATATTTATTGAATTATATAAATATTTAATGGATGTGTTTATCGTTGAATAAGTATTTGTTTAATTGATTTGATGTGATTTGATTATTTATTTGTTTAATAAATAATTAATGAGTTAAGGAAAGTAATTATTTTGAAATAGTAATCTAATTTAATTCAATAATTAAGTTAGAGAGTTTATAATGATTAAATAAATTATTATATTATGCAATGAATTGTTATTAGAATTAATTAAATTAAGTATGAAAACTTAATTAATTAGAAGTGTGACAAATAACTATATTATTAGTAGTTATTAAAATAAATTAAAGTAGTTTTAATTTATTTTGTTAAACAAGGCTTAAATATATTAATTCTTTAATTTTAAAGAGTTTTGCCAAACGGAGCCTTATGGTTTTTGGATTTTAAATTTTGAATTATTAATAATATAATATAAATAATATATATTAATTTGGTAACTGCTAATTTAATAAGGTCATTAGTAGCGTCAGTTTTTAGACGTTTTAAATTAGTACGTTGATTTTATTTTCTACGTATAATCTATTTGGCTAAAGCCTAAGTAAGAAAAGGGAAGAAATTTTGTCAGAGAAAAGTTAGAGACAAGAGGGTTTTGAGAGAGATTGTCAAGGGTTGGAGAGAAAGTTCTGAGTTCTGTATTTTCAGTGTTAGCAAGGGTTTATTAAACAACTAGAGGTATGTTTTAAAAACTAAACATATATGTTTTACGTTATAATTTGATTGTCTCTGTATTTCTGTATTTGACTGTAAGACAAAGTTCTTTACAAAAATTGTCTGTAAACCATGCTTTACTAGTTGATTATGAAATTATGGGTTTAAGTAATGTTATAAGTATCATATGTATATGTTGTAGGCTAAATTTACGTTTTCAAGAAAGAAATATTTTTTACAGTGAACATATACTTATGAATGTGAGTTGTGGAAAATCAAAGGTTCTATATTCGATTTTATGCTAGTTATGAAATTCAAACTTGTATATGTAATTGAGTAAGATATAAAGCAGAACATGGTTTAAAGGAATCAAATTGATAGGATGGCAGTGTTCACTGTGTAAACAAACATCGGTTATGGAGTATTGTTGGTTTAAAAATAGTGCTTTCAAGGATTTAAGTTTTCTAAAATTGTTGTTAAGTGGTGCTAAATTGGTATATGTATGATAATTAAATATTTATGAGTAATCTTTATAAGTTTTACGTCCTAATTTAGATGTTAGCAGTAGTAATTAGTCCAGAGTTTAGTTATTCTGTTCTTCGTGGTTGGGTTCTGCAAGTTTCGGCGCCCCAGTGCCAAAATTTGAGCCCCAGCGCCAAAAATCGCGCCCCAGCGCCAAAATTCGCGCCCCAGCGCCAGAAGTTCGTGCCCCAGCGCTGAAATTTGCACCCCAGTGCCAATCTCGTGCCCTGGCGCCACTGTATAGCCTAGTCCTCGCGCCCCAGCGCTGGATTTGTAGCCTGACTTGGACAGTTTTGACCTCCTGTAGTAAAATAGCCATAACTTCCTCATACGAACTCCAATTGAGGTGATTCAAGATGATCCGGAACGAGGAAGAGTAGACCTACAACTTTTGTTCTTTTAAGTTTTCAATTTGAGGTCATTAGGATGGGTCAAAATGATTATTTATAGGACTGTTGTGTTTTCGGAGGCAATCGGAGGGTGTCGGGCATGCACATATGCATGTGTAGTGCTCCAGACCATAAAAGATGATGTCCTAAGTTATAAAACATGAATGTTAGTAAATATAATGATGCTTAACATTAATATATGATGTATTAGATGAGTTATAGAAGCATAGTAAGCACAAGAGTGGCAAATCGGGCGTGTGACGAATGAACGTCGAAACGCCGTGCCAAGTGTTAATGAACTTAAAAAGTGTTTTAATTCAAATGAAATGAATATTATAAGATAAGGAATGGATTTTATATAAAGCTAATAAGTAGTCCTAGCAAGACTTAAGCACTTGAATGAACTGCGAATATGAAATATAGGGAGATATAAGTTGAAAGTTAACACAATTAAGTTGAACATTGTGTATTTATGATATGAAGGGTTATGAGACGTAGAGTAGAGTTTACATTACAATTATTATGTGTTGTTATGTGACTAATATTTGATGTGTATGATTATATAATTGCGTAGGGCACGTGAAGTGCAGATAGCTGTAAGCTGTTAAACTGTTATTGGTAAACAACGATCAAGGCAAGTCTTTCGGTTCCTATTTTTTACGTGGACTTAATGAACTATTTTTAATTGCATGATATGTTATGTATGTTGAATCATAAAATGTTAAAGTCAATATATGACTGCATTATTTTGGCTAAGTAATGATGATTGAGTAAGGAACTCAATCTTTATATTTGCTATGTGAATTAAAAGCATGTATGCCATGTTACTTTAATGAGATGTATATCGAGCATGTTTTTATGTGTTATATGATGCATGAAAACTGTTAGACTTTGTTGGGCTGTCGAGCTCACTCTTGCAAATAACCACTTTTGCAGGTCAAGATTTTAAGGTAAAGATATGTGCTAAGTGAGTTATAGAGATCTATATTCACGAATGAGAAATGTATGTAATATTTTGAACGTAATATGTTGTTAAATTGTAAGTTGAGCTATCCAATGTATATGGATATTTAGTTATGATGTAAGACTTTGTATAGTCATTTTGTTGTAACGATTCATGATATAAGAATGAATCAAAGAGATGTAATGTAATGGTTGCGATTCAGGGCAAGATAGAATGAAATGTATAAACGTTTTAAATATTCCGTAATTTTAGAGTTTTTAATATCGAATAATGATGTAAAATTAGAGATTTAATATATGGTTAACGATCGAAGTCGGGATTTTAAATTGTATAGATTTTGGGCTCGTTACAGTTGGTATCAAAGATGTAGGTTATAAACCTTAGGTAGGAGTACCGTAGGCTATAACCTTAGAGAAGAGAGGTGAAGATAATGAACGAATAAGCTCAAATAGAGTTTGAACAGTAAGAATTAATTTAAGCAATTTATAAAGAGGGGATTTAAACTTGCGTGAAAGGATTCAAAGAAGAATCTCGCAGAGTTATCAGGAATATGAATGTGGGGTTACCCAACTCCAATAATAAGGATGTAAGGTGATAATAAATAGACAATGTCTATAAAAAGAGAATGATAAAGAAGTTAAGAAAAGAGAGTTATATCTAAGTATGGTGCAATTGTACTCTTTAGTAGTTGATGTATGGTATCTGGGCTAAACGATTCCTTCATAGAGCGGAGGTATATACGAACTAGCAACTCGAAACCTAGTTTGTTGGTTGTTTATGGGAAACCACTCAGCGTACCATTCTGAAACTATTAGAGACTCGATGTGTACCAAGTGTAGAGAATGGATGTGTATGATGAAAGTGTAGAACTCGAATGAAATGTTAAGCGATGTAAATGAAGTTAGAATTTTTAAAGGAAGAATTGTTATATAAACAAGAAGATTCAAAGAAGAATCTTGAAGAGATATAAAGATAAGAAATGAGAGTTTCCTAACTCCGATAGCCAAGATAACGAATAATGTCGTAAATGATGAAAAAGAGAAAGTATGAGGATCGTAAAACAAAACGATCACGAGTTAACAAACGAATTTTAAGAGAGATGATTATAGAATAAGGTCACGACGTGGTCTGTTTAAGTGATCTGAATGATGGTCTGTAATATTTGAATAATTATAGCTTAATGCTATGAAGATGGAGTACTATGAAATAGTACGAGATAACTCACGAGAAGTTATAGATGATGTGATACGAGGAATTCGTATCAAGCAAAGGGCAAGTTATAAGCAAGATAGAGTTAGGTGGGATTTCAATTGAGGTCTCATGTGATGGCTGAGTTGTACAAACCTTTGTATGGGTGAGGGTTTTGTGCTTGCACTCAGTTTATCACATTGATAATCATTGGAATGTTTGTGTCGCACTATTTGTTATATGCTTGTTGAGAAGGTGATTCTTTTCTCATGTGTATAACAGATAGGTAGAGTATAGTTAGAGAATATTATAAGGTTAAGTACGAGTTCTTAAAACTCATACTTATGGTAGGTTCGTGACTCATAATTATATGGTATGTTTTTGAACCCCTCAACGAATGGACGCCTATGGTCTGACTAGGATAAGTTCTTAAACTCATATGATTGTGGCAAGTTCCTGAACTCATAATGTGTGGTAAGTTTGATGAACTAGGGTATAATTAAGTGTGAATGGAGTATTGAGGATGATAGGAATAGATAGACCTATTAAGCAATGGATCATTATAGAAAGTGGAGTTGATGGTGGAAGCATAGGTATTCTAAATCTACTAGCTATGCTAGACTTTCGAAATTTATTGACTTCGTGCTGATGTTTACACTTTTATTTTCTTGAAAAAAATTGGATCAAATGATGGAACCAATGAGTTTTAACAACAATACTGTTATTCATATGTCTATGCTAATTGCTTCGGCTAGACAAAAATGATTTGCAATATATCAAAATGTATTTTATATCATTAATGCATCATGTAACCTAGTGCAAAGAAGATTAAAAAAAGACGATGGAGTCATCAATGCAGTATTACTTAGTGCTGGATGTGATCTAAGGATCGTCAGCCCACTATGGTATGATGTAGTATGATAAAATCACCAAATGACAGAATCCTCAACGGACTGTAAATACAGTGCGGTATCATGACGTCATAAAAAGATTTTTGAGATTTCTTTAAGATATGAGAATACATATGTATGTATGTATATATATATTTTGATTGATGTTCGAATTGTTGTAGAGGTCTATGCTATTTGATTTAGCTAGACAAATATTGAAAGATGTTCATGAAATGCATGCGTTTCTTGAGAAGTTACGCCAAACCAAATTTTTTTGGTGCGGATTCAGATGTTGAAAAGCTGAGATGAACAACCCTTTTATAGGGGATTACGCGGAGGCGTTGAGATGTTTGTGTACAATACATTGTACGAAGGGCTGATCACCCTAAGTACGAGGAGTCCCTATAGTCTTATGACTGTTAAAGTTTAAGTTGAAAGATTACTTATAACTATGGACATATGCATAGCGTTTAAATGTTTGTGCACAATACATCGTACAAAGGGCTTAACACCCTAAGTACGGGGGTCCTTATAGTCTTATGACTGTTAAAGTTGAAGTTGAAAGATTACTTGCAACTGTGGGCATAGTTCGTGGTCTTATGACCCTCAACATGATTTGGAATCTTTTAAATTCCTGAGTTATTCATACTACTTCCCAATTATTGAACAATTGTGGAAGATTCTTGTTATTCTGTAAGATGGAAGTGAAAAAGGAAAGTATTCCTTAGAAAGAAGCGAGTCGTAGAATACGACACTGAATGATGAATATGTTGAATAAGTGAGAAAAGAGATTTTGAAGTGAGAAATAGATGGGCTATCAAAGAATAATGTTAAACTTTTAATAGAAAAGTTAATAATTGTAGAATGATATTTGTGAAAAGAAAGTGGTTATAAAAGCCAATGAATGAATGAAGTAGTGACGTAAAAATTTACTTTGATAGATTGAATGAATAAAAATTAATAAATAAAATTTCGAGGACGAAATTCTTAGAAGAAAGGGTGAATGTAATATCCCGAGTGTTTATGATAGCGATTCCCGAGTGTTTATGATAACGATCCTTAGAAAAGGAAATGAATGGGTTAAAAGATATATAATACTCAAAATATAATTGAGTTCAAAAGAAAGTTATGAAATGAAACCTAGAATTTGTTAGGTAATGAATGTAGTAGGAAATATAAAATCTATATTTAGATAAAATGATGAAAGATTTCTCTGAGTTATTTGTGTCTTCGATTCTGGGAACAGAATCTTTGTAAGTAGGGAAGATTGTAACGAATGAGTGGCTTGAGTTATGATTCTGAGGACAGAATCCTTGTAAGGAGGGAATGGTGTAACAATCTAGATTTTTATTATAATATTTAAATATTTATTGAATTATATAAATATTTAATGGATGTGTTTATCGTTGAATAAATATTTGTTTAATTGATTTGATGTGATTTGATTATTTATTTGTTTAATAAATAATTAATGAGTTAAGGAAAGTAATTATTTTGAAATAGTAATCTAATTTAATTCAATAATTAAGTTAGAGAGTTTATAATGATTAAATAAATTATTATATTATGCAATGAATTGTTATTAGAATTAATTAAATTAAGTATGAAAACTTAATTAATTAGAAGTGTGACAAATAACTATATTATTAGTAGTTATTAAAATAAATTAAAGTAGTTTTAATTTATTTTGTTAAACAAGGCTTAAATATATTAATTCTTTAATTTTAAAGAGTTTTGCCAAACGGAGCCTTATGGTTTTTGGATTTTAAATTTTGAATTATTAATAATATAATATAAATAATATATATTAATTTGGTAACTGCTAATTTAATAAGGTCATTAGTAGCGTCAGTTTTTAGACGTTTTAAATTAGTACGTTGATTTTATTTTCTACGTATAATCTATTTGGCTAAAGCCTAAGTAAGAAAAGAGAAGAAATTTTGTCAGAGAAAAGTTAGAGACAAGAGGGTTTTGAGAGAGATTGTCAAGGGTTGGAGAGAAAGTTCTGAGTTCTGTATTTTCAGTGTTAGCAAGGGTTTATTAAACAACTAGAGGTATGTTTTAAAAACTAAACATATATGTTTTACGTTATAATTTGATTGTCTCTGTATTTCTGCATTTGGCTGTAAGACAAAGTTCTTTACAAAAATTATCTGTAAACCATGCTTTACTAGTTGATTATGAAATTATGGGTTTAAGTAATGTTATAAGTATCATATGTATATGTTGTAGGCTAAATTTACGTTTTCAAGAAAGAAATAGTTTTTACAGTGAACATATACTTATGAATGTGAGTTGTGGAAAATCAAAGGTTCTATATTCGATTTTATGCTAGTTATGAAATTGAAACTTGTATATGTAATTGAGTAAGATATAAAGCAGAACATGGCTCAAAGGAATCAAATTGGTAGGATGGCAGTGTTCACTGTGTAAACAAACGTCGGTTATGGAGTATTGTTGGTTTAAAAATAGTGCTTTCAAGGATTTAAGTTTTCTAAAACTGTTGTTAAGTGGTGCTAAATTGGTATATGTATGATAATTAAATGTTTATGAGTAATCTTTATAAGTTTTACGTCCTAATTTAGATGTTAGCAGTAGTAATTAGTCCAGAGTTTAGTTATTCTGTTCTTCGTGGTTGGGTTCTGCAAGTTTCGGCGCCCCAGCGCCAAAATTTGAGCCCCAGCGCCAAAAATCGCGCCCCGGCGCCAAAATTCGCGCCCCAGCGCTGAAATTCGCACCCCAACGCCAATCTCGCACCTCGGCGCCACTGTATAGCCTAGTCCTCGCGCCCTAGCGCCGGATTTGTAGCCTAACTTGGACAGTTTTGACCTCCTGTAGTAAAATAGCCATAACTTCCTCATACGAACTCCGATTGAGGTGATTCAAGTTGATCCGGAACGAGGTATAGTAGACCTACAACTTTTGTTCTTTTATGTGTTCAATTTGAGGTCATTAGGATGGGTCAAAATGGTTATTTTTAGGACTGTTGTGTTTTCGAAGGCAATCGGAGGGTGTCGGGCATGCACATATGCATGTGTAGTGCTCCAGACCATAAAAGATGATGTCCTAAGTTATAAAACATGAATGTTAGTAAATATAATGATGCTTAACATTAATATATGATGTATTAGATGAGTTATAGAAGCATAGTAAGCATACACAAGAGAGGCAAATCGGGCGTGTGACGAATGAACGTCGAAACGCCGTGCCAAGTGTTAACGAACTTAAAAAGTGTTTTAATTCAAATGAAATAAATATTATAAGATAAGGAATGGATTTTATATAAAGCTAATAAGTAGTCCTAGCAAGACTTAAGCACTTGAATGAACTGCGAATATGAAATATAGGGAGATATAAGTTGAAAGTTAACACAATTAAGTTGAACATTGTGTATTTATGATATGAAGGGTTATGAGACGTAGAGTAGAGTTTACATTACAATTACTATGTGTTGTTATGTGACTAATATTTGATGTGTATGATTATATAATTGCGTAGGGCACGTGAAGTGTAGATAGCTGTAAGCTGTTAAACTGTTATTGGTAAACAACGATCAAGGCAAGTCTTTCGGTTCCTATTTTTTACGTGGACTTAATGAACTATTTTAAATTGCATGATATGTTATGCATGTTGAATCATGAAATGTTAAAGTCAATATATGACTGCATTGTTTTGGCTAAGTAATGATGATTGAGTAAGGAACTCAATCTTTATATTTGCTATGTGAATTAAAAGCATGTATGCCATGTTACTTTAATTAGATGTATATCGAGCATGTTTTTATGTGTTATGTGATGCATAAAAACTGTTAAACTTTGCTGGGCTGTCGAGCTCATTCTTGCAAATAACCACTTTTGCAGGTCAAGATTTTAAGGTAAAGATATGTGCTAAGTGAGTTATAGAGATCTATATTCACGAATGAGAAATGTATGTAATATTTTGAACGTAATATGTTGTTAAATTGTAAGTTGAGCTATCCAATGTATATGGATATTTAGTTATGATGTAAGACTTTGTATAGTCATTTTGTTGTAACGATTCATGATATAAGATTGAATCAAAGAGATGTAATGTAATGGTTGCGATTCAGGGCAAGATAGAATGAAATGTATAAACGTTTTAAATATTCCACAATTTTAGAGTTTTTAATATCGAATAATGATGTAAAATTAGAGATTTAATGTATGGTTAACGATCGAAGTCGAGATTTTAAATTGTATAGATTTTGGGCTCGTTACAACTTCCCTCGTCACTTATGATTGCTCTTAGTGTGCTAAAGCTTGTGAAGATGTTCTTTTGTATGAACTTAAGAACCACCTTGGCATCGTTTGTAGGGAGTGCTACAGCTTCCACCCATTTTGATATATAGTTCACAGTAAGCAAAATTTACAAGTTGTTGAATGAATGAGGAAAAGGTCCCATGAAGTCCATTCTTCACACATCAAAAACCTCAACTTCCATGATCGTGTTGAGCGGCATTTCATTCATTTTTGAGATAATGCCCACCCTTTGGCATTTGTCACAGTTTTTCACAAACTGGTGGGCATCCTTGAATATAGTAGGCCAGTAGAATCCTGCTTGAAGTACCTTGGCCGCTGTCTGCTCACTCCCATAATGTCCCATATACATAGATGAATGGCATTCATGCAAGATATTCTTTACTTCGTTGTATGTCTCACATCTACGAATCATTTTATCTGCACACTGTTTGAATAAATAGGGCTCGTCCCACATGTACCACTTGACGTCATGTAGGAACTTCTTTTTCTGTTGTCGTGTTAGATCAGGGGGAAGGATTTTGCTCACCAAATAATTGGCAAAATCTGCATACCATGGAAATTCTTAGTTGACTCCAAAAAGTTGCTCATCCGAAAATGATTCATTGATTACATACTTATCCGCCCTATCCTTGTCTGGATTTTATAATCTTGAAAGATGATTTGCCAATTGATTTTCTGTCCCCTTCCTATTCTTTATTTCCAAATCAAATTTCTAAAGGAGTAGAATCCGTCTGATAAGTCTAGGCTAAGCATCCTTCTTTGAGATTAGATAACGAATCGTCGAGTGATCCGTGTATACCACCACCTTTGTTCCTACTAAGTATTTGAATTTGTCAAAGGCGTATACTACTGTAAGTAATTCCTTCTCAGTGGTTGTGTAGTTTAATTGGGCATCTGTGAGGGTTTTACTTGCATAGTGTATGGCGTGGAATATCTTCTCTCGGTGTTGACCCAAAATAGCCCCTACCGCGTAGTCGCTAGCATCACACATTAACTAGAAAGGCATTGTCCAATCTGGTGCTACGATCACTGGAGTTGTAGTCAACTTCTTCTTCAATTATTCTAATGTTGACTTACATTCCTCATTAAACTTAAAAATTGCATCTTTCTCTAAGAGACTGCACAGTGATTTTGCAATCTTAGAGAAATCTTTAATAAACCTTCGGTAGAATCTGGCGTGTCCAAGAAAACTTCGAATTCCCTTAACTGTAGTTGGCAGTGGAAGATTCTCAATTGTGTCTAACTTTGCTCTATCAACCTCTAAACCCTTCGAAGAGACCTTGTGCCCCAAGATTATTCCTTCTTCAACCATAAAGTGGCACTTCTCCCAGTTAAGCACCAAATTGGTTTCCACACATCTCTTCAAGACCATGACCAAGTTCTCTAGACAGATATCAAAATTGTCTCCATAGATTGAGAAGTCGTCCATGAAAGCTTCCACATTCTTTTCCACCATGTCCGAGAAGAGAGCCATCATACATCTTTGGAACGTTGCATGTGCGTTACACAAACCAAAAGACATCCTCCTAAATGCAAAGGTGCCGTATGGGCACATGAAAGTGGTCTTCTCTTAATCTTCAAGAGCTATGACTATTTGGTTGTACCCAGAATATCCATCCAGTAAATAATAAAATTCATGCCTCGCCAACCGGTCCAACATCTGATCGATAAAGGGTAGAGGAAAGTGGTCCTTGCGGGTTGCCTTATTTAGCTTCCTGTAGTCCATGTAAACCCTCCAACCGGTCACTTTCCTCATTGGAATCAGTTCATTATCATCATTCTTCACTACGATCATTCCACCCTTTTTCGGAACATATTGAACTAAACTGACCCGACCCATGCACTGTCTGAAATCGGGTAAATAATTCCCGCATCCAACCACTTCAGTATTTCTTTCTTTACCACTTCTTTCATGATCGGATTTAGTTATCTCTGCTGTTCCATTGTTGGCTTTGTGTCCTCTTCCATAAGAATCTTGTGCATGCAAAAGGATGGACTTATCCCCTTTATATCTGTAATTGTTCATCCTATAGCTGACTTGTATTCTCTAAGCACTCTTAGCAACTTACTTTCCTGCAGTTCGTTAAGCGTAGATGCAATAAAAATAGGTAAAGTATTAGAATTGACCAAATAAGCATACCTGAGGTGTTTAGGAAGGGGCTTAAGCTCAAGAGTAGGTGGCTCCTCCAATGAAGGTTTCATTCTTGCCGAAACTTTTTCCTCCGTGTGTAATGGCTCGAATGGTACCTTGAATCTACTAACTTGAGGCAAAGAATCCAACATATGTAAGTAATCCACGAACTCTGGATCATCCAAATTCTTATCCCTTAGTAGTCTGGTTTCCAACAGATCACTGACCAAACTTTTGACCAGGTCTTCATTAACTATCCTGTCGATGACATCCACCTGGAAACACTCCTCTTCATCTGTTGGGAACTTCATGACTTTAAACACATTGAATTTGACTTCCTGGTCTTGAACCCTCATGATTAATTCCCCTTTACGAACATCGATAAGAGTTCTACCCGTAGCCAAAAATGGTCTCTCTAGGATGATTGAGATGTTTTTATCTTCTTCATAATCCAAAATTACGAAATCTGCTGGAAGAATAAATTTGTCCACCTTAACCACGATCCTTCCACAATTCCTCTTGGATAAGTTACCGATTTGTCTGCTAACTGCAATGATATGTTTGTAGGCTTTGGAGCTGGTAAACCCAATTCAGTATAAACAGATAACAACATGAGGTTCACACTTGCCCCCAAGTCACACAAACACTTTTTGAAGGCCACGTTCCTGATTGTGCAAGGAATAGTGAAACTCCCCAGATCCTTCAACTTCGGAGGTAACTTTCTATGTAGAACTGCACTGCACTCCTCTGTCAATGCTACAGTTTCGTAATCCTCTAACTTCATTTTCCTTAACAGAATCCCCTTCATGAATTTAGCATAACTTGGCATTTGTTCTAGGGCTTCTACGAAAGGAATGTTAATATGAAGTTTCTTAAAAGCTTCTAAAAACTTTGAAAATTGCTTGTCTACTTTCTATTTCTGAACTCTTTGCTGAAACGGTGGTGGAGGATACACAGCTGGCTCAATCTTTGTATTGCTCTTGTCCACTTGGTTTTCCTCACCCTGTTTCCCCTCAACCACTTTGTCTTCACTTTCTTTGTCATCTTTTTTAGCTGAATTTTCTACGTTCTACCCTTTAATATGCTTTCCATTCCTCAAAATGATTACCTGACACTGCTCATGATTCCCCTTTAGATTTTTCTCAATGTCACTAGGTAGATTTCCTTGAGGCCTATTATTCAATGCAAATGCCAGCTGTCCCATCTGATTTTCTATGTTCTTGATGGCCACTGCTTGTGATTTCATTGCTGCTTCTTGTGATTTCATAGCCGCCTCATTGCCCAATATTTATTTCAACAATAGCTCTTCAAAATCTGTCCTTTTCTCTTGGTGCGGAGCTGCTTGTTGATGCTAATTTTGAAATCCCAGGTGGTAAGATGGACGCGGAGCCTGCTGATTCTGGTTGTTACTCCACAAAAAATTTTGGTGATTCATATTCCCCAGATTCTAGGCATTCTGATACATGTTTTGTGGAATCCAGTTGTAGTTACCCATAAATTGTACTGAAGTTGGGTTAATAGCACATTGTTCCGCAGGATGTTCCCCCGTGCATAATTCACAAATAAAAGCAATCTGCTGAGTTTGTGCACCCGACAAAGCATCCACCTTTTTTTATAGCGCTGAAATTTGTGCCGCTAACGCCGTTACCCCATCTACCTCTAACACCCCAGCTACCTTAGGCTGTGTCACTCTTGTTGTGGGTCACTGGTAGTTATTAGCCACCATTGTTTCTATTAGCTCATACGCCTCCTCATAACTCTTAGCCATGAATGCTCCACCTAAAGCTAAATCTATGCTAATCTTGAGATTACCACTCAACCCATTGTAGAATGTGTTCATCTGCAACCATTTAGGTAATCCATGATGTGAGCACTTTCTGAGTAGTTCCTTGTACCTTTCTTATGCCTCATATAATGATTCCCCATGCTGTTGCTCAAACATTGTAATCTCATTTCTCATCTTCGCAGTCTTTGTTGGTGGGAAAAATTTGGCCAAGAACTTTTGAGCAAGGTCGTCCCACGTAGTAATCGACCTTGGCGGTAGAGAGTGTAACCAACTTTTCGCCTTGTCCCGTAGTGTGAACGGGAACAAACGAAGTCTGATTGCATCATCTGACACCCCATTATATTTAAAGGTGTCACATATCTCCAAAAAGCTAACCAAGTGCTCATTCGGATCATCATTAGCTAATCCCCTAAACTGTATCGAGTTCTGTATCATCTGTATGGTCCCAGGCTTAATCTCAAAAGTATTTGCAGCAATCACTGGCATGGTGATACTTGACTGAAGCTCAGTCACCTTGGGAGTAGCATAATCCCTCAGCGCTTTCTGATCTTCCGTAGCCATAGTTTCTTCCTTATCAAGAATCTCCTTAGTGTCCTTAATCCACTTAATCAACCTTTGAAACCTTTTCTCGATGTCGTCCTCGAAAGGAAGCAAGTCTGGCTTCTTAGACTGAGTTTGCATAAACTAACTCAGAGAACCTAAAATAAGAAAGAGCGAAACAAAAAGAAAAATTTGTTTAAGTAAAATTGAACTAATTAAACTGATATTGAAAAATATTAAAATCAATACTTTCCCCAACAACGACGCCAAAAACTTGTTGGTCGAATTCTAATTACGCACAATCACGTAAGTGCACGTGGTCAACAAGTAATATAATGATACGAAAAGAATTGTTTCCACATAGAATAGTAAGAAATTAATTCTAACAATTACCAGTTTTATATTAAACCAATTTTATTAAACTATCCAAATTAATGATTATAACTAAAAAAAACTAAAAATCCCAACCAACAAACACAATTTAATCACCGTAATTTCATGTAAATAATGGAGAATTAGGCTTACAACTTCACTTTAAGTCCCACTCTAATTATCACACCTTATTCCAGTTTAATTCACTATCTCAGTTTATTAATCAAGAACACTTATGTAGAATTAGCCATCTCTTGACGCACTAACACCGTATTAATTTAAATCCACAAATTAGATAGAATTAAGCCAAACACCCAAATTAACTAATTCACTATATCTCAATGTGAATTAAAATTAAAAAGAGTTTAAATTCCAAGTTCTATATCCGATTACATGCGATGCTAGGTATATCTCTATCCTAACATTCAGCAGGATTCCATGTAAACACAGAATTCAAGAACACATGTTATTGTGATTATGTCTAGATTCATACATCATCTCTCGAATCCATACAAATCCACATAAAATTGGTGATCAAACAATACATAAATTAAATACGAATCACAATAGATAAACTAAATCGATAGTTTATTTAACTCAAATCAAAGCATGATAATTATCATTCAACACTAAAGATCCATTGCAAGCCTAAAAAGTAATTTAGTTCATAATTAATGAATTAAAAACTGAATAAAGTAAAGAAATCATCATCCCAATTACAAGAACTAAAATTAAAAAGAAGAATAGTAATACACCACCCTTCTTGGCCTTCAATTCTGCAATCTTCGTGAAATCACCTCATTCCTTTGTTCCTCTAAGATCTTCTTCTAAATTATGGCTCCCCAAGGTGTAATTGAATTGTTGGATCAGTTCAGCACTCTACTAATTGACATAAATTAATTCCCCTCAGCTGAACCAAATCCAATCTCAATCCATATCAAAGTCATCCCATCCAATCCAATTGGGAATTCTAATAAAAATCAAAGTCATATTTGTACCCAACAAGTTTTTAACTCCAATCATCCCAATTACTATGAAATAACTTCCTTGTTACACTCCTAACTTAACCCTATTACATAAAGAAGTCATAGCTTCAAACAAAACTCAATATCATGCAGAAATAATCAGCTCAACAACTGTCTCGTCCGACCGGCGCTCCCCGCGCCGAGTCCTTCAGTAATGCACCTCAATCTTTATACTTGATATGTGAACTGCAATATGTATGTTATGTTAGTTTTAGGATTATATAGTATAATATGAGCATGTTATTTATGTGCTACGTGATGCATTAAAACTGTTATATTTGCTGGGCTGTCAAGCTCAACCTTGCAAATAACCATTTTTGCAAGTTAAGGATTCAAGGTAACATTATGTGCAACTTGAATGGCATGGATCAGAAGTAATATATGAAGATTAAATATTTTAGCTACAGTTATTATTATGTTAAACCATGTTTAAGGTTTTGGAAATGTACTTAATGGTTTATGATGTTAAATATTCCATGTTGAGTTATAAAGTTTGAGTTTATCCGAAGTATATAAAGGATATCGAATTGAGATGTAAGGTTTTATTTAATAACCTTGATGAAGTGAATCGTGAAAATAAGTATGATTCTAGTATATGTAATGATAAAGGTTGTGATTCAAGGAAAAGTAAATAAAGAAGACAGAAAAGTTTAAATTATTCCACATTTTTATTGATTGTATCATCGATTAATGATGTAAAGTTAGAATAAAGATGTATTGATAACGACCGAAGTCGAGAGTTGGATTATATGAATTTTGGGGGTGTTACAGTTGGTATCAGAGTTGTAGTTTTTAAACCTTAGGTAAGAGTACCTTAGGCTATAACCTTAAAAAAAGAAGGTGAAGATGATAAAGGATAAACTCAGATAGAGTTTAAACAATATGAAGTAGATATTTGAAATTTACAAAGAAATGATTAAGATATATATAAGGAGATTCAAAGAAGAATTTTGAAGAGCTATAATAGATAATAATCAGGAGTTACCTAACTCCAGTAATAAAGATGTTAAGTGCTAATAAATAGACGATGTTTATAAGATGAAAAAAATAAGAATAAACTGAAATAGAGTTTAGTTGGTGATAAATTCAGAGAATATATATGAAATAAGTTAAGGTAATATGAATAGGTTCAAAGAAGAACTTGAGGAGCTAAAAGATTAAGGAAGCACCTGAATTGAATAATCATAAGAAGACATAATTAAATAGGAAAGAATGAGGATCGTAGAACTAAACGATCATAAAATAAGAAAAGAATCATAAGGAAGATGATTATAGAGTAAGATCACAATGTGATCTATTTAAGTCGTAAAATGACAAGTGGTCTATAATGGTTGAGAAGTTATAGCTTGATGCTATGAGAGAGTGTACTATGAGATAATACGAGGTAAACTCACGAGGAGGTATAAATGATGACATACGAAAAATTCGTATCGAGAAAAGATCAAGTTAAGAGAATGATGAAGTTATGTGGGATTTCAATCGAGAACTCATTTGATGGCCGAGTTATACAAACCTTTGTATGGGCAGGGGTTTTGTGCATACACTTAGGTTATCACATTGATAATCCTTATAATATCGGTGTCGCACTATCGATATACATGTGGTGAGAAGGTGATTCTTGTCCCATGTTTATATTTGATAGTTAGAGGCTATTAAGGTTAGGTTAGGTTAGATGGTATTAAGGTTAAGTGTGAGTTCTTAAAACTCATGCTTATGGTATATTTGTGACTCATAATAATATGTCTGTTTTTGAACCCCTAGGATTATGGACAGTCCCTGATTGGTTCTTGGACTACGTATTGCTAGGACAAGTTCCACAACTCATATTATTATGGCAAGTTGCTGAACTTCTAAAGCATGGTAAGTTGGATGAACTGTACTAGGTATAGAAAAGTTATGAGGTAAGGACTAAGAATTTTTTGTATAATGAATATTGATGGTGTTAAAGATTTGTATAATGATTAAGTAATGAAGTAGTTGAGTAAAGATTTAAATTGATGGAGGAAAACTGGGTATTCTAAATCTTCTAGCTATGCTAGATTTTTGAAATTTATTGACTTTGTGTTGATGTTGCACTTCATATTTTTGAAAAATATTGAATCAAATGATTGAATCAATGGGTTTTTAAAACAATGCTATTATTCCTATGTCTATGCTAATTATTTCAACTAGACAAAATGATTTAAAATTATCAAAATGTATTTTATGTGATCATATGCATCATTTGATATGGTGTAGAAATAATAATCAAGGAAGTCATCAATGCAGTTGAACCTAGTGTTGGATGTTACCATAGGATCGTCAGCCCACTATAGTGTGATATAGTACGACAAAATCATATAATGATGGAATCCTCAACGTATAATTAAGACGGTACGGTATCGTGATATCATAAAAAGGATTTTTGGTTTGCTTTAAACTAAGAAAGGTATGCCAATTGATTTCGTTAAACTATATATATATATATATATATATATATATATATATATATATATATATATATATCGATTGAAGTCTGAGTTGTTGCTAAAAGTCTAAGCTTTTTGATTCGACTAGGCGAATATTGAAAGTTGTTTATGAGATTCAAGCATTCTTTAACAGATTTTGCCAAACCAAATTGTTTAGGTGCGGATTTAGATGTTGTGAAGCTGAGGTGAATAACCCTATAACAGGTGACATGTTATCAGAGACAATGCTTTCGAAAGTAACGCATATAGCTGTTACAATGTTATGATGTATAAAGTTGTGCACGACGTAGTGGTACGATAGGTTGATCACCTAGAGTACTTGCAGAGAGTGTTTTCAGTCTTTGTGATTGATAAACATTCTGTTAGAACAGTTTACAGTGTGAAGTACTGGGGGTGAAGCACTATTAAATCTAGACACGACTTCAAGGTCTTGTGACCCTTTAACATGATTTGGTATCTTTTAAATTCTTGAGTTATTCATACCGCTTCCCAATTATTGAGTAATTGTGGAAGATTCTTATTATTCTAAAGGGTGAATGTGGCAAAGAGGATATTCCTTAGAAAGAAGTAAGTTGTAGAATGCGACAAGTAGTGATGAGTGAATTGAGCAAGTAAGAAATGAAATTCTGGAAATAGAAGGGGGTGAAGTTATCAAGGAAAATGTGAACGCTTAGAGATAAAGGTGAGAAGAATACAATAAACTTAGAAAGATCCTTATAGAAGAAATTTGATAATGGAAACTAATAAATGAATAAAGGTTATTTTGATAGATCGAATGAACGATGATTAGTAAATCAAAATTTTGAGAATAAAATTCTTAGAAGAAGGGGTGAATGTAATATCCCGAGTGTCTATAAATTGAGCATATGGCGATGATCCTTAGAAAGAGGTGATGAATGGGTTAAAGAATATGTAATACTCGGAATAGTATCGAGTTTAAGTAAAGATTATGAAGTAGAACCTACAAGAATTTATTAAGAAAATGGGTAATGTAGAAATTATAAAACCTATATTAAGGGAATGTGTTGAGTTGGTCAACGATAAATTGTGAAAGAGATTTAAAGAAAATCGAGTATGGAGGGTTTCGGTGATTCGGAGGACCGAATCTTTATAAGGGGGGAAGGATGTGACAACCCATATTTTCAAGGATTATTAAATAAGAATTTAAAAAAAAATAAAATTCGTATTATGAGATGAATATATTTTGGGTTATGTGGTTTGGTGGGAAGAAATTAAATATATTTGAGATTTAATAGTTGATTAAAGAAAGTGAAGAGAATTAGTTATGTAAAGGAATATGGTGGCAAAACAAATTAACTGAATAATATTGGTTAATTTAAATTAAGTTGAAAATTATATTATGAGATAATATAATCTGAATATTACAACCTTGATTTTCAATGAAGTTACGGTAAATTGAATGAAATGGTTAATTCAATTAATTAAAATGGTGATTTAATATATATATATATATATATATATATATATATATATATATATTTGCTTAAGGAAATGATTATGTTAATTAAATTTTGGTATTTTTTTAAATATATTACATATTATGGTAATATATGAAAGAGTTTAATATTTTGAACGATGTTAATAAAATATAAATTTATGATGAGAGAAGTGAAAACAATATATCTATAAATAAGTATTGGTGTCAAGATGAATAAATTAAATCAATATTTAAGATGCGACTAAATGTATAGATTAAATAAATTGTCTTGGAACTATTTATAGAAGGAAAGAAATTTAATAATTATACATAATAATTGTATAATTTATTAAAATAATTAGTGGATTAAATATTAATTATTTTATGGAAATGTTTATTTGAATAGAGATGTTTATTTTACATTATGAATGTGATTTCATAATTCATATGAGTAAATAGATGGGAAGAATGTTGGCTAAATGTTTTAGCAATGATAATTTAGTGTGACATATGTACTATATAATAAGAGGAATTAAAATAAACAGGTTGAAGGTTAATTGGATTTAACCAAACAAGGCATAAAGACCTTTCCATTCTATAACGGCTGAGACCCCATGTTGCTAGAATTGATAACCCATGTTAAACCATCTCTCAGCTTAATTATATAGTTATGCTTATATTTGCAAAGCCAAGAAAAAAAAAGTGAGTTTGAGAGAGAAGAGGGTTTTTATGCTTTGAAGAGGAGAAATTCTGTGAATCAAGAGGAAGAGGAAGAGGAAGAGGAAGAGGAAGAGGAAGAGTAAAGAAAGTTGTCCAATCATCTAACTAGGGCATAGAAGAATCAAAGGATAAATGCAAAGCAGCTAAGCTGTAATTAGTCTGATGATTATGTAATATAATCTGAGCATGTTATTTATATGTTACGTGATGCATGAAAACTGTTAGATTTGTTGGGCTGTCAGCTCAACCTTGCAAATAATCATTTTTACAGGTTAAGGATTCAAGGTAACGCTATGTGTTACTTGAATGACATGGATCTGACGTAATTCATGAAGATTAAATATTTTCGCTACAGCTGTTATTATGTTAAACCATGTTTAAGGTTTTGGAAATATACTTTGTGACAACCCGAAAATTTAGAGGATCCTGAATGATTAAATTAAATGTTAAAGAATAAAAATTAGATTGAAAATAGAGGACTGATTAAAATTTTTAAAAGAACCTATATGGTTTGATATTTTGAAAGTAGTGTAAAGAAAATTAAATGTGAATGATAGAAATGTTGAAGAATAAGAAATGAGAAGATAAAGAATAGATGTGAGAAAATATGGGTTACGAAAATTTAAAACCCTAGAATAGATTTATATGTGTACTTGAAGGTATATTAAGAATAAGGTATTATGATACCTTAAAATATAAATGAATTAATCGATGAACGCGATTATGTAAGAAATTTTTATAATGATATATGTGGGATATTTATTAAGAAAATAAATTTCAATGAAGAGATATTATAATGATAAAGAGAATGTGTATATGTATATGTACATATATATTTAGTGAGGTGCTATATATATTTTAGGAAGAGAAATGATTAATTAAATTAATCATATAAGAATATTAGGCCACATTAATTATTTATCCACGATACTTTGTGACTTATAAAGAATATATGTGATTTAATAGATACATATCTGACAAATATGTGCATATATTTATTTATTGTATAAAGAGAAATAAAAAGAAATTGGGTTAGCGACATAGCTCGTGAATTAAACCATAATCAATTGTACGAAAGGGCAAAATGGATATTTTTGTAATAACCCGATATTTTCTATACAATTAAATAAGAAATTTTACGTATAATATTTTTTTTATTATTTTAAAGGTGGGAATTTGTATAAGATAAAGTGTATGTATTTATGTGACAAATAAAAATATATTTATTACATGAATAATTACATATAATTTTATTTTAGAATTATTGATCATTATAAAGTATATTCTTATAATAATTAATTTTATAATAGAAATGATTTTATTATTTATTTTACATGAAAATATGATTATTATATTATTTAAATAATATATGAAATGATTATAGAATTATTATAATAATTATTTTATTGTATAAATTTATTTCAGATTAATTAAGTTAATTATTTTAATTTAATTAATACTGGTATATATGAAAGATAAATCAGATATGAAATCAAAACCCTAATTCTGGATTTGGAATAAGGAAATAGAATAATAATATAATATTTTTTTTATTTCAGTGTTATAAATATGTACTGTGTATGCATATACTGATAATGGTTGGTCAATTATAATATATCAGTAGAAAACTGAGTAGTATTGTGATTTGAAACTCAAACCGGAGTTTAAGATGGGTCAAAAATTGTGTTAATGTAATTAATAACAAGTGTTAAAATTATAATTGCTAATTAGGGAAATCCTAATTAGTAATTAAAAACCCTAATGACTAGAATTCTAATTTAGTAATTAGAAACTCTAATTACTAAACTAAAACCCTAAGTGCTAAAAATAGAAACCCTAATCTTTAAATTGAAAAGCTAATTGCTAATTAGTAAAACTTAAATCTAATTTTCATGTGCTAGGTAATTAGAAAATTTAAACACAATTTGGAAACCCTAATTTTCAAAGTTAGAAAGTTTAAATTTATTTTATACCCTAAATTGAAATTCTAGAAAACTAAATTTTTGAAAACCTTAGGGTTAAACCTTAAGGGCCAAACTCTAAGGGTTTGCCAAGATTACCAACTTGCCATTAAAATCACAAGGCTAAAGACCAAATTCCCCTCTTTTAGATTATTGTATGTAACTTATCAAACTTGCCAAAACTTTAGTTGGTGACCAACTAAAGCTCATCCATGTGACTTAAATTAGTAAATATCAGCAGTAAACATCAGCCTTGTCCATTGTATCAATATATATATATATATATATATATATATATATATATATATATATATAGATCAAGAGAGAGAAAAGACACATTCATGCTCATTTGTTCAACTTACTCTCAACCAAACTCTCTCAACTCAAAACCCACGAAATTTATTGCTAGACTAGTCTCAAAACAAGCCCCACTAACACACATAACAAAATCAGTAGCCAAGAATCAAAATTTGTTCATAAAGGTATAAACCCTAATCAAGAAATTTGAACTTTGATTCCATGTTAGATGTTAGTTTTTTTGTGTTAAACATGTTGTGTGTAGTGTATATTGATGATCTAGGTTGATAGATGTTAGACCCATAACATCTATAGGCTCGGATTTGAAGTTTTTCAAAATCTGGAAAATAAATTTTTTTTTGTCTGACAATGAATGTCAGACCTCATGTCTCAGTAATTGTTAATGATTTTTTGTGTTGTGAAAGTTTGTAGTTGTAGTATACTATGAGATCTCTGTTCTAGAACTCGAATCAAGCCCATAGCAAGTACAGATTGAAAGTTATGGCTGGTCAAACCTAGTTGACCGACCATGACTTTCAATTTCTAGAAAACCCAAATCGTGCCCAGAAGGCTCTGACAATATCTTCATGGGCTCGGATCTGACAGTGGGTTGATGATCTATATTTGTCTTTGCATCTAAGTTATAGTATGTTGTTTAGACTACATGTTAATGCCTCTAGATCACATAAACATCAAATTGAATGAAAGTAGTAACCGGTTAAAGTTGCCAAGTTGATCATGTTCTCGATTTTCTGGGAAACCCAGAAAATCTATGAACACGGCTTTTGACATACTTTGACCGACTTCGATCTGCTTGTTGTGATGTGGTTATACTGTTTTTATGTAATGAATCTGTTGTCTTACATGTTGGCTACAATCTGGAACTTTTAAATCACAAAACCATTAACAGGATTACAAGTTGTGGAAGCCCAAAAGTGACTGCTCGAACTGTTCTTCATTTCTGGGTAACCCATAAATGAAGAACAACTCTGACAACCACTTTGCATGCTTAGATCTCCTTTGTGTTATGCTATTTGGCCATGCTTGTTGTTGGATCATGTAGTGTTATATTAGTTCTACAAGCTATGATCAATAGATAGCCTAGAAACATCATGATCTGATCATTACACTCGGTCAAACCTAGCTACTAGAACACTGGTTTGTCAGTGTTCTTGAGGCTCAGGAACACTTTAGGCGATGGTTTCTGTAGCTAAAGGCTATAGCGACAAATTTAATAATTTTATTTAATTAAATTTCTAAAAATCGTTAAAAAATAAAAATTAATTATTAAAAATTACAAAATTAGTTTTAAAAATTATTTGAAGTTATAAAAATTAACTTTTAATAATTTGGCATATTTTTCATAAATATTAGTATTTATTTAAATATTATTGATATTTAATTTATTTAATAAATACATTAAATAAATTAATTAAAAATGATTTTTAAATATTAAAAATGATTTTTAAATATTAAAAATGATTTTTAAATATTAAAAATCATTTTAAATGATAATAAATTATTTAAAAATATTTTAAGTTATAAAATATAACTTTTAATATTTTAATGAAAATTTCATTAATTATTTAATATTAATGATATTTAGATTTATTTAATAATTATATTAAATAAATTAATTAAAAATGATTTTAATATTATAAAAATCATTTTAACTAAAAATAAAGCATTTAAAAATATTTTAAGTTATAAAATATAACTTTTAATATTTAAAGGTAAATTTCTTTAATAATTTAATATTAAATGATATTATAGTTATTTAATAGAAATATTAAATAAATAGTTTAAAAATAATTTTATTAATTTATAAATCATTTGAAAAGGATATAAATGTTTTAAAAATATTTTAAGTTATAATTAATGACTTTTAATATTTTGATAAATAATACATTAATATTTAAATATTAATAGAAATAATTTAAAAATGATTTTAAATGTTTTAAAAATCATTTAAGGGTAATAAAAGTGTTTTAAAAATATTTTGAGTTATTATAAATAACTTTAATATTTTGACAATGGTTTTATTAATAATTAAATATTAATGATAATAGAATTATTTAATATTATAATCATTTAGAAATGATTACAGTGTTTAAAAAATTTATGATAAATTATAATAATTATTTAAAAATTATTATAAGTCATTTAAAAATAATATGACAGATATTTAAATTATCTAAATGAATATTGGACTACAGAATAGAGTTTTAGACTCGATAATTACCCGATAAAGCCGTCAGTACACCGAAATGTTTTAGAAATTGATCTAGACTTGGATAATTTGACTAGATATGTGTCTGTATGTGATACAATGACTGTTAAATATGTGTGACAATGTGATTAGGTTATGTACTGACTGTAAATAGCAGTACTATGTGATATGATCTTATTAATGATAGGTCTTGATATAAAAGATAAAACTAAGTTGCATAATTGTAAGCAGCAGCTCAGGCAAGTATCTTAACTTTGCATTTACTTTATGAAATGGACATGTGTAAGCTAATATCTGAACTATTCTTTTTTATTGTTCAAATATCTTAACCTAGTATATACATATGCAATGATTCTGTATAAGTAAGTTATTAAATTATAATCTATTGTACGAGTTCTTTAATTATGTTATTATAAAGCAAGATATATTTATTCTGTTCGTTAATTTCTAAATATGGTTATGCAAGTGTCCTCACTTGGATAATCATTATATTTTATCACGTGTTGATACATAATAATTGGTTTCCAGTATGTATACATTGACTTAAAAGCCGTCTAAGCTATTTGATTCAGCTAGACACTGATTTAAAAATATTGTTGAACAAGATAGTATTGTATCCAACCGAATTGTCTTGGTTTGGATTTTCGACTAAGTATGAACAACCCGAGCATGGGAAACTTTTATGTGCCTAAGGCGGATATGCTGAACAAAAATATAGTTCGAACATGTAGTATTGATAAATACATGGCATAACGGGCAAATCACCCCCGTGCCTGTAAGTTATGACGGTTTACAAATGAAGTTCTGTTTAACCTTTTTGAAAATAGAAAACAATGTTCATAGTCTATCGACTGATCCCTATTTATATTCAATACGTAGTTTTACAATTTGATATAGAATTGATATGTTTTTATTATTGGTGCAGCTTACTTCACAACTGTTGATTCGTTGTAGAAGTGTCGTTCAAAGAAAATATTTAACGCTTTCAGCTAATATTTATTATTGCTATTACTTGTTGGGCAATCAAAGGCTCATTCTTGCTTTAAATTTAAATGTTTTCAGCTAAGTGTCATCAACCTGAAGGCTCTGCCAAGAACAAGGGAAAAGGAAAGGTTGCCGAATAAGTTTGTGCTATATTATGTAATAGTTTGACTTTAATAAGACAATGATATCTATTAATTATCATGTAATGAATGTTTCAACGTCGTGTACCTGGGATTAGACTCTAATATATGTAAATTAAGTTTGGTATTTATATTATTGTTATTATTATTAGTATTACTCCGCTCATAGAAATGGTATCGTGAAGCACCGAGTTCGGGTTTCAAGTACCTAAATTTGGGGGCGTCACAGGTTAGTATCAGAGCTTAGGGTTAGAAACCTTAGGTGGGATAGACCTTAGGCTATAACCTTAGAACAGAGGAAAACGTTGAAAATACAAATAACTCATATAAAGTTTAAAAAGAGATGAATTAAATGAATTCATCATAAAACCAAATAAAAGATAACTTATATAAAACCTATTATTTGCTATGTTTATATATTATATTCTAATCAAAATAATTTATATGTGTAGATGTCAGGTGGAAAAGGATTAGGATACCTTCAGATTGTAAAGAAGGAGCCAATATCAAAGCAAATAGTTGAAATAGAGGCTCACAGTGCAAGCAACCCTGATGAGTTGGTTATTGTGAAAAATATAGTACCAGATTCAGAAATGGTAGTATTGACAGATAGTGATTTGGACACTAAAGTTGGAGCTGATCAAGCATCAATGGAGGTGCAGAAATTGAGGAACAAGGTTTCTTCTCTGGAAAAACTGTGAGAAATAGAAAAGCTACTAAATAATCAATTGCGAAAGGCGTTAATAGAAATAATGGAAGAACAAGATAAACTTAAAATCCAGATTGATCAAATGTGAGCCAAAAGCAACAAATCGGGTGCAGCTCCGAACAAGAAGGGGGAAAAAAAAAGATGAAAGACCGCGACTTAGGAAATTTCGATAACAACCAAGGGAACTCTAACAAAGTAGAAAGGTGTACAAACTTTAGCAAGAAACATGAAGGCTTATGTAGAAAAGGGGAAAATGTTTACTACAATTGCGGACATGAGGGACATATCTCTCTTCATTGTCCCAATCCGAAGTAAGGTGTTTGTTTTATTTGTGGGATAGAAGGTCATCAGGCGAAAGGTTGTCCAAGATCAAGAAAAATGCGTAGTGAATAAGTAATATAAGTATTGTTTAAATATATGTATGTTCTAAGATAAGTATGTCTGTGTAATGTAATATTCTCAAACTTTTGTACAAGTTGTAGTAGCGAATCCTGACTTTTGTGGTCACCAAGGGATAACAGTATGTGTTATGCTATGTAAAGTAGTTTAAAATCGTTGAATGAGTATGAATCTATATTTGAGTAATGAAACAAGTTTAATATATTAAACTTATACGACAAGGTTTAGAATGTAAGTTAATAAAGTATATATTATGTTTTATTTAATCAGATAATGCAGCCAAGACGTCAAACTTGAAATCAAAGGGCAGAAGAATCTGTCAACAACGCTGGAGGACAACAACCAGACCCGATGCAAAAGTTTACAAACATGGTAGCTCAGGCTATGCAACAGGGAATGCCAGCCGCAGAGAACCAGCCGGATAATAGATTAGCAAACATCAAAGATTTTAAGCCTGTAGGACCGCCAGAATTTAGAGGTACAACTAACCCTGTAGAAGCCCAAACCTGGGTTAAGGAAATAGAAAAGGCATTTGTAAAAGCTAGGGTAGCTGATGGGCAAAAGATAACTTTTGCCACTTATATGATGAAAGAGGAGGCAAACGTTTGGTGGGAGGAAAATCAAGCGAGGGCAGGAGAAGGTGTGGTAACTTGGGCTAGGTTTAAAACTATATTTTTGAAAACTATTTTTCATCTAGTATGCATGCTAGGATGGAGGTGAAATTTCTGGAGCTAAAGCAGGACAACATAATAGTTGCGGAGTATGCCATAAAGATTAATGAGTTGGCTAGGTTCACCCCAGATCAAGTTGATACGGAGGCTAGGAAGGCGGGAAGGTTTGAGCTGGGATTAAAACCCTGGCTCTACAACAAGGTGGCGGTATTGCAGATCTCTACATTCACAGCACTTCTAGAAAAGTCTATTATAGCCGAGGAGTGGAGTGAGGCCATAAGCCTCTATAATAAGGATAAAAGGAGCAAAGGCAAGGTCGAAGGATCTGTGAAGGTGGAAACTAATAGTGGGAGTAGAAGTGGAAATAGGGGTGAGAAAAGAAAGGGGAAAAACTTTAGGAATATTCAGGTGAAGCAGGAAGGTTTGAAGAAGCAGGTGGTTTAGTGTGGGAACTGTGGAAAGAATCACTCAGGGGAGTGCTTGAATGGAAAATTCGTTTGTTATTAGTGTGCGCATGAGGGACATATCTCTCCCAACTGCCCAAATCCAAGAGTGAATAGTGGATGTTTCATGTGTGGGTCAATGGAACATAAGGTTAAGGACTGTCTGAAAAGGAGACTGGAGGCAGGGAGTGTAACCACGGGGAAAGGCAGCGGGACTCTGGCGATCACTGGACCAACTTCATCAAGCAAACCAACAAAGTCAACCACAAGAGTCTTCAACATGACGGTTCAAGATGCCGTGGCAGTTGGTGATGGAACTCCAGGTATTATTCGAATAACTTTTATTTTCGTATATATGATTTCCTTATAAATATTAAATTATTTTATAAAGAAATTTTGAAGGAGGAATTTGAGTTCTTTTAGAAATCAATTTTTCGTTTAATTAGATAGGCAAGCTTTATGCTGAATAGTTAAAGATTAGTTCGATCAATTATGATCGAGATCTACTTGCAATTATTGTGTATGCTATGTATCCTTGTATGTATATGTTTTAAAATGGTGATTCTGGGGACAGAATCTTTATAAGGGAGGTTGAATGTAATAACCCGATATTTTCTATACAATTAAATAAGAAATTTTGCGTATAATTTGTTTTTAAAGGTGGGAATTTGTATAAGATAAAGCGTATGTATTTATGTGATAAATAAAAATATATTTATTACATGAATAATTACAAATAATTTTATTTTAGAATTATTGATCATTATAAAGTATATTCTTATGATAATTAATTTTATAGTAGAAATGATTTTATTATATATTTTACATGAAAATATGATTATTATATTATTTAAATAATATATAAAATAATTGTAGAATTATTATAATAATTATTTTATTATATGAATTTATTTCAGATTAATTAAGTTAATTATTTTAATTTAATTAATACTGGTATATATGAAAGATAAATCAAATATGAAATCCAAACCCTAATTTTGAATTTGGAATAAGGAAAGAGAATAATAATATAATATTTTTTTATTTATTTCAGTGTTATAAATATATACTGTGTATGCATAGACTGATAATGGTTGGTCAATTATGATATATCAGTAGAAAACCTAGTAGTACTGTGATTTGAAACTCAAACCGGAGTTTAAGATGGGTCAAAAATTGTGTTAATGTGATTAATAACAAGTGTCAAAATTATAATTGCTAATTAAGGAAGCCCTAATTAGTAATTAAAAATCCTAATGACTAGAATTCTAATTTAGTAATTAGAAACCCTAATTACTAAACTAAAACCCTAAGTGCTAAAAATAGAAACCCTAATCTTTAAATTGAAAAGCTAATTGCTAATTAGTAAAACTTAAATCTAATTTTCATGTGCTAGGTAATTAGAAAATTTAAACACAATTGGGAAACCCTAATTTTCAAAGTTAGAAATTTAAATTTTATTTTATTTTAAACCCTAAATTAAAATCCTAGAAAACTAAATTTTTGAAAACCTTAAGGGCCAAACCCTAAGGGTTTGCCAAAATTACCAACTTGCCATTAAAATCACAACGCTAAAGACCAAATTACCCTCTTTTGCATTATTGTATGTAACTTGTCAAACTTGCCAAAACTTTAGTTGGTGACCAACTAAAGCTCATCCATGTGACTTGAATTATTAAGTACCAACAGCAAACATCAGCCTTGTCCATTGCATCAATATATATATATATATATATATATATATATATAGATCAAGAGAGAGAAAAGACACATTCATGCTCATTTGTTCAACTTACTCTCGACCAAATTCTCTCAATTCAAAACCCACGAAATTTATTGCTAGACCAGTCTCAAAACAAACCCCACTAACACACATAACAAAATCAACAGCCAAGAATCAAAATTTGTTCATAAAGGTATAAACCCTAATTAAGAAATCTGAATTTTGATTCCATGTTAGATGTTAGTTTTTTATGTTAAACATGTTATATGTAGTGTATATTGATGATCTGGGTTGATAGATGTTAGACCCATAACATCTATAGGCTCGGATTTGAAGTTTTTCAAAATCTGGAAAATATTTTTTTTATTGTTTGACATTGAATGTCAGACCTCATCTCAGTAATTGTTAATAATTTTTTATGTTTTGAAAGTTTGTAGTTGTAGTATGCTATGAGATCTCTGTTCTAGAACTCGAATCAAGCCCATAGCAAGTACAGATTGAAAGTTATGGCCGGTCAAACCTAGTTGACCGACCATGACTTTCAGTTTCTGAAAAACTCAGATCGTGCCCAGAAGGCTCTGACAAGATCTTTATGGGCTCGGATCTGACAGTGTGTTGATGATCTGTATTTGTCTTTGCATCTAATTTATAGTATGTTGTTTAGACTACATGTTAATGCCTCTAGATCACATAAACATCAAACTGGATGAAAGTAGTAACCAGTTAAAGTAGCCAAGTTGATCATGTTCTCGATTTTTTGGGAAACCCAAAAAATCTGTGAACACAGTTTTTGACACACTTTGACCGGCATCGATCTGCTTGTTGTGATGTGGTTATACTGTTTTTATGTAATGAATCTGTTGTCTTACATGTTGGCTACAATCTGAAACTTTTAAATCACAAAACCATTAACATGATTACAAGTTGTGGAAGCCTAAAAGTGACTGCTCGAACTGTTCTTCATTTCTGGGTAACCCAGAAATGAAGAACAACTCAGACAGCCACTTTGCATGCTTAGATCTCCTTTGTGTTATGCTATTTGGCCATGCTTGTTGTTGGATCATGTAGTGTTACAATAGTTCTACAAGCTGTGATCAATAGATAACCTAGAAATGCCATGATCTGATCATTACACTCGGTCAAACCTAGCTATTCGAACACTGACTTGTCAGTGTTCTTGAGGCTTAAGAACACTTTAGGCGACGGTTTATGTCGCTAAAGGCTATGGCGACAGATTTAATAATTTTATTTAATTAAAATTTTAAAAATCATTTAAAAATAGAAATTAATTATTAAAATTTCCAAAAATAGTTTAAAAAATTATTTTAAGTTATAAAAATTAACTTTTAATAATTTGGCATATTTTCCATAAATTTTAGTATTTATTTAAATATTATTGATATTTAATTTATTTAAAAAATGTATTAAATAAATTAATTAAAAATGATTTTTAAATATTAAAAATCATTTTAAATGATAATTAGTTATTTAAAAATATTTTAAGTTATAAAATATAACTTTTAAAATTTTAATGTAAATTTCATTAATTATTTAATATTAATGATATTTAGATTTATTTAATAATTATATTAAATAAATTAATTAAAAATAATTTTAATATTATAAAAATCATTTTAAATAAAATAAAGCGTTTAAAAATATTTTAAGTTATAAAATATAACTTTTAATATTTAAAGGTAAATTTTATTAATAATTTAATATTAAATGATATTAGAGTTATTTAATAATAATATTAAATAAATAGTTTAAAAATGATTTTATTAATTTTTAAATCATTTAAAAAGGATATAAATGTTTTAAAAATATTTGAAGTTATAATTAATGACTTTTAATATTTTGATAAATAATACATTAATATTTAAATATTAATAGAAATTATTTAAAAATGATTTTAAATGTTTTAGAAATCATTTAAGGGTAATAAAAATGTTTTAAAAATATTTTAAGTTATTATAAATAACTTTAATATTTTGGCAATGGTTTCATTAATAATTAAATAATAATAATAATAGAATTATTTAATATTTAAATCATTTAAAAATGATTCCAGTGTTTGAAAAATTATAATAATTATTTAAAAATTATTATAAGTCATTTAAAAATAATATGATTGCTATTTAAATTATCTAAACGAATACTGAACTACATAATAGAGTTTTAGACTCAATAATTCCCCGATAAAGTCGTCGGTACACTGAAATGTTTCAAAAATTGATCTGGACTTAGATAATTCGACTAGATATGTGTCTGTATGTGATATAATGACTATTAAATATGTGTGACAATGTGATTAGGTTATGTACTGACTGCAAATAGCAGTACTATGTGATATGATATATTATTCTAATCGAACCAATGATCTTATTAATGATAGGTCTTGATATAAAAGATAAAACTAAGTTGCATAATTGTAAGCAGCAGCTCAGGCAAGTATCTTAACTTTGCATTTACTTTATGAAATGGACATGTGTAAGCTAATATCTGAACTATTCTTTTTCATTGTTCAAATATCTTAACCTTGTATATACTTATACAATAATTATGTATAAGTAAGTTATTAAATTATAATCTATTGTATGAGTTCTTTAATTTTGTTATTATAAAGCAAGATATATTTATTTTGTTCGTTAATTTCTAAATATGGTTATGCAAGTATCCTCACTTGGATAATCATTATATTTTATCACATGATGATACATACTAGTTGGTTTTCAGTATGTATACATTGACTTAAAAGCCGTCTAAGCTATTTGATTCAGCTAGACACAGATTTAAAAATATTATTGAACAAGATAGAACATTATTGTATCCAACCGAATTGTTTTGGTTCGGATTCCCGACTAAGTATGAACAACCCGAACATGGAAAACTTTTATGCGCCTAAGGCGGATATGCTGGACAAAAATATCGTTCGAACATGTAGTATTGATCAATACAGGGCATAACGGGCTGATCACCCCTGTGCCTATAAGTTATGATAGTTTACAGATGAAGTTCTATTTAACCTTTTCGAAAATAGAAAACAATGTTCATAGTCTGTCGACTGATCTCCATTTATAGTAAATACGTAGTTTTAAAATTTGATATAGAATTGATATATTGTTATTATTGGTTCAGCTTACTTCACAACTGTTGATTCGTTGTAGAAGTGTCGTTCAAAGAAAACATTTAACCCTTTCAGCTAATATTTATTATTACTATTACCTGCTGGGCAATCAAATGCTCATTCTTGCTTTAAATTTAAATGTTTTTAGCTAAGTGTGATCAACCTGAAGGCTCTGCCAAGAACAAGGGAAAATGAAAGGTTGTCGAATAAGTTTGTGCTATCTTATGTAATAGTTTGACTTTATTAAGACAATGATATCTATTAATTATCATGTAATGAATCTTTAAAGGTCGTGTACCTGGAATCAGACTCTAATATATGTAAATTAAGTTTGGTATTTATATTATTGTTATTATTATTAGTATTATTCTGATCATAGAAATGGTATCGTGAAGCACCGAGTTCGGGTTTCAAGTACCTGAATTTGGGGGCGTCATAGGTTGGTATCAGAGCTTAGGGTTAGAAACCTTAGGTGGGATAGACCTTAGGCTATAAACTTAGAACAGAGGGAAACATTAAAAATATAAATAACACATATATAGTTTAAAAAGAGATGAATTGAATGAATTCATCGTAAAACCAAATAAAAGATAACTTATATAAAACCTATTATTTGCTATGTGTATATATTATATTCTAATCAAAATAATTTATGTGTGTAGATGTCAGGTAGAAAAGGATTAGGATACCCTCAGATCGTAAAGAAGGAGCCAATATCAAAGTCAATAGCTGAAATAGAGGCTCATAGTGCAAGCAACCCTGATGAGTTGGTTATTGTAGAAAACGTAGTACTAGATCTGGAAAAGGTAGTATTGACAGATAGTGATTCGGATAGTAAATTTGGAGCTGATCAAGCATCAATGGAGGTGTACAATCTGAGGAACAAGGTTTCTTCTTTAGAAAAGCTGTGATAAATAGAAAAGCTAATAAATAATTAATTGCGAAAGGCGTTAATAGAAACAATAGAAGAACAAGATAAGCTTAAAATCTAAATTGATCAAATGTGAGCCAAAAGCAACAAATCGGGCTTAGCTCTGAACAAGAAGGGGAAAAGAAAGATGAAAGACCGCGACTTAGGAAATTCCAATAACAACCAAGGGAAATCTAATAAAGTAGAATGGTGTACAAACTGTAGCAAGAAACATGAAGGCTTATGTAGAAAAGGGGAAAATATTTGCTACAATTGCGGACATGAGGGACATAACTCTCCTCATTGTCCCAATCCGAAGCAAGGTGTTTATTTTATTTGTGGGATAGAAGGTCATCAGGCAAAAGGTTATCCAAGATCAAGAAAAAGGCGTAGTTAATAAGTAGTGTTTAAATATATGTATGTTCTAAGATAAGTATGTCTGTGTAATGTAATATTCTCAAACTTTTGTACAAGTTGTAGTAGCAAATCTCGACTTTTGTGGTCACCAAGGGATAGCAGTATGTGTTATGCTATGTAAAGTAGTTCGAAATTGTTGAATGAGTATGAATCCATGTTTGAGTAATGAAACAAGTTTAATATATTAAACTTATACGATAAGGTTTAGAATATAAGTTAATAAAGTATATATTATGTTTTATTTAATCAGATAATGCCGCCAAGACGTCAAACTTGAAATCAAAGGGCAGAAGAATCTGTCAACAACGCTGGAGGACAACAACCAGACCCGATGCAAAACTTTGCAAACATGGTAGCTCAGGCTATGCAACAGGGAATGCCATCCGTAAGGAACTTACAGGATAATAGATTGGCAAACTTTAAAGATTTTAAGGCTGTAGGACCACCAGAATTTAGAGGTATAACTGACCCTGTAGAAGCCCAAACCTGGGTTAAGGAAATAGAAAAGGCATTTGTAATAGCTAGGGTAGCGGATGGGTAAAAGACAGCTTTTGCCACTTATATGATGAAAGAGGAGGCAAACTTTTGGTGGGAGGTAAATCAAGCGAGGGCAGGAGAAGGTGTGGTAAATTGGGCTAGGTTTAAAACTCTATTTTTCGAAAACTATTTTTCATCTAGTATGCATGCTAGGATGGAGGTTAAATTTCTAGAGCTAAAGTAGAACAACATGACAGTTGCGAAGTATGCCGCAAAGTTTAATGAGTTGGCTAGGTTCGCTCCGCATCAAGTTGATACGGAGGCTAGGAAGGCGAGAATGTTTGAGCTGAGATTAAAACCCTGGCTCTACAACAAGGTGGCAGTGTTGCAGATCTTTACATTCGCAACACTTCTGAAAAAGGCTATTATATCCGAGGAGGGGAGTGAGGCCATGAGCCTCTACAATAAGGAGAAAAGGAGCAAAGGCAAGGTCGAAGGAGCTGCGAAGGTGGAAACTAATAGTGGGAGTATGAGTGGAAATAGGGGTGAGAAAAGAAAGGGGAAAAACTTTAGGAATATTCAGGTGAAGCAGGAAGGTGTGAAGAAGAAGGTGGTTTAGTGTGGGAACTGTGGAAAGAATCACTCAGGGAGTGTTTGGATGGAAAATTCATTTATTATAAGTGTGCGCATGAGGGACATATCTCTCCCAACTGTCCCAATCCAAGAGTGAACAGTGGATGTTTCATGTGTGGGTCAATAGAACATAAGGTTAAGGACTGTCCGAAAAGGAGACTAGAGGCAGGGAGTGTAACCACGGGGAAAGGCAGCGGGACTCTGGCGATCATAGGACCAACTTCATCAAGCAAGCCAACAAAGTCAACCACAAGAGTCTTCAACATGACGGTTCAGGATGCCGTGGCAGCTGGTGATGGAACTCTAGGTATTATTCGAATAACTTTTTTTTCGTATATCTGATTTCCTTACAAATAGTAAATTATTTTATAAAAAAAATTTGAAGGAGGAATTTGAGTCTTTTTAGAAATCAATTTTCCGTTTACTTAGATAGGCAAGCTTTATGCTGAATAGTTAAAGATTAGTTCGATCAATTATGATCGAGATCTACTTGCAATGATTGTGTATGCTATGTACCCTTGTATGTATAGGTTTTAAAACGGTGATTCTTGGGACACAATCTGTATAAGGGAGGTTGAATGTAATAACCCGATATTTTCTATATAATTAAATAAGAAATTTTATGTATAATTTTTTTTCTTATTTTAAAGGTGGGAATTTGTATAAGATAAAACGTATGTATTTATGTAATAAATAAAAATATATTTATTACATGAATAATTACAAATAATTTTATTTTAGAATTATTGATCATTATAAAGTATATTCTTATAATAATTAATTTTATAGTAGAAATGATTTTATTATTTATTTTACATGAAAATATGATTATTATATTATTTAAATAATATATGAAATGATTATAGAATTATTATAATAATTATTTTATTATATGAATTTATTTCAGATTAATTAAGTTAATTATTTTAATTTAATTAATACTGGTATATATGAAAGATAAATCAGATATGGAATTCAAATCCTAATTCTGGATTTGGAATAAGGAAAGAGAATAATAATATAATATTATGTTTTTTGTTTATTTCAGTGTTATAAATTTGTAATGTGTATGCATAGACTGATAATGGTTGGTCAATTATGATATATCAATAGAAAACCTAGTAGTACTGTGATTTGAAACTCAAACCGGAGTTTAAGATGGGTCAAAAATTGTGTTAATGTGATTAATAACAAGTGTTAAAATTATAATTGCTAATTAGGAAAACCCTAATTAGTAATTAAAAACCCTAATGATTATAATTCTAATTTAGTAATTAGAAACCCTAATTACTAAACTAAAACCCCAAGTGCTAAAAATAGAAACCCTAATCTTTAAATTGAAAAGCTAATTGCTAATTAGTAAAACTTAAATCTAATTTTCATGTGCTAGGTAATTAGAAAATTTAAACACAATTAGGAAACCCTAATTTTCAAAGTTAGAAAGTTAAATTTTATTTTATTTTAAACCATAAATTGAAATCCTAGAAAACTAAAATTTTGAAAACCTTAGGGTTAAACCTTAAGGGCCAAACCCTAAGGGTTTGCCAAGATTACCAACTAGTCATTAAAATCACAAGGCTAAAAACCAAATTACCCTCTTTTGCATTATTGTATGTAACTTGACAAACTTGTCAAACTTGCCAAAACTTTAGTTGGTGACCAACTAAAGCTCATCCATGTGACTTAAATTAGTAAATATCAACAGCAAACATCAGCCTTGTCCATTGCATCATATATATATATATATATATATATATATATATATATATATATATATATATATATAGCAAGAGAGAGAAAAGACACATTCATGCTCATTTGTTCAACTTACTCTCAACCATACTCTCTCAACTCAAAACCAACAAAATTTATTGCTAGACCAGTCTCAAATCAAGCCCCACTAACACACAAAACAAAATCTGTGACGCCCCCAAAATAGGTATACAACACCCATTCTGAGTCGCCAAATACATGGTACAGAAAGCAAACTACAACTTCAATAATACAATTGTCGTGCAAAATACGACAACACATACTGTGAGTTTAAATACAAATATTGTCTTCTAGACAATATCCACACTCAAATAAATCCTCATTACAATTATTCAAACACTATTTTACAGAAATAGTGAGGACTGCTAAAATATCTTTCTAGAACCATCACTCCATACCCCGACTAGTTCCTGCTATGTTCTCACCTCCTGAGAAGAAAAATGGAACAAAAAGGAAAAGGTTGAGCTCAACTAGCCCAGTAAAGAATATTATGACTAAGATAATATACAAACAAATTATCGTTAGTCTTCAACAGGGAAAAATTCTGATAGAATATAATCGACAACAAGTTTTAGATCAACAACTGCAGCGGAAACAGCAAACCATTAGAAGAGTCAAGTAGAGAAAGAATTCTACTATCTTCTAAGATTTAAAAGTCCATCATCAATATTTTATCCCTGTAACATCAATTAATAATCATCTTTATCCAAATATTCATCTTTGCACTACAGGCCAAAGATATTCATTTGTATCACCTGTCGGTCATGTTCACCTCAGCACCTGTTCATCTTTGCACTACAGGCCAAAGATATTCATCAAGTAATCATACATCTTTGCACTACATGCCAAAGATATTCAGTAATATCATCATTCAGGACTGAGGATGATGAAAAATATCTTAAAGAGAACGAATCCAGTGAGACAGAAGGACAAATATTAGGGATTCGTATAACAGTTTATCCAAGATCAATAATACTTCATAATAATTAATTGTGAAGCAGAATTCAAAAATAAAAATCAAAACATGGATACAATCAAAGATAGTAACCATAATAGACATCATGGACAAAAAGGGAAAATTTTATTTTTCGGTGAATAGTGCCGTATTCGTGAATAGTACCGTATACGTGAATAGTGCCGTATACGTGAATAGTAACCCCGACACAAAAAGTTCCAAATTTGAATAAAACTCATATCAATATTTCAGCATAATGATATTGAAGAAAATAATATCATTTAAGAAGAAAATAATATCCCTTACCTCAAGATATCAGTACTTCTGGTCGGAATACCGGTATAAGGCTGAAAGAAACTTGCTCTGATGAATAGAAACTCTCAAAGTATCTAAATACTCACAAAATACACTCAATAATCTAGAGAGAGAAAGAGAGAAAACTTGTTTCTGGTGTGATTTTCAATTCTAACTTAGCCCTCTATTTATAGGAAAATTTTGGTAGGTTTGACCTGCAACCTGATGGCTTTACCTGCTACTATTCCCACCCACCACATTTGAAATATAATTCAGCACATTTCTTCACCAACCACAAGTTGGGCCCACCAATTCTAGAATTTTCCATCAAAATGATAAACTCTGAAAATTCAACAATTTCTGAACCAGTTATCTTGTAAAATTCATAATAAATCATACGTTCATTTTTAACGGTTCAAAATTTGTGGGCATATACTCAACTTATATATGTATAACATATCCAAAAATTACCACGATCCAACGGTCGGATTAAAAATTATAATCCCCGCAAAATATCTCAAAAACCCTGATTTTTAATACCTCTATTGTGACAAAAATACGGATAAAAATCTCAACATTAACTCCTTCATGTTTAACCACAAAAATATATTCCTCATTTATATCCACATAAAATAAATATTTTCTTATCATATGAATCAATAATTAATTATTCACAAATAATATTACAGAATCACATTTATGACAACCAGGCCGTTCCCAGGAAAGAGGGGGCTTTCCAATAAGGATTTCTCCTTACTGGCGCGCAATTAGATGACTAAACCTCTCCTTAGACAGAACTTTCTAGACATTGCCAATAATGTTATCTAATAATATTATTCAAATAATATGAATTATTGATCTGATAATGGAAAATACTGTGCAGCTACAATTATTGAAACAACAATAATATAAAATATCAACGCAACAATTATTGAATCAATAAAATAAAATATTGAACAATAACTACTGTAACAATTATTGAGTAGTGCCTTCTGACGTAAGAATCAATAATTGGTGCAATACCGTGTGCTACTGTATTTTAACCACCGGGTATTCCAACAGTATTAACGGTAACAACTACGCCGTTATTTATAAACAACTTATACTTGTCGTTTTCTTCATCCAATCGCTTTCCGTTATGGGGCCCACACAAGGCTGCGCCGTCGTACGAATATTCCCCGACAGCAAGAATATTCCACGACCAAACGAATATTCCCCGACAAAATGAATATTTTATAACCACTTGCTTATTTTGTAAAATTTGCACATTTCACCCATAACCAAAGTATTATATCAAATTAACCCCTTATTATTCAAAATAATATTTAAAAAAAATTTGATTTTATTCATTAATAAGTTGGGGTCTTACAAAATCAGTAGCCAAGAATCAGAATTTGTTCATAAAGGTATAAACCCTAATCAAGAAATCTGAACTTTGATTCCATGTTAGATGTTAGTTTTTTTGTGTTAAACATGTTGTATGTAGTGTAGATTGATGATCTGGGTTGATAGATGTTAGACCCATAACATCTATAGGCTCGGATTTGAAGTTTTTCAAAATCGGGAAAATATTTTTTTTGCTGTCTGACAATGAATGTCAGACCTCATATCTCAGTAATTGTTGTGTTTTGAAAGTTTGTAGTTGTAGTATGCTATGCGATCTTTGTTCTAGAACTCGAATCAAGCCCATAGCAAGTACAGATTGAAAGTTATGGCTGGTCAAACCTAGTTGACCGACCATGACATTCAGTTTTTGAAAAACCCAGATCGTGCCCAGAAGGCTTTGACAAGATCTTCATGGGCTCAGATCTGACAGTGGGTTGATGATCTATATTTTTCTTTGCATCTAAGTTATAGTATGTTGTTTAGACTACATGTTAATGCCTCTAGATCACATAAACATCAAACTGAATGAAAGAAGTAACCGGTCAAAGTAGCCAAGTTGATCATGTTCTCGGTTTTTTAGGAAACCCAGAAAATCTATGAACACGATTTCTGACATACTTTGACCGGCATCGATCTGCTTGCTGTGATGTGGTTATACTGTTTTTATGTAATGAATCTGTTGTCTTACATGTTGGCCACAATCTGAAACTTTTAAATCACAAAACCATTAATAGGATTACAAGTTGTGGAAGTCCAAAAGTGACTGCTCGAACAGCCACTTTGCATGCTTAGATCTCCTTTGTGTTATGCTATTTGGCCATGCTTGTTGTTGGATCATGTAGTGCTACATTAGTTCTACAAGCTGTGATCAATAGATAGCCTAGAAACATCATGATCTGATCATTACACTCGGTCAAACCTAGCTACTCGAACACTTCTTGAGGCTCAAGAACACTTGAGGCGACAGTTTCTGTCGCTAAAGGATATAGCGACAGATTTAATAATTTTATTTAATTAAATTTCCAAAAATTATTTAAAAATAGAAATTAATTACTAAAAATTACAAAAATAGTTTTAAAAATTATTTTAAGTTATAAAAATTAACTTTTAGTAATTTGGCACATTTTCCATAAATTTTAGTATTTATTCAAATTCTATTGATATTTAATTTATTTAATAAATACATTAAATAAATTAATTAAAAATGATTTTTAAATATTAAAAATCATTTTAAATGATAATAAGCTATTTAAAAATATTTTAAGTTATAAAATATAACTTTTAATATTTTAATGTAAATTTTATTAATTATTTAATATTAATGATATTTAGATTTATTTAATAATTATATTAAATAAATTAATTAAAAATCATTTTGATATTATAAGAATCATTTTAAATAAAAATAAACCGTTTAAAAATATTTTAAGTTATAAAATATAACTTTTAATAATTAAAGGTGAATTTCATTAATAATTTAATATTAAATGATATTAGAGTTATTTAATAATAATATTAAATAAATCGTTTAAAAATGATTTTATTAATTTATAAATCATTTAAAAAGGATATAAATGTTTTAAAAATATTTGAAGTTATAATTAATGACTTTTAATATTTTGATAAATAATACATTAATTTTTAAATATTAATAGAAATTATTTAAAAATAATTTTAAATGTTTTAAAAATTATTTAGGGGTAATAAAAATATTTTCAGTTATTATAAATAACTTTAATATTTGGGCAATAGTTTCATTAATAATTAAATATTAATAATAATAGAATTATTTAATATTTAAATCATTTAAAAATGATTCCAGTGTTTGAAAAATCATAATAAATTATAATAATTATTTAAAAATTATTATAAGTCATTTAAAAATAATATGACTGATATTTAAATTATCTAAACGAATATTGAACTACAGAATAGAGTTTTAGACTCGATAATTACCCGATAAAGCCGCCGGTACACCGAAATATTTGAGAAATTGATGTGGACTTAGATAATTTGAATAGATACGTGTCTGTATGTGATACAATGACTGTTAAATATGTGTGACAATGTGATTAGATTATGTGCTGACTGTAAATAGCAGTACTATGTGATATGATATATTATTCTAATCGAACGAATGATCTTAATAATGATAGGTCTTGATATAAAAGATAAAACTAAGTTGCATAATTGTAAGCAACAGCTGAGGCAAGTATCTTAACTTTGTATTTACTTTATGAAATGGACATGTGTAAGCTAATATCTGAACTATTCTTTTTCATTGTTCAAATATCTTAACCTTGTATATACTTATGCAATGATTCTGTATAAGTAAGTTATTAAATTATAATCTATTGTACGAGTTCTTTAATTCTGTTATTATAAAGCAAGATATATTTATTCTGTTCGTTAATTTCTAAATATGGTTATGCAAGTGTCCTCACTTGGATAATCATTATATTTTATCACATGTTGATACATACTAGTTGGTTTCCAGTAAGTATACATTGACTTAAAAGTCGTCTAAGCTATTTGATTCAGCTAGACACGAATTTAAAAATATTGTTGAATAAGATAGAGCTTTATTGTATCCAGCCGAATTGTTTTGGTTTGGATTCCCGACTAAGTATGAACAACCGGAACCTGGGAAACTTTTATGCGCCTAAGGCGGATATACTGAACGAAATTATTGTTCGAACATGTAGTATTGATAAATACATGGCATAACGGGCTGATCACCCCCGTGCCTGTAAGTTATGACGGTTTACAGATGATGTTTTATTTAACCTTTTTGAAAATAGAAAATAATGTTCATAGTCTGTCGACTGATCCCCATTTATAGTCAATACATAGTTTTACAATTTGATATAGAATTGATATGTTTTTATTATTGGTTCAGCTTACATCACAACTGTTGATTCGTTGTAGAAGTGTCGTTCAAAGAAAAATTTAACCCTTTTAGCTAATATTTTTTATTGCTATTGCTTGCTGGGCAATCAAATGCTCATTCTTGCATTAAATTTAAATATTTTCAGCTAAGTGTGATCGACCTGAAGGCTTTGCCAAGAAGAAGGGAAAAGGAAAGGTTATCGAATAAGTTTGTGCTATCTTATGTAATAGTTTGACTTTATTAAGATAATGATATCTATTAATTACCATGTAATGAATGTTTAAAGGTCGTGTACATAGGATTAGACTCTGATATATGTAAATTAAGTTTGGTATTTATATTATTGTTATTATTATTGCTATTATTCCGTTCATAGAAATAGTATCGTGAAGCACCGAGTTCGGGTTTCAAGTACCTGAATTTGGGGGCGTCACAATTTTGCTAACTTAATAAAGTATGGAAGTGAATTATGAAAGTTAAGGGAGAATTGTGTGAGTTAGTAAAACTTTAGGGTTGTAAACCTATGATTTAAAACTTAAGAAAATATCTTAAGGAATATACTAAGTAATAAAGAATATTCGGAGAATATACTAAGAATATGCCTTAAATGATAATTTAATAGAAACCAAAAATATTAATTTGGGAGAAGTCAAGGGTGGTGGGCCCCACTAGGGTATGATAATTGGTGATGATGGTTAGAAAATTTTTAGGAAATTTTCTACAAGTGGTGAAATGACTATTTTGCCCAAACAAAAATTTTTAATGACCAATGAGTCCTAGGAGGAAATTTACCAAGAAGTTTCCTAGTAATGATGAAATGGCTAAATTACTCTTAGATTTATTTGTGAAATTACTAAATAGAACCAATCCATGTGAATTTCAATCGACCAATCAGAGAAGAAATGATGCAAGCGTGACATCATCCTTAAAGAAACACAAAGATGATGTCATCATGATGTAAGCATGACATCATCCTTAAAGAAACACAAAGATGATGTCATCATGATAATGTCACCTGGTGGAAGATATTTTAAGGGATTAAGGTGCAATTAATTAGGTACTAAAGTGTAATTAACCTAGATACCAAACTTTAATAAGTCGGGTGCAAACTGTAATAAGCCGAGCCCCTAACGTGAAATTATCAAAAATATATTTTTCTATAAATAGGGGGCTAAGTTCATTAGTTTTTCACCAATTTACAAAGCAAAGTTATAATCAAGAATTAGAAAGAGAGAGTTTATGTGAGATTGCAAAGGATTAGTTAAAGCTTGCAACTTCAAGAGGTATTTACTCTAGTGGTTATTATTTTCATTCTTCTTTATATATATATTTAGTAAAAATATACTTTTACAAGCAGTTGTAATGCCCAAATTATTTTAAGCATATAGTACAAAAGTCCTATTTACAAGTAGTTAAAATGTCCGATTTATTTCTCTTATAAAGTAGAAAATATACTTTTATAAGAAGTTACTATGTTCAATTTTCTTCAAGTATTTAATAAGAATATTCATTTTATAAGCAGTTATAATACTGAAATTATCTCAGATATAATAACCGAATATTTATTTTACAAGCAGTTATAATGCTCAATTTATTTTTAGTTGATGAATATTCATTCTATAAGCAATTAGAATGTTGAAATTAATCCATATATAGTATAAGGAGTCTTATTTATAATCTGTTATAATTGATTAAGTTATTGTTAAAGGTAAATGATTAGAATATTATTAAGTGATTAATAAAATCAAGAAGTGAATGAAATATTATTAAATGATTAATAATATTAGATTAATGCATTAATAATTGATTAAAATATTATTAAATAATTAATAATATTAATAATGATTTGAATATTATTAAATGATTAAAAATATTAAAAGTGTGATTAAAGTATTATTAAATGATTAAATTATTATTAAATGATTAATAATATTTGTAATTGATTAAGATATTATTAAAAGATTAATAATATTTGTGAGTGACTAAGATGTTATTAAATTAAGAATTGAATAAGATATTATTAAGTGATTAATAATATGAGATGAAATTTTAAGAAAATGATTAAATGATTTAAATATTATCAAAGGACGATAATATTTTTAATAAGTTAAAGAATTATCTGATGAGTGATTATGTAGCTTATTGCTAGATAATTTATTTTTAAGAGTAGTAGTATTATGAGGTATAATATGCTATGTTGATTGAAAGATCAATCTTATAAATGATAGGTCTTTCATAAGCGATTAAATTAGATTGCTTAACGGTAATTAGCAATACATGAAAGTTTCCTAACTCAAACTCGAGTTGTTATTTTTCAAGCATGTTAGTGGATAATTATTGTTGATTATTCCACATCTATGGTTATTATTGAATATTCACATTTATTGCAAGTTTCCTATCACAAACTCGAGTTATTATGTTTCAAGCATGCTAGTGGATTAATTCTTGACAATTATTCCACATCTATGATTATTGATTCGCACTTTATGCATGTTATATATGCTCATCAGGTATGAAAGGTTGTTCACCTTGATTACCATAAGGTTCACTTAAATATGTCCATGGTCATTGTTGACCACTCAGCTTATTGACTCAGTCATTCAATTATTGAAACTTGATTCTCAATCTTTCACAATTATTATACGTTGTTGAAAACTTGAAACTTTACTCCTTTTCAATCATGATATATCTTCATTGTACTAAAACTTGCTAGGTAAAATAGTTGTTCACCCTTGCTATATCATGATAACATTTTCAGATTAAGACGAAGGTTCGAAGAAAGATAGAGATGAGGATAAATTCCAAGAGTAGATTATTATGACCATTTAGCTATTAAGTTATCTTACATTAATATTATTTTAAACCTTTAAAATTATTTAAGGTATGTATCAAGTTAAGGTTATAGACCTTTGGAAATGTTGTAGAATTATTTTGAAATAAACAATGTATGTTTATATATTCCACATTAATTATAGAATGTTTAAGAAGATAATGTATCATGACGTACCAGATTCGAGAGTTAAAGGATCCGAATTTGGGGGCGTTACATTTGGTATCAAAGTTGTAGGTTATAAACCTTAGGTAGGGGTACATTAGGCTATAATCGTAAAGATAAGGATAAGGAATAAACTCAAATAGAGTTTCGAGTGCTAAGAGATGAATTTAGGAAATTCATCATTATGTAAAGAAGAGGATAATTAAGATTCAAAGAAGACTTTTGAAGAGTTATAAAGATAAGAATCATGAGTTACCTGACTCCAATAATGAAGATGATAAGTAATACATACATTAACTTGTCTTTGCTTTTTCCCGTGTCCGAAGTCCCAAGGTCGATAACCTTAACTTAATACATACATTCATGTACCACATGACTTACAATATTATTTGCCTCTAATACTATTACAATTTTAACCCGCACCATATCCCAATCCTTTAACTTGTCTTTGCCTTTGCCTGTGTCTGAAGTATTCGTCTTAATCTGAAATGTTTATCATAATATAGCAAAGGTGAGCTATAAGTTTGCCTAGCAAGTTTAAGTTTAATGAAAGATATATCATGATTGAAAGAATAATAAGCTGACTGACAAACTTTTAACAATATAATTGTGATACCCCCAAATCCGAGTACTTCATTCCCACAAGACTTGGTGTTCATCTGATAAAAACATTCATTTCTAACTATATCAAGTACGAAAAATTTAATAAGTTCAATAAAATTTAACAATAAACCTTTCCATTAAAAGATTACATTAATAAGTTCAATAAAATCTCCTAGGTTATCTAACCTTTAAATACAAATATCAAGTGCGAAAAATTTAATAACTACATTACAATATTAAAAATAGAGTCTGCCAATATAAAAGTCAACAGGTTTACAAGTCTTCAATACTTGTTCATCTTTCCTTTCCCTTTACTGGTGGTAGGTTCATCGACCTTCTCAACTTTAGTTATAATATTTATATAAGCAAGAGTGAGCAAAAAAATGCTCACTTGAAGTGACAATAAATAATAATATCATAGCAACTGCCAAACAAATAAGCTCAATAGGATTGAATAATATTCTTTTTCAATGATAATTAAGAATTACAATTGAAGTATATATCTGAGGGTCATAAGACCACGAACTGTAGGGACTTCTCGTACTTAGGGGGATCAGCCCTTCGTACAATGTATTGTGCATAAACATCTAAACGCTTTGCGTAAAATATCCCCTGTAATAGGGTTGTTCATGTAAGACCTCAACTTTTATGAATAAAGATGAATTTTTCTATAAATAATATTTTTGAATATTAAGGAGTGATTTTGATATAATGTTATAGTTATGGGTAATATTTATAAATTTTGAAAAGTACTTAAGTTGTTATATTATATTCGATTGGTCGGGAAATATTCGTTTTAACAGAGAATATTCGTACGACGACACAATCATTGGTGGACCTCACAACGAAATTATTGTCAGATTGAGAAAACGACAAAAATATCTTTTTATAAAAATAACGGCAAAAGTTTATCATTAACTGTTAAAATACCCGGTGTTAAAAGTACAGTAATACGCGTGGTTACATAGTAGCACACGGTATTGATTATTGATGCTTACGTGAGAAGTCACTCAGTTTTGTTCAATTATTGCTACAGTAATTGTTGATAGTATCTCACGTTATTTGATTCAATTATTGTCGATATTTTATATATTATTAAATCAATAATTGAGACGATACAGTTGTTCATATTATTATTTGTAATATTGACGATGTATAGAAAGTTCTATCGAGGAGAGGTTTGGTCACCTAATTGCACGCCAATGGGGAGAAATCCTTATTAGAAAGCTCTCTCTTTCTTGGGAATGATCTGGTTGTTAAATATTGCGAATAATAATGATGAATAAATGTTGTTCAAAATATTGAGGAGATTTTTATGAAGTATTTGATGTAAATTTTGCTTATTTTATGGACCCCCATTTACCCATTTTTCAAAATAATCGGTAAAAGTTATTTTAAGGGGGCCCACGGGTGGGGCCCACTTGTGGAGGAAAGTCTTGGGGTGGGATTTTATGTTGATCACAGGTATTGAAAGAAAAAAAAGAGAGATAAAATGGTGATGGTGGAAAAGGAAGTACTATATATATATATATATATATATATATATATATATATATATATATATATATATATATATATATATAATATGTGTGGCATGTGATTATAATGTGTGTGGGTGGGTTTGATTTTGGGTAATGAAAAATGGGGGGGGGGGAGTGATGCCCGAGAATGGAGGGAGTTAGTTTTATTATTATTATATATATATATATATATATATATATATATATATATATATATTATATATTATAATAAGTTTTATTTTTTTATGAAAAATAGAATATATTATATTTTATTTGCATAGTATTTTACTATGCAGTGCACAGTAAATCTTGTGAATCAGAAAGTTGCGCCCGTGAATTCGTTTAATTTCAAAACACTGTGCATTCGTGATTATTTTCAAATAGTATCTTTTCCATTCTCCTATAAAAAGGATGCTTAGTTAGAATTAAAAATCACACCAGAATTAGAGAATTTTTCTTCTATAATATTGAGCGTATTTCTTTCGAGTTTTAGAAAGTTTTGAGTGTAGAAAATAGTTCAAGTTTTCTTCAAGAATATCCCCGCTATACAAGTTAGAATACTCTCCTTTTTAAGGTAAGAGATATTATTTTTGTTCAGTATTCATATGAAATAATATTTTCTTCCATACTCTGTAGTATGTAACTAATATTATTTTATTTCAGATTTCTAATTCTACACTCATTTTGTTAAAGTTTTGGATTCTATACTCAAAGAAATTAGTAGAATATCCTTGATATTTGTGCTTCATCCAGTATCTTTTCATAAAAATATTATTCTGAGAATTCTTGATAAGTTTTAACTTTATCATGTCAGAGTACTATTCACGGGGTACTATTCCCAAAGTACTATTTACGGGGTACTATTCACTCAGTTACTAATCAGCCGTGGTACTATTCATGGTAAAAATTAATTTCTTTTCGGTCCAAATCATTTTTGATATAATATTATTCTTGAATTTTACTTCACAAAGCAGTATCATGTTGACAATTTGGACATTAATGAATTCTAGATAAATTAAATTATAAATCTTTAAAATTTATCCTTTACTTTCATTTAATTGAATTCTTATATCATTGTCATTATCCTCATGCTTATATTATTATGAAAGTCATCTGTGGCCCAGAGTGCATGGATGGACTTGGTAAAATTATGACCAGGGATTATTCGATATAATCATGACCCTAATGTTACAAATAATGTGGTAAAAGTCCTTATTAGCCCGTAGTGCATTGATGGACTGTTGTTGGCATGATCATGACCATTGGTGAAAACACGACTATCCTTGGCCCGTAGTGCATGGATAAATTATGGTCGTAATACTAATGAATATCCTTGGTCGTAGTGCAGGGATGATTCGATGATGTGAATTATTTATTAAGCTGAGTCTCGGCGATAAAACTTTTGATAAACTTTTTAAATCATAGAAGATAGTAGATATCATGCTCTATTTGACTCTTCTAATAGATTGCTTGTTCCACTGCAGTTAAACTTGATGTTTATTATATTTTATCAGTTTAACACTGTTGAAGGCTAACGATAATTTATTCTGCATTATCTTAGTCATAATATTTCTTACTAAGCTAGTTGAGCTCACCCTTTTCTTTCATTGTTCTCTTCAAGAAATAAGAATATAGCTGGGGCTAGTCGGGGAATGGAGTGACGGTCTAGATGGTAGCATTAGTAGTCCTCACTATTCTGTGAAATAGTGTGACAATAAATGTAACGAGGACTTATTTTGAGTTTGAATACTGTCTAGAAGATAATATTTATATTAAAACTCACAGCTCATGTTGTATAATTAAGTTTGTATTTGTATTCAGTACCATGTATTTGGCGACTCAGAATGGGTGATGTATACCTATTTTGGGGGCGTCACAGTTCATCTTAGTATTTAGAATACAAGTCCGCACCAAAGTAAGTTTAGTTTGGATAAGTTTCAAGGTAATTTAGAGTTAACGAATATCAACTAAGGATTAGTTGAATAAAAATATAATAACAATATACTATGGAATAAATCATAAATGAATCAACATTCGTATATTAAGGTAATGCTTTAGAAATGAATTAAAAGCATAAGCATTGGATAACATAACATACCTTGCTTGAACAATATTAAGCTAAGGCTAGAATTTTGTTTAGTAAAGGAATTGAGTTATTGAGCATGCATAATAATTAAGTCGTATAAATTGGATTAGGAATTTCTTGCTCAATATAAAGGTAAATAAAACAACTCAAATAGAGGTTAGAGTTCGAAAATTTGCTCAATTGTAAACAAGATAGGGTAAAGAAAACTTGCCTTGCGTGTGACAACCCCAAAATAGGTCCATTCCATCCAACCTATTCTGAGTCGTCAGATACATGGTACAGAAAACAACTACAACTTTATTACAACAATTGTCGTGTAAAATACAACAATACATATGCTATGAGTTTGGATACAAATATATAACAAATGTGACTCATATCCTAACCGTGGACAGCACCTCACAATGACACCTTACATAAAGGTATAGTCAAAAACTGTTTTAGAAATTAGAATCTTTGGAAAATGCTCAAGGAAACCTTTGTACATGGAAGGCCATGCTTCTAGGTTGTGATAGATATCATATGGCCACAGAATTATCCTTGGTTGACCCAATATACCCAAAAAAAAAAACAAGAAGTTTACTATCATATTCTTCCTAATGGTGAGTCTTCTCTTGATTTATCATTATCTCCACTGTCCCTAATTGAGAATTATACTTCAAACAAACACCAAGATTATATAGGTAGTGCTCGTAGATATACTCAGTAAGTGGATGAGCACAATCCTGTCTTATGATGACACGAGGTTGTATGTCATTAGACATCTTGTATGATAGTGGCAAAACACCCTTCCAACGCTGGGTTCGCTTCACCCTAAATGATTCACCAAATATAACTACTAAATGATGACCACCGTTCTATTCCCTTGTTACCCCCGCTCGACCCGGCTACACTTTTATTACCTGAAAGGAATTGTGAAATAGAAGGGTGAGCACAACTAGCCCAGTAAAGAATATCATGACTAAAGATAAATAAATTATCAATAGTCTTCACCAGTAATAAATCAGAGATTTAGAACATATGGTAGATGATAAAAATTTTCAACCATAGTTACAGCGGAACGAGCAATCCATTAGAAGAGTCAAATAGATTATAAAGTCTATTATCTTCTCCATATTAAAAATCCACCAACAATGTTTTATCCCTGTAACATTAATCAACAGTTCCTTTTCATAATTATATGAATAACTCATAATCATAATTGTAATTCTAAATTCCTCTTCACATCCAGGACGAAGATAATTTTTCTCACATGTCTTTACCTGAAACATCAAAGATCATGGTTATACCAAATCACAGTTCCTGTTCATAATCATATTAATAAATTCATCTTTGCACTACAGGCCAACGATATTCGTCAACAGTTCATCTTTGTACTACTGGCCAAAGATATTCAACAACAAGTCATCTTTGCACTACAGGCCAAAGATATTCCTCAACAGTTCATATTTACACTACAGGCCAAATATATTCATATCTCAAACAAATATATAATCATTTCAGAATTTATATACACCATAATTATAACCATGTTAATCAATTCATCTTTACACTTAAGCTAAAGATATTCAATTATAAATTCAATGGTCATGATAATACAAGTTAACAATTCATCTTTGCACTACGGGCCAAAGACATTCCTCAGTCACGATCATACCAATAATTTACCCATCTTTACACTCAAGTGAAAGAGAAATTCAACATCAGGGTTATAAAAATGTTATATATGATAATAAAAACAATATGATCAACACCTGCATTTATTTTCGAGAGCAACAATCATAAATCAACGATAATTTGGTCAGAAAAAGAAACTAATTTTTATCGTGAATAGTACATGTGAATAGTAACTCGTGAATAGTAACTCGTGAATAGTAACTCATGAATAGTAACTTGTGAATAGTAACTCATGAATAGTACTCCGTATTCGTACATAGTACCGTATACGTAAATAATGTTATTTACGTAAATAGTGCCATATACATGAATAGTACCGTATACGTGAATAGTGCCGTATACGTGAATAGTAACCCCGACTCAAAAAGGTAGAAATTTCACAATAAAATCTATACCAATATTTCAGTATAATGATATTGAAAGAATAACATCATTATGAAGAATATAACATTCCTTAATATCCCTTACTATCCCTTACCTCAAAAGAGCATCACTTCTGACTGGATATCGGATATGACGCTGAAAGAAACTTGCACTGATGAATAGCAACTCACCAAGTATATAAATACTTACAAAATACACTCAATAATCTAGAGAGAGAAAGAGAGAAAACTTATGAATTCTGGTGTGATTTTCAATTCTAACTTAGCCCTCTATTTATAGGAAAATGTTAGCACGTCGAAGCAGACTTAACCTGTAACCTGATGGCTTTACCTGCTACTATTCCCACCCACCACATTTGAATAAAAATCTCAGCACATTTCTTCACCAACCAAGAGTGGGGCCCACCAATTCTAGAATTTTCTACCAAAATGATTAACTCCGAAAATTCAACAATTTCTGAACCAGACATCTCGTAAAATTCATAACAACTCATACGTTCATTTTTAACGGTTCAAAATTTATGGACATATACTCAACTTATATATGTATAACATATCCAAATATTACCACGATCCAACGGTCGGATTAAAAATTACAACCCCCGCAAAATATCTCAAAAACCCTAATTTGATTTTCAATACCTCCGTTCCGACAAAAATACAGATAAAATACCTCAACATTAACTCCTTCATTTTTAACCATAAAAATATATCCCTCATTTATATCCACATAAAATAAATATTTCCTTATCATATGAATCAATAATTAATTATTCACAAATAATATTACAAAATCACAATAATGACAACCAGGCAGTTCCCAGAAAAGATGGGGCTTTCCGATAAGGATTTCTCCTTACTGGCGTGCAATTAGGTGACCAAACCTCTCCTTAGACAGAACTTTCTAGACATTGCCAATAATGTTATCTAATAATATTATTCAAATAATATGAATTATTTATCTGATAATGGGAAATACTGTGCAGTGACAATTATTGAGCAACAATAATATAAAATATCAACGCAGCAATTATTGAATCAATAAAATAAAATATTGAACAGTAATTACTGTAACAATTATTGAGTAGTGCCTTCTCACGTAAGAATCAATAATTAAAAAAATACTGTGCAATACCGTGTGCAACTGTGCAACTACGCGTATTGCTGTATTTTATCCACCGGGTATTCCAACAGTGTTAACAGTAACAATTACGCCGTTATTTATAAAAATTTAAATTTGTCGTTTTCTTCATCCGAAAGTTATTCTGTTATGGGGTCCACAAATGGTTGCGCTGTCGTACGAATATTCCCCGACAGAAAGAATATTCCACGACCAAACGAATATTCCCCGACAACAATGAATATTTTATAACCACTTGTTTATTTTGAAAAATTTTCACATTTCACCCATAACTTTAACTTTTTATCAATTTAATCATTTACTGAATTGTAATTATAAGAAAAATTGAATACTTTTATTTCATAAAATTTGGGGTCTTACATTGCGTGTAGGCTAAACCGTAAACTTGATTCTCAATATCCTATACACATGTCATCATGACATAATTAGTTACTACATGTACTTCGTACACAATTAAGTACCTATTTCATGTATGGTTTGATTTTACTCATATAGTCAAGTCACATTATTAATGTAATAATGTAACTCATTAATTGTTAATAATATTCTCACTCTTGGTACTATAACACCACAATTAAAAAAATCACATTTTAATAGCCATAACATTGCACCTTGTCAGCAATTACAGATTTTGTATAATTAAAATACACTTTCTAGCCAATACTGCTGATCGGCGCTGCGGTGCCTCAGTTTGCACTGGGAATGGCGCTACGACGTGGCGCTGGCGCTACGGCGCGAGACTTGTACTACGAGGGGACGCTGCGGTGCCGAAGTACAGTTTCTGGCGACCAGCTTCGCGAAGAACACAAACAAAGCCAATTTGGCCTACAAGATACTTTCTAGCAACCAAACTAACACGTAATATCTACATAGACCTCACACAAACATAAATTAAGGTCTCTTAACATGATTTTACCCATATAAACAATATAAACATCGAATTTAAGACCTCTAATTTCACTGTTTTTTCTAAAACTTCACTTTTTGACATTCTTAGTGAAAATCATCACTGTGACTTTTTTTTTCAACCAAAACAATTAAATTAAAATGCTTTGTTTTTGTTTCTTCATGTACTTTCACAATCAATAAATAATTTACACTTATTATATGAATTGAGTACCAATTTAAATTCTAATTTAAGCCATATTCAACATATGTCAATGTAAACTTACTATAATATGATTTTCTCCATAATAAAATATATTACATTAATCAATTAGCTATAGATCATCTATGAACCCATGGAAACAATTTTATATCAACCAACTATCATATAAAAACTGTATAACAAACTATTAAACCGTCACACAATTTTTTTTTTACAGAGAACTTTTGAATAGAATAAAACTAAAACTTTGAAAAGTAGAAAGGTATGATTATACCTTTTCTTTCTTTCTTTTCTCTTCTTTTTCTTATTCTCTGTTCTTTCTCCCTTCTCTAACTTACGTACTTAGAAAAATATAATGTATAATATAATAGGTATTTATTATATAATATAAATATATATGTAACTGATATCAATTATTTTTTTTGAAAATCAAAAGTTATAAGGCTTATTTGGCTAAACCACTTTAAAACTTAGTAACTTAAAAATCCTTATGTCTTGCTTGGTAAAACCTATTTAAATTAAAGATTTAACATTCATTATGCCTTGTTTGGCAAAACTGAATTAAATTCCTTTAATTTATTTTAATAACTCCTTTATAGAATAGTTTATGGTCACACTTTATTTAATTAAATTTTAATATTCAATTTAATTAGATCTAATAACAATTTATTAAATCAATTTACCACATAAATCTATACAACAAAATTATAATTTTCTTTATAATTATAATTTTATTTAATAAATTAACACATCATTTTAATTATAAAATCAAATTAGAATATCATTATAATAACTCATTTAATCATCATAAGCTCTCTAATTTAATTATTAATTTAAATTAGAATATTATCTCATAATAATTAATTTTATTAACTCATAAATTATTTATTTAACAAATAAATAATCAAATCAAATCACATTAAACAATTTTTTATTCAACAATAAACACATCAATTAAAATATTTATATAATTCAATAAATATTTGGAATTACAATTTAAAATTCTGGATTGTTACAATAATAATTGTGAAAGAGCATGAATCAATTTTCATAATTGCATGACCGAGTCAATAATGATAAATGGCCAACAATTAACATGCACAAATTAATTGGACCAAATGGTAATGAAGGTTATCAGCCTTTCATACCTGATGAACATATATAATATGCACAACGTGCGAATCAATAAACCATAGACGTGGTATAATCAATAATAATTATACACTACTGTGCTTGAAAAACAATAACTCAAGTTAGAGTTAATGAAACTTGCCGGCACCGTCGACTACTGCTATACAAAGCTAATTAAGCTTCAGTTGAAAGACCTAATAATGATAATATAGATCTCTCAATTAGAATAATATCATCACATACACTACTATTAATTACAGTCATTATATAACTTAAACACTTATCACATAATCAAATATTAGATTACTCCTTAAAACATCATTATTATTATCGTCCTTTGATATTTTTTTAGTCACTATATCATATACATTATGATTTAACACTTTAATCTTATATATTATAAGTTTTTTCTTTAAAATCTATTAAGTAAAATACTAATCCAGCAACCTGGATTATCCAAACATACCAATCTACCCAGATTGCAATCCAGCAAACCAGATTACAATCCAGCAAACTTGATTCCAAATCCAACAATCAGATGTTCAATCTAGCAAACCAAATTGTAATCCAGCAAACTGGATATCAATTCTAGCAACCAGATTGTAATCCAGCAAGCTAGATTCAAACGATTTTCAATTTAGTACACAACTTTCCAATCCATCAAAATAGATTCAACATATTTTTCAATCCAGCAAGCTGGATTCATTAATTCTTTTCACGAAAATACCAAATAAACTTATTATTTTCCAAGCCTTTGACCAAGCATATATACATATATTTCATACAAAAAACTAATTTTTCTATAATTTTTCAACTCCCTTTAGTATTTTTCAAAAATTATTTTTAGTTCGTAACTTAAGAAATTAGCCCTATCATGCTCAACTCTAGAAATTCCCATCTCTTTACATAATCTTATACGTGTTAACGTGAGCCTCCAGTTTAAATTTTGTGCCCATCGGAGTTATAGAACTCCGATTATAGCAGTTTTTGTTAGAAAATCCTAAAAATTGAAATGGTCATAACTTGTTATACAGGAGCTACTTTATATCATATATTTTCATGCCTCAAAAGGCTGGAATTTATTTCATTAACTAAGTGGCCAAAACTGCCCTTGTAAAATTTAGAACAGTTTATTTTTGAAAAAATGACTTTCTCGTACTTTGCTAAAAATAGTCCATACGGAAATATACAATTCCTTTTTCAGTGATTCCACTTGGAGATGTTAGAATACTCATCATATCATCATCCCAAATTTTTCCAAAATTTTTGAATGTCAAAAAAATGACAAAACTACCCCTGGAACTGACTGGACCAAAATAGTTTGTTTCTCTTTAAAAGTAGCAAAACTATTTTGGCTAAAACAACCTCTACGGATTGTGTATTCACCATTTTTGAGTACTACCTCTTGGGTTTAGTAGTTAACTTACATATCTAGCACCTTTATTTGACGGATCGCAAAAAGAAGGTGTAGATCAAAAACGGTTGTTGATCAAAGGAAGAGAAAAAAACTAGAGTTTTCTAACAAAACAAAACTAGTTTCTTTTCTATCCATTTGATCCACTTTCTAACACTCACATATGTTAGATATAAACATGAATCCATATAAAACATATAGATAGAGGATTTTAGATCTCAAGATCATTAAATTTACATCACCAAAATCACACAAAATGAATTAAAATAAGCAAGTTTAAGTTTTTCACCTTGATTTTTGGGCAACTCTTCTTTCTCTTCCAAAGTAGAAGATGAACTTATGGAGCATTAATGGTGGAACTCCTCTTCTTTGTCTTTCTCTTCCCACCGAATTTCTCTCTCTATCTCTGCTTGGTTAGTTAAATGAAATGAAAGAGATAAAACTAGATATTTTTGTTATAGTAAAAAATGTTTAGATATAATATGTATGCGTAAATACATTTCACCAACACCTCATCTCTTTCTCTCTCTCAATAATCATCACTTAGATAGTTGGAAGATTGTTAAGTAATGTGACTTCATAAATAAATTGACACATGGCTAAGTCTGGTGAAATATCTTTAGAAAAGTGTGGTGGTTAACATGATGACATGATCTCCCTTTTTCTCTCCACAAATTAGCCAGCCAAGTGGCCTTATTTTCACCAAGTTTGGTTTCCTTTAATTGCTTATTTAGTGTACTAAATGTTCAAAATACCCCCCTTCGATTGGGCTAAACTTGAGCCACCATATTTAATCTCTTGGGCTTTTAATTTAATTTTTTGGGCTGTGGAAAATTATCATAGTCCAACACTTTTATTTTTATCATACCCTAATCATTTAATTAGGGTTTTCATTCACTCAATTGTAATTTAATTCCTTACTTACATCCCCTTAATTTATTAACCCAATTAGACTTGCTATAATTAGGTTATAAAATTAATTAATTGAGATGTATAAAATAAATCCCTTAGAATTAGTATATATTGTAAATACTATTTTTCTCCCATACCTTAACCTTTAAGTTATTCAATATATCATTCCTAATATATAATTAGGTTACCTTAGTTTTTTTTATTTGTTTATAATAAACAAATAAAAACAAACACATAATATTCATATTCATTTACTCACATATTCACACAAATTAATTTAGTAGGTGGAGACATGATCCACAAAAAGTATTTATCCTTATCATTCTTCTTGCTAAAATATATAGCACATCACTAAATATATATATATATATATATATATATATATATATATATATATATATATATATATATATATATGTACATATACATATACATATACACATTCACTTTATCCTTATAATATCTCTTTATTGAGATTTATTTCCTTAATAAATTTCCCACATTCATAATCTATTTCATTTTTTTTTTCAAAATTTCAATCATTTTCATAATTTCTTTCATTAATTCACATAAAATTAAAGGTAACATAGTACCTTATTCTTAATATACTTCCAAATAATATTTTATTTTAGGTTTTGAATTCGTGTAACCCTTGTTTTCTTAATTCTATTCAAATAGTTAACCATATAGGTTTTTCTTTAAAAATTTTATATCGTTCCTCTATTTTCACTCTAGGTTTTATTCTTTAACTTTTAATTTAATCATTCAAGATTTTATGACTTTTTGGTTTGTCACATTCTTTCCCCTCCCCCTTATAAGGATTCTGTCCCCGAAATCACTATTGCACCAAAAGTACATATCTTTAACCTCTTCTTCTGAGAATTTCATCCCCGAAATTACAGCATACAACACTCTGCTCCTTTCATTCACCAAAACTAGGTTTTCATTATAACCTTTATTCAATCATGTCAGATTCTACCCGTACGCAACGAGTTCATACTATTTCATACACATCATCATAAACTACCCAAAATATCCGTGACAACCCAAATTTTCATAAATTATTAAAATAAGAATTTAATAATTAAAATTCTTATTATGAGGTGTATATATTTTGAATTATGTGTTTTGGTGTGAAGAAATTAAATTTTTATGAGTTTTAATAGTTGATTAAACTATTAAAGAAAATAAAAGAAATTAGTCACGATAAGAAATTTGGTGGCAAAGGAAATTAACCCTATAAATATTGGGTAATTTAAATTAAGTTGAAACTATATTATGGAATAACTGTGACACCCTCAAATCCGAGTACTTCATTCCATCAGGATTTGGTGTTCACTTAAATAAAATATTTATATCTAACTACCTAATCATAATAAAATTGAATAATAAACCTTCCCATAAAGGATTACATTAATAAAAATCTTCCAGGGTATCTAACCTTTAAATACAATCATTCAAATGCGAAAATTAAATAAACTTCATTACATAATTCAAATAAAGTCTGACAATAAAATGTAAACATAATTATTACAAGTCTTCAATACGTACTTAGGGGGATCAGCCCTTCGTACAATGTATTATGCACAAACATTTCAACGCTAAGCGTAAACCCCTAATAATAGGGTTGTTCATCTCAGTATTTAGAATACAAGTCCGCACTAAAGTAAGTTTGATTTGGATACATTTCAAGGGTAATTTAGAATTCAACGGTCATCAACTAAGGATTAGTTGAATAAAAAGGTAACAACTCTATGTTACGGAATAAACCATAATTGAATCAACATTGTATACTAAGTTTATGCTTTAGGAATAATCTAATAGCATAAGTATTGAATAATCATAATATAACTTGTTTGAACAATATTAAGCCAAAGTTATTGAGAATTGAATAGTAAGCATGCATATCGAATAGTAATTTGAACGATAATGTTGTTCAACATTAGGATATCAAAATGTGTAAACTCGCATGCTAAATAACAAGTTACATATTAGAGAAACTTGCTCAATATCAAAAGATAAGATTTAGATAACTTGCAAAATCGTAAACAAACTAGCTCAACGAAAGTGTGGAGATAGAAAACTTGCACAACGAAGATTTAGAGTTAGAAGACTTGCTCAATGAAAGTAATTTACTGAACAAAAGTGTAGAGTTCGAAAACTTACCTCGCTTGTAGGATAAACCGAATTAATTCGAATCACAATTATCCTATATACATGTCATCATGACATAATCATTTATTACCAACATTCTATAAATAAATAAGTATATACATCACGTAAGGGTTGATTTATAAATCACTTAATCAAATTATATTATTAAAATAACAACAACACTCATTAAGTGTTAATAACATGTTCGTTCTTAGCACTATACTACCATAATAATAATATTACATGTTTAACAATCATCATATTACATTACATTAATATTTACAGACTTTTATGCACAACAAAAGTCGTTCTTGGACCTACTGCAAACCGGCGCCGCGGCGCCACAGTTTACACTGTGGGCTGCGCTGCGACGCAGTTTCGGCGCTGCGGCGCGAGGATTACTCGAGACCTCGGTGCTGCGGTGTGAGATAGGCGCTGCTGCACTGTTTGTGACACTGCGGCGCGGGAAGTGGGGCTGAGGCGCTGTCTTTGGCGCCGAGGCTCCAAGCACAACACGAAGAACAGAAAGCTACTATATCTTAAATTTCTAACACCAATTAATATGTATAATTCATGTAACTACACATAAACCTTACCAATCATACATATACCAATTAACAACAACTAAACAACAATTTTAGAAGCTTAAATATTTGAAAACACTGTTTTAAAACAAAACTCCATTGCTGACGTTGTTTAACAAGGTTTAACGCTGTAAACCACAATTATCCATCAAAATCATTCCTTTGAACTACGTTCCCATTACATTCTTACCCAATTAACATATACAGTTCAATTTCTCAATTAACATACACTAATTTTATTATCTTACAAAATTAACAATCACAGTTCATGCATATATTTTTATTGTAAAACAATTTCCTTTCTTTTTGAACGTAATTTAGAATACAACCCCATATATATATATATATATATATATATATATATATATATATATATATATATATATATGCTAGTTATAAAAATTACAATTACAATTACACATAATTTCATAATGAATTATAGAAATATGGTTTACTGAGAATTTTGTAAAAACTTAAATTCAAGAACACAAATTCAAGAACACAGAGACTATATGCATAATGACGTAAAACATATCTATACATACATATATTAAGGTTATAGGCACATACCTTTTGTTGCTTAAGAAAATACTTGTTAATCACTAAGAATAGCTTTGACGAACTCAGAACTTTCTCTCTCAGGCTCTCTCAAAATTCTCAGACACTTTTCTTCTCTTTTTCCTCTGTACTATTCTTAGGCTTAGGTTTAGACAAATACGTTATAGGTTTAAAACAAAACAACGTACGCTTTTCAAAACGTTTTAAAAACTGACACTATATTAAATAATACTAATAAGTTATCGGTTACCATATATTATTATAAATTATTTATATTAACTAATTTAATTTATATTATTAAAAGTTCAAAATTCAAAAGAAATCCTGTAATAACCCGATATTTTCTATATAATTAAATTAAAAATTTTGCGTATAAATATTTTATTTTATTTTATTCTATTATTATTTATAAAGGTGGAAAGATGTGCCAGGTAATGTGTATGAATTTATGTGATGAATATAAAATATATTTATTACATGAATAATTTTATTTTAGAATTATTGATCATTATAAATTATATTCTTATAATAATTAATTTTTTACAGTAAAAATGTTTTTATTAATTATTTTCCATGAAAATATGTTTATATATTATTTAAATAATATATGAAATGATTATAACATTATTATAATAACTATTTTATTATATGAATTTATTTCAAATTAATTAAGCTAATTATTTAACTTAATTAATAGTGTTATATATGGCAGATAAATCAGGAATCCAAACCCTAATTTTTGGATTTAGATCAAGGAATGAGAATAATAATATAATATTAATTATATTTTAATTTTTCAGTGCTATAAATAGGTACGATATGTGTGTAAAGTTAATCTGTGGAGTAGTTTTATTATAACCTGATAAAACCCTAGTATTACGGATAAACCCTAGTTTCGAAGTCAAATGAGACTTTAAAATCTGTTAAGTCACTGTGTTATGTGGTATATGATATGTATTATAAGTTTTAACGTTAATTATGGAAAACCCAAATTAGTAATTTAAAACCCTAATTTCTAAAAGTTAGAAACCTTAACTAGAAACCCTAATTTAAAACTCAATTTGAGTTTGGGACGATTATGTAACTGTGTTATTACGGTTAAGATTAGGTATTATAGAATTTTATATTAATTAGAGAAACCTGTTAGAGTTTATGTCCTAGAGGCCAATTATTTGATATAATTGCTTAACATTTTAATATTATATTTGATTGAATAAATAAATGATTTTATTATGGTTTTATTTATTGCGTAATATAATTGTTAACATAATAAAATTCCTTAGAATAGTGATACAAATTATATAGTTTCAAGTATGTGACTTGAACATGAGATTATATAATTACAATTAGTATCATTGTTCTTAAATATCCCTAGTCGAGTATCATTGTTGATGGGACAACAATGATGCATGGAGACTAGTATGTGGATTGACTGATGACCAAATCTCATTGGTCATAAATATATGAGATATTAAGTCAATGCATAGGTACATGTTAGAGAACGATGTACTGGACAGACCCACCATGAGAATTCTATATGGAGCATTATACGAAGTGTCATTAGCAATTCTCATAGTGACAATGATATAATGGTCCTCCGACCTGAAACCGCCATATTACTACATGAGAATGTATGTACTTTGATATCATCAAATGTCACCTTTAATATGGTGGACTATGAAGGTGATTATTGGGTTCATTGTGAATCGTGCGAGAAATATGAGTGATCTAGATGGAATTTAACCATCCTATATTTTATGGGTGATATCCATAGGCCTCTTGATTGAGTAGGACTATGAAATGCATGGCCATGCTCAAATAGTGATTTGTTTCATATAGTCTACTCATTGATCAAGAAAACTCAGATTAAATTATGAAGAGTATGACACATTCCATGACTCGAGTTTAATCTAGGATATTAAGGTTAAAAGGATTAAATTACATTGAAACATTGGTTACGAAAAGGTTACATCTAATCATCGATCTTATTATTACTTAGGTAACAGTGATGCATTACTAGATGTCGCTCGCTGTTTGTAATTTTATAATATGATTTTTAAATTATTGCCAACGTAATAATAACCTATAGGGTCAAACTCAAAGAACGTAATTAAAAGGAAATTAATTTAAATTGTAAAGATTTAAATATGTCAATATGATTGATAGAATTTTAAATTATGAATTTAAATTAATAGGATAATTTATATATAGGTATATTAATTAAGTAGACTTAATTAAGATATATATAAATTCGGATTTTAATAACATTAGGTTTTGATTAATTCTTCCTAACTGCTATATATATATATATATATATATATATATATATGATATATTTCAGTCACTTTAGGTTTTACGTCAAAATAAAAACCCTAGCCGCTCTTAGAGAGAGACTAGAGAAAACAGTTCAGAAAATCCTTATCCTTGGTGGCTAGTACCGCGTTTCCTTCTTCTGCAGATCGTAGGACGATTCGTGTGGAGCGTTCGTGTGGATACCGTAGAGACGCAGTCCGTTTGAATTGCGTTGGAGATTCGACCACATCGATTCTAGCTTTTACAATCGGAATAATTTCTTACCATTGAATTAATTGTTTTTCGCATGGATCCTGTTTTAGGGTTTCGAAATTGCTTTAAATTTTAATTTTCGCTGTGCGTTTCTGTATCGAAACCCTGACAGTGGTATCAGAGCCACTTGCACTAGAGCCAATCACTCATGTATCTAATACCCATGGAACTAGTGTGACCGTCGTGCTTCTGCTGCGACAAAGCCTTGGTCAGTGGATCTGCAACATTATCATATGTTGACACTCTTCCTATATGTACATCTCCTCTGTCAATGATTTCACGGATGAGATGGTACCGCCTACGTATATGCTTGGATCGTTGGTGAGATCTGGATTCCTTAGCCTGTGCAATGGCTCCATTATTATCACAGTATAGAGCAACCGAATCAACATTGGTTGGAACAACACCAAGTTCAGTGATAAACTTTTTAATCCATACAGCCTCCTTGGCTGCACTAGAAGCAGCAATATACTCAGCCTTTGTTGTAGAATCAGCTACTGTCTCTTGCTTCGAACTTTTCCAGCTAACAGCACCACCATTAAGGCAAAACATAAAACCTGACTGAGACTTATAGTCATCATTATCAGTTTGGAAACTAGCATCTATGTAACCCTTTACTGCCAGTTCGTCTTCACATCCATATACCAAGAATGAATCCTTAGTCCTTTTCAGGTACTTGAGGATATTCTTGACTGCTGTCCAGTGACCTTCACCTGGATTCGACTGATATCTGCTCGTCATGCTCAAAGCATACGAGACATCCGGACGAGTACATATCATTGCATACATGATAGATCTAATTGCCGAAGCATAAGGGATCTTTCTCATACGCTCCTCATCATCTTGTGATTTAGGACATTGGGCCTTAGAGATCTTTACACCATGAGTCACGGGTAAATTTCCTCTTTTCTCCTCTTGCATGCTGAACCGTTTCAACACTTTATCAATATATGTACTTTGACTTAGGTCGAGCATTTTTCTCGATCTATCTCTATAGATCTTGATACCTAAAATATAGGCAGCATCGCCCAAATCTTTCATGGAGAAACATTTTCCTAACCATGTTTTTACAGCCTGTAAGGAAGGAATATCATTCCCAATAATTAATATGTCATCAACATATAATACTAGGAATACAATGTGACTCCCACTAACCTTCTTATATACACAAGGTTCATCTTCATTTTTAATAAAGCCAAATTCTTTGACTGCTTCATCAAATCGAAGATTCCAACTCCGAGAGGCTTGCTTCAATCCATAAATGGATCGCTGCAGCTTACATACCTTTCCAGCATCCTTTGGAGTGAAAAAACCCTCAGGTTGTGTCATATACACATCCTCAAGTAGATTTCCGTTAAGGAAAGCAGTTTTGACATCCATCTGCCAGATTTCGTAATCATAAAAAGCTGCAATAGGAAGTAAGATCCTGATGGATTTAACCATTGCCACTGGAGAGAAGGTTTCATCATAGTCAACACCTTGAATTTGTTTGAAACCTTTTGCTACCAGTCGGCCTTTATAGGTTTGTACATTACCATCCATGTCAGTTTTCTTCTTGAAAACCCACTTGCACCCGATTGGTTTTACCCCTTCGGATGGATCAACCAGAGTCCATACTTGGTTAGTATACATGGAGTCCATCTCAGATATCATGGCTTCAAGCCATTTCTCAGAATCTGGTCCATTCATAGCTTCTTGATAGGATGCAAGCTCATCTTGATCTATGAGCATCACATCGCCATTTTGAGTCACAAGATATCCATAATATCTCTCAGGCTCTTAGCGTGTCCTACCAGATCTATGAATGACTTGTGTAATTTGAGCAGGTTCACTTTCCACAATATCTTGTGGTTCCTACTCACGTTCCAACTCAGGTTCAATGATATTTTGAGGTTCTCAAATTTCTTCGAGTTCTACTTTCCTCCCACTGTTTCCTTTAGAGACAAATTCTCTTTCTAGAAAAATACCAGTTCGAGCAACAAACACCTTGTTCTCAGAAGGTTTGTATAAATAATACCCTTTTGTTTCCTTTGGGTATCCCACAAAATTACATTTGTCAGATTTGGGTCCGAGCTTGTCAGAATCTAGACGTTTTACGAACTCCTCGCAACCCCAAATCTTCATGAACGACATACTAGGACGTTTCCCAGTCCATATCTCAAATGGTGTCTTCTGAACCATCTTTGTAGGAACACGGTTAAGTGTGAATGCAGCTGTCTCTAGGGCATGACCCCGGAAGCTTATTGGAAGATCTGCATGACTCATCATTGATCGTACCATGTCCAACAAGGTTCGATTCCTCCTCTCAGACACACCATTCCATTGTGGTGTTTCAGGTGGAGTGAGCTGTGATATAATACCACACTCCTTTAGAAGGTCATCAAAGTCTTGGCTTAAGTATTCACCTCCTCGATCGGATCGAAGGGCTTTTATGCTTTTGCCAAATTGGTTTTGAACTTCATTCTTGAAATCCTTGAACTTTTCAAAGGATTTGGATTTGTGTCTCATAAGATACACATATCCATATCTACTAAAGTCATCAGTAAATGTAATGAAGTAATAAAACCTACCTCTTGCTAACGAACTCATGGGTCCACATACATCACTATGTATAAGTCCCAATATATCGCTAGCCCGTTCACTGTGTCCAGTGAAAGGGGCTTTAATCATCTTGCCTAATAAACAAGATTCGCATTTTTCATATGATTCAAAATCAAATGAATCCAAAAATCCATCTTTATGGAGTTTTGATATGCGTTTCTCATTTATATGACCCAAACGATAATGCCAGAGATATGTCGGATTTGAATCATTTGATTTAAATCGTTTTGTATTTATGTTATAGATATGCATTTCCAAATCAAGAATATAAAGACCGTTAAATAATTGTGCAACACCATAGCAAATATCATTTAAGTAAAACGAACAACGATTGTTCTTAATTATAAATGAAAAACCTTTCTTGTCCAAATAAGAAACATAAATAATGTTTTTGCTTATAGCAGGCACAAAATAACAATCTTCTAATTCTAAAACTAGCCCAGTGGGCAAAGATAAATGATAAGTTCCTACGGCCAGTGCAGCAACTTTTGCTCCATTCCCAACTAGTAGGTCAACCTCTCCTTTCACCAAAGTCCTACTCCTTCGGAGTCCCTGCACATTAACACAAATGTGAGAACTACATCCAGTATCCAATACCCATGATGTAGAAGTAGACAAATTGACTTATATAACATATATACCTGAATCAGAAGTCGTACTTCCTTTCCTTTTCTTCACTTCTTCCAAATAAGCATGACAGTTCCTTTTCCAGTGTCCAGGTTTTCCACAGAAGTGACATTCACCTTCTTTAGCCACCCCACCTTTAGGTTTTAAAGCCTATTTAGTTTTGGAATTCGGTTTGGCAACAGACTTAGATCCTATCTTCTTTTTGCCTTTCCAATTTCCCTTAGCATTCCCATTTTGCACCATCATTATGGGAGCGTGTCCTACCTTTTTAATGTTGTTCTCAGCAGTTCTTAACATGCTCAACAACTCAGTAAGGGGTTTCTCAATTTCATTCATAAGATAGTTCATAACAAATTGAGAGTAGCTGCTGTTCAAAGATTGTAAAACTAGATTAGTTTGGGCTTCCGGAGTGATTGGAAAACCCAACCTATCAAGGTACTCAATATACCCAATCATTTTCAGCACATTTGGACCAACTGGATCACGTTCACCCATTTTACAGTGATACAACGCCTTGCTTGTATCATACCTCTCCTGTCGAGCATGCCCTTCGAACAATTTCTTGAGATGCTCGATCATCTCATAAGCATCCATTAACTCATGTTGCTTCTGAAGCTCAGCGTTCATGGTTGCTAGCATGAGACAACTCACGTCCAGAGCATCATCTTGATGCTTCTTGTAAGCATTATGCTCCGCACGTGGTGCAGTGATAGCCGGTGCTGCAGGAATGGGCCCATCAAGGACATATAGCTTACGCTCTTGTTTGAGGACAATCCTCAAGTTCCTGTGCCAGTCAAGGAAATTAATCCCACTCAGCTTGTCCTTCTCGAGGACTGATCATAGTGAAAGACTACTTGTGTTGTTGTTGTTTGCCATTGATATCTACAATTTATAAGTGCCAAAATAATAAGTCAAATTGCAGAGTTGGTATTATGTAATTTATAATAGTACATTCAAAATATGCATCTCACTATTTTATTCAAATTAATAGCCCTCACCATTAATTCGGAAAGTATTTTCAATTAAATCTTTCTAGTGAGCCGAGATCCATATTTCATTATGCCTTAAGTTAGCTTTGGCTATTCTCTCAAAATATAAATATTTAGGTAGACAACCCTTTGTCAATTATATCATATATAACTCCTAGATAGTTTGGTAAACAACAATTGTTTTTAGTCCATCTAATGGTACCTACCAAACTCTATGCCTCTGAGTCCACAATCCTATTAAGATAACTTAGTTAAGTCGGGCCCAATGATTTTAACAGTTTGGACATCACAATTATCCTATCGCATCTTACCTAGATAAATAGGGTACTTTGCTTTGGCAAACCTACATCTATTGATCAAGGTCTTAATGAGTGTTATTCATTGGAAGGCATCTGATTTAGACTTAATAATTTAATGAGGGATTTTATTAATTAATTTAGATCTCACCAATTTTAATCTTATTAAGCATGCACATTATTTATCATATCAAATTGCATACAAGCATAAATAAAGTGCAAAATTAAATGTGTCACAATTATGGCCCAATCCACTGTCAATCTTTTCAAGCTAATGAAAGATTGAAGGTCAATCTAAGGTGGTAAAAGATCTTAAAATAAATAGCTTCCTTGGATCTTCCTCAAGCATGTGCCTCCTCTCCATCATCATCTTTCCATCGTGTTCTCCATCTTGACATCTTCATTGATTACCGATTATTACATGACATAAAGAAACCTCGAGTTACATTCGAGGGGATTTAGATGAGAAGAGAATATTACATTAGAATTTATAGAAAGGCACGACATGTAAGCCGTATTTCAAAACCAAAACCACTAACCTATGGGTCAAAAGGCCAAAACTGTGCACCATGCATATCACAATAAGTATATAACAATTTATATATAAAATTAAAGAAAAATATATAACAAATTGGGGTCACGACCATCGTGCGCAATAACGGGGGGGGGGGGGGGGTCCAAGGGGGGTCTCCCCCCTGGCGGTTTCAGAATCATACATTTTAATCCACCAAAACACCCATAATAACAAATCATATATGTCCAGTTTCGATTTAATCATATTAAAACGAATAACAGTACACCCAGAATTTATCATATATGTCCAGTTTCGATTAATCATATTAAAACGATTCTTCACGCTTCTAATCCGATTAGAACAATTATATTGTTATTCCACCGATTAAAGATACGATTAACAGTATCATCATATATATTACCAGAATACACATATAACGGAATATCATATATTCAATTTCATATCGGTAAACATGCATCATCATATATCATATATATCGAATACAATTAAAACACGTAATCTAAATTAATCTTTTCGCAAGTAGCTCTGATACCACTGTCAGGGTTTCGATACAGAAACGCACAACGGAAATTAAAATTTAAAGTAATTTCGAAACCCTAAAACAGGATCCATGCGAAAAACAATTAATTCAGTGGTAAGAAATTATACCGATTGTAAAAGCTAGAATCGATGCAGTCGAATCTCCAACGCAATTCAAACGGACTGCGTCTCTACGGTATCCACATGAACGCTCCACACGAATCGTCCTACGATCTGCAGAAGAAGGAAACGCGGTACTAGCCACCAAGGATAAGGATTTTCTGAACTGTTTTCTCTAGTCTCTCTCTAAGAGCGGCTAGGGTTTTTATTTTGACGTAAAACCTAAAGTGACTGATATGTATCATATATATAGCAGTTAGGAGGAATTAATCAAAACCTAATGTTATTAAAATCTAAATTTATATATATCTTAATTAAGTCTTACTTAATTAATATACCTATATATAAATTATCCTATTAATTTAAATTCGTAATTTAAAATTCTATCAATCATATTGACATATTTAAATCTTTACAATTTAAATTAATTTCCTTTTAATTACGTTCTTTGAGTGTGACCCTATAGGCTATTATTACGTTGGCAATAATTTAAAAATCATATTATAAAATTATAAACAGTGAGCGGCATCTAGTAATGCATCACTGTTACCCAAGTAATAATAAGATCGATGATTCGATGCAACCTTTTCGTGACCAATGTTTCAATGTAATTTAATCCTTTTAACCTTAATATCCTAGATTAAACTCGAGTCATGGAATGTGTCATACTCTTCATAATTTAATCTGAGTTGTCTTGATCAATGAGTAGACTATATGAAACAAATCACTATTTGAGCATGGCCATGCATTTCATAGTCCTACTCAATCAAGAGGCCTTGGATATCACCCATAAAATATCGGATAGTTAAATTCCATCTAGATCACTCATATTTCTCACACGATTCACGATGAACCCAATAATCACCTTCATAGTCCACCCTATTAAAGGTGACATTTGATGATATCAAAGTACATAAATTCTCGTGTAGTAATATAGCGGTTTCAGGTCGGAGGACCATTACATCATTGTCACTATGATAATTGCTAATGACACTTCGCATAATGCTCCATATAGAATTCTCATGGTGGGTCTGTCCAGTACATCATTCTCTAACATGTACCTATGCATTGACTTAATATCTCATATATTTATGACCAATGAGATTTGGTCATCAGTCAATCCACATACTAGTCTCAATGCATCATTGTTGTCCCATCAACAATGATACTCGACTAGGGACATTTAAGAACAATGATACTAATTGTAATTATATAATCTCACGTTCAAGTCACATACTTAAAACTATATAATTTGTATCACTATTCTAAGAAATTTTATTATGTTAACAATTATATTACGCAGTAAATAAAACCATAATAAAATTATTTATTTATTTAATCAAATATAATATCAAAATGTTAAACAATTATATCAAATAATTGGCCTCTAGGGCATAAACTCTAACAAAATCCTAATTAGAAATCCTAATTTTAGAAACCCTAATATTTAAATTATAAACCCTAAACTGTATATTGTTAACTCTAATTGCTAATTTGGCACGCTTAATGATAATTAGTAAAACATAAACCTAATTATCAAGTCTATGTAATTAGGAAACCTAATTAATTAAGAAACCTTAATTTTGTATTTTTAGAAACTAAAATTTTAATATTTTTTTTGTACAAACCCTAAATTAGAAATTCTACTTAATTCATTGTGCTAAACCTTAGGATTAAACCCTAAGGGTTTGTCAAGATTACTAGAATGCCATTAAATTTTTAAGTTAAATGACCATTTTACCCTTTGGTGCATTATTTGAGCTAACTTGTAAATCTTGCAAAGTTGGGGTTGTTCAACCACTCTTACTAACCCCATGTGACATAATTCCATGCCAATCAACAAAAAATCTCAGCCACTTTCATTACAAGTCTTATATATATAGGATTAGAGAGAGAAAAGTTCACCTTTAAGTCCCATTTGTGCACTTACACTCAACCTAGACTATTCTGTCTCTAACCCACGAATTTCTATTGCATACCAGTCCCAAAACACAGTCCCACTACTGCTCATAACCAATCAAGAGCCTAGAATCAAGAATTGATCATGAGAGGTATAAAACCTAAACCAAAAATTTGACTTTGATCCTCTGTTAGATCTTGTGTTTTAATGTTAAAACTTGTTGTTTGTAGTCTTTATAGATGATCTGGGTTGGTATTTGATAGATCCATAACATTTAAATACACGAAATTGGTGTTTTCAAAAATCTGGAAATTTTTTTTTGTGGTCTGACAACGAATGTCAAACCCTGTAGATCACGATTTGCTTTTCTGGAAATTCCAGAAAACCGGTGGAACAAGCCCTCTGACAGGGTTTGACCGGATTAAATATTGAAACTATGATGTACTTGAACGGATTTGTTGATGCATATGTATTACTTGGCATGTGGGCTACAAAATTAGACCACGAGAACAACAAAGTAATGACCAGAACCTAGATTAAATTGAGCTTCAATATAGTACTATGAGGCTGACTGGGTTTCTGGGTTACCCAGAAAACCAAGGAACCATCTGACAACGACTTTGAAACTCTAGATCTTGCATCTGAGTTATTGTATTATCAAGATAATGGTCGATAATTGTAGTGTTACATTCCTTCTTCAATACCCATGTTCTAGTTAGTCCAAATCATGCTCAGGCTATGAATCATAGATGGTCAAAGTGAGCACCTTGAACTCTGACATGCATTTCTAGGCTTTGCTCAAGAACGCGAAGAACACCTATAGCGACAGTTCTGTCGCTATAGGCACCCTTTTGCGACAGATAATTTCTAAAATTAATTATTTTTATTAAATAAATAGAACGAAATTAGTTTTTAATTATTAAAAATAAAAATAAATTATAAAAAATTATTTTAGAATTCAAAAATTAATTTTTAATTATTTTGAATATATTTCATAAATATTTAATATTTTTTGAATATCAAAGGTATTTAATTTATTTAATTATAATATTAAATAAATTATTTAAAAATAATTTTAATACATGAAAAATTATTTAAAATTATATTATGTTATAAGAAAATATTTTAAGTTATTTTTAATGACTTTTAAATATTTTGTGATAAATTTCATTAATAAATAAATATTAATGATAATTAAGTTATTTAATAAATGTATTAAATAAATTATGAAAAATATAATTAATGATTTATGTTAACATCGGGATTTTTATTTGTTCCTTTTCGTTACCTGTTTTTTTGTGTTCTCATTTTAGGTGAGATTTGTTTAAAAAAACAAGTAAAAAATGTCCGAAATGTATAATACCGACGATTGGACGGTAAGAGTCGCCAGTTGGTTTTTTAACTAGTTGTACCAACACAATCGAGAAAAAGGTTTGCATATTGACCAAGTGATGTGACACTGCTAAACGGGTCTGTAAAATCGAGATTCATTTAGGGTCCGGGGACTTACTTATGCGGAGGGAAGGTGTTAGGCACCCCCCGACATCCGTGTTACCACGGTGACCACCACTTTTCAAGAAACTGTTACATGAATGTGTGTGTGTGTGTGTGTGTGGGTCAATGTGTTGTTATTTGGAAGTAGTGCGAGGCCTCGTTCGCACCTATATACACAGGGTTTGAATTTATATAAAAATTCAATTTTTTAATCAAGATGTGGCAGTGATGTTTTAAAAGAGGTTTTTCAAACCCAGTGCACAATAGTAATTGAGACCTTTTAAACTCTCATTTTATTCAATATTCGGCTTTGGTTGATTTTATTTTATAGATGCGAGGCATCTGTCTGAAAATAATGTACAAAAGATGCTGAATTCCTCGTGGGTATGAGAACCATCTGAGGAAATCCAAACATCATAGATAAATTTACAAGTTGCTTACAGCTGAAAAGGTCCATCACGGGAACCGAATCTAGATTCAGTGGACTGAATCTGTGATCACATGATTTCTAGGCTCACATGATGCCGCAGTTGATATAAACGCAGTAAGCAGGTATATATATATATATATATATATATATATATATATATATATATATATATACAGACATGATCGCCAACCACGAAGCACCTCCATGAGGGATCAGAAATGTAAATAAAGCTGTAAAAGCTATCTACCACCACGAAAGAAACTCTAGGAAGGACTGTGACGCCCCCAAAAATAGGTATACATCACCCATCTTGGGTCGTCAGATACATAGTACAGAATACAAATACAACTTACTAATACAACTGTCGTGTACAATACGACAAAACATAAACTGTGAGTTTGAATACAAATATTATTTTCTAGAGAGTATTCATACTCAAAAGGAGTCCTCATTACATTTATTAACACACTATTACATAGAATAGTGAGGACTACTAACTAATACTATCATTCGAACCATCACTCCGTTCCCCGACTTGCCCCAGCTACGTTCTCATTTCCTGAAGAGAACAGTGAAAGAAAGGGTGAGCTCAACTAGCCCAGTAAGAAATATTATGACTAAGATAATGCAGAATAAATTATCATTAGCCTTCAACAATGTTAAACTGATAAAATATAATAGACATCAAGTTTAACTGCAGTGGAATAAGCAATCCATTAAAAGAGTCAAGTAGAAAATAAACTCTACTATCTTTTATGATTTAAAAGGTTTTTCAACACTGTTATCGCTGTGACTCAGCTTAATAAAATAATCCACATCATCGAATCACCCCTGCACTATGGCCAAAGATATTCGTGTATTCATTAATGGTCATGATCATGCCAACAACTGTCCATCAATGCACTACGGGCCAATGATGACTTTTACCACATCATTTGTAACATTACGGTCATGATTATAACGAATAATCCCTGGTCATAATCATACCAAGTCCATCTATGCACTACATTCCACAGATGACTTTCAATATTTTATAAACATGAGGATGATGACAATGATATAAGAATTCAATAAAACAAGTTCAAGAATTAATTTATCCAAGAATTAATAACGTCCAAATTGTCAACATGATACTGCTTTGTGGAGTAAAATTCAAGAATGCTTAGAAGAATATTTTCATGAAAAGATACTGGATGAAACACAATTATCAAGGATATTCCACTAATTTCATGGAGTATAGAAGTCAAAACTTAACCAACTGAGTACAATAAAGAATGGATAACAAAAGAAATCACCATGCATGCGATAGACCGCACAGACAGGTTATTCCAACAGAATAATAAAAATGGAACCAGGTCTGGCGTAAACGCACAGACAGGATATTCCGACAGAATAATAAATAATGGAACCAGGTCCGGCGTAAACGCACAGACAGGATATTTCGACATAATAATAAATAATGGAACCAGGTCCGGTGTAAAACACACAGACAAGATGTTCCAACAGAATAATAACAAGACGGAACCAGGTCCGGTGTAAAACACACAGACAGGATGTTCCAACAGAATAATAATAAAAACGGAACCAGGTCTGGTGTAAAACACACAGATAGGATGTTCCAACAGAATAATAGAAGAATGTCACCAAGTATAGGGTAGACCGCGTATACAGGTTATTCCAACAGAATAATAAGAAATGGAATAACAATAGTTCTCTTCATGAATAAGAAAGAATAACACCCCTTACCATTTTAAAGAAGAGCTGAAATAAGAAAGTAGTTAAGTAGCAGAATACTCTTCTTCTCTCTCTCTATAGTTTCTCTCTATAGTTTCTTTCTCTAGAGTTCAGTGAATTCGTAAGAAATAATGAAGGAATGAGCTGCTATTTATAGAAAAATAGAATGCATAGTAACTAATCCATGAACGGTCCAGATTGATTACTTTAATCTGACGGTCCATATTTAAAGAAAAATCTTTTAAATAAAATATAATATATTCTATTTATAGAATAACTTTAATAAAGTATTCTGTTTTATATAAAAAGATGTTTCTGTTTTATTACGTTAATAATACGAATAAAACAAAACGTCATTATCGCTAAATTATTCATATTATTAACTGACAATAATTGAATCAAACTGAGTGACTTCTCACATAAGCATTAATAATCAATACCGTGTGCTACTATGCAACCACACGTATTACTGTACTTTTACTACCGAGTAGTTCAACAGTAACAATGGTAAAACTTTCGCCGTTATTTTTAATAAAATATTTTTGTCGTTTTCTCAATCCGACAATAATTCCGTTGTGGGGTCCACCAATGATTGTGTCGTTGTACGAATATTCCCCGACCAATCGAATATTATATAACAACTTACGTACTTTGCAAAATTTATAAATATTACCCACAACTATAACATTATATCAAATTAACTCCATAATATTCAAAAATGATATCTATAGAAAATTCATCTTTATTTATAAAAGTTGGGGTCTTACAACCTCCCCTTCTTATGAAATTTCGCCCTCGAAATTAGGGTACGTACCTGGTATGTCGAAGAGATAAGGATACCTTGATTTCATTTCAAATTTTAACTCCCAAGTCATTTTCTCAACATCGTGGTTTCTCCACAAAACTTTGACTTGAGGTATAACCTTGGAGCGTAAAATATGTTCCTTCTTATCCAAGATTTGAACAGGAACTTCTTCATACGTCAAATCCTCCGCTATTTCGTCCGGTTCTAACTCAATAATGTGGTTCGGGTCTTCCACATATTTGCGTAACATGGATATGTGAAAAACGTTATGAACACGAGACATACTTGGCGGTAAAGCGAGTCTATAAGCCACAGTTCCTACTCGATCGAGGATTAAAAATGGACCGATGAATCGAGGATTGAGCTTTCCTCTCTTTCCAAATCTCGTAACTCCTTTCCATGGAGCAACACATAAGAACACATGATCTCCTACATCAAATTCCACGTCCTTTCGATGAAGATCAGCATAACTCTTTTGTCGATCTTGTGAGGTTTTTATACGTTGTCGGATCGTTTGAATCTTTTTTGTAGTCATACGTACCAACTCCGGTCCCAACAACGTTGCTTCACCCACCTCATCCCAGCATACTGGAGAACGCCATTTTCTTCCATACAATGCTTCGAATGGAGCCATGCCAATACTTGCTTGATAACTGTTGTTGTAGGAAAACTCCACCAATGGTAAGAACTTGTCCCAACTTCCCTTGAAGTCAAAGACACAGAGTCTTAATAGATCTTCAAGAGTTTGAATAGTCCTCTCTGATTGTCCGTCCGTCTGAGGATGATATGCTAAACTAAATCGTAAATCCGTGTACATAGCTTTTTGTAAACTAACCCAAAATCGTAAAGTGAATCTTGGGTCTCGGTCAGAAACTATGGATACTGGCATACCATGCAGTCTTACAATCTCGTTTATGTACATACGAGCAAGACGTTTAAGTGTATAAGTTTCTCGTATCGGTAAGAAATGAGCAGACTTGGTCAATCTATCAACAATGACCCAAATCACATCAATACCTTGAGAAACCCTAGGAAGACCAGTAACGAAATCCATGGTAATGTGCTCCCACTTCCATTCTGGAATTTCAAGTGGTTGCAATGGACCTTTTGGTACTTGATGCTCCGCTTTGACTCGTTGACAAGTTAGACACCTTGAGATAAACAACACTATCTCTCTCTTTATATTGCTCCACCAAAATGTATGACGAAGATCATGATACATTTTGGTACTTCCAGGATGGATTGCAAACGGTGTGTTGTGCGCCTCCATCATGATTTCATACTTTAAATCAGGGTTGTTAGGAACACAAAGTCTGGAGTTGACTCGAAGTATTCCTTCTTCATCAATTCTTGCTTCCGGCATAGCACCTTCTTGCACTTTCTTCCTTATATGCATCAGCTCCAGGTCTGTAGCTTGAGCAGCTTTAACTTTATCGATTAAAGTCGGTTCTACTCGTATATTCGCCATCATCACATGGGTCCCTGGAGTCTTTAACTCTATCTCCATCCTTTGCAAATCACACAAAATGGGCCTTTGTGTTGACAATATCGCACTCGTACTTGCATATGATCTTCTACTCAAAGCGTCAGCTACCACGTTCGCCTTTCCAGGATGGTATTGAATGGTATGATCATAATCTTTCAACAGTTCAAGCCAACGTCATTGTCGCATGTTGAGTTCCTTTTGAGTGAAGAAATATTTAAGGCTTTTATGATCCGTAAAGATCTCCACCTTCTCCCCATACAAGTAATGCCTCCAAATTTTAAGTGCAAAGACAACAGCTGTCAACTCTAGATCATGAGTAGGATAATTCCTCTCATATTCCTTGAGTTATCTTGATGCATAGGCTATGACTTTTCCATGTTGCATGAGAACACATCCCAACCCTTTGCTCGAAGCATCACTGTAGATGACAAATCCCTCCGAGCCAGATGGTATTGTTAGAACAGGTGCTGAAATGAGTCTCCTCTTAAGTTCTTGAAAACTCTGCTCACATTCTTCGCTCCAACCGAACTTTGTATCTTTCCGAGTCAGCCGAGTTAATGGAGTAGCGATTCGAGAAAATCCTTCCACGAATCTCCGATAATAACCAGCCAAACCAAGAAAGCTACGTACTTCGGTCACTGATTTAGGTTGCTCCCAGCTTTGAATAGCTTCAATCTTTGCCGGGCCAACCGATATTCTACGACTTGATACTACGTGCCCAAGGAATGCTACCTCTTCCAGCCAGAACTCGTATTTCTTCAACTTGGCATAAAGTTTGTATTCACGAAGCTTTTGGAGTACCAACCTCAAGTGTTGCTCATGATCTTCACGACTTTTGGAATAAACAAGGATGTCATCGATAAAGACGACCACAAAGTGATCCAAATATTCCTTGAATACCCTGTTCATCATATCCATGAAGGTAGTAGGAGCATTAGTCAATCCAAAAGACATAACTAAGAATTCATAATGCCCATACCGAGTTTTGAAGGTAGTCTTTGGAATATCCTCAGTTCTAACCTTCAGCTGATGATATCCAGAACGAAGATCGATCTTTGAAAAGAATTGTGCTCCTTGCAACTGGTCAAACAGGTCATCAATACGTGGCAATGGGTACCTATTTTTGATGGTGACATGATTCAACTCCCGATAATCAATACAAAGTCACATACTCCCATCTTTCTTCTTCACAAACAGAACAGGAGCACCCCAAGGAGAAGTACTAGGACGAATAAAACCAATGTCTAACAATTCCTGCAGTTGGGTCTTTAACTCCTGAAGTTCAATAGGAGCCATTCGATATGGGGCTTTGGAAATGGCTTTTGTACCGGGTTCAAGGTCGATACAAAATTCAATTTCACGCTCTGGGGGTAGGCCAGGAAGTTCTTCGGGAAATACGTCAGGAAATTTATTAACAACAGAAATATCATTCAAAGCTGACGTATTTTTGTTTAGATCTGTGACATGAGCTAAGAAAGCTTGACATCCATTTTTCAATAAATGAATAGCTTTATGGCTTGAGATGACAACGATTGATTTTAATGGTTTGGTTGCTTGAATTCGCATAATAGGTCGATTAGGAATATGAAAGCTAACAACCTTACGAAAACAATCAATTTTTGCATGATACGTAGTTAACCAATCAATCCCTAGAATCACGTCAAATGCAAGTATTTTTAATGAAATAAGATCGACAGGTAATGTGTGGGTACCAACTTAAACCAAACAAGACTTATAAATCGTGGATGTAATGAAGGTTTCTCCCAATAGAGTTTTAGCTGCTAAGTCAAAGTCTAATTTCTCCGGAATCAAATTTAATCGATGAGCGCAAGTAGGAGAAATAAAAGAATGGGTAGAACTGGTATCAAATAAAGTATAGACTTCGTTAGAGTTTATGATAAGCTTACCCGTGATGACCTCATTCGGGTTCCTTGCTCTCTGGGAGTTCACAACAAACGCTCTCCCTTGCACAACCGGTTTTGACTTTTCTGGGACGGCCTTTGGTGCCTCTATCCTAGCTGAATTTGTCTTCGGTAAATGACAAAATCGGGCTAAATGACCTTCTCTTCCACAATTATAACATGCTTTGGACGGCATCGCGCAGTTTGGACTGATGTGCCCCTCCCCTCCGCATTTGAAACATATGATAAGTGGTCGTTCTCCTTCCTTAACGATAGGTGCTGGTGCTGACGTCTTTCCATCATTGTTGAATCTCGTCTTCTTGAAATGTCCATTCTTATTGTTTTGGCCCTGATTACCACCGAAGTGGTTACCATTTTTGGCCTGTTGATTCCCTCCACGCTTGTTGTTACCGCTTCGATGACTGCTTTCACTGGTATTATCATTTTGCCGGCTGCTCTCTTTTGGTTGCGTTGTCTCGTTATCGCGCTCCACCAACTGAGCCCTATTTACAACATCTGAATACAAACACAGTTTATGAGAAACAAGGTGTTGACGTATCTCCGGCTTCAAACCTCTTAAAAATATCCGCGTCATTCTTTCTTCATTATCCACCACGTGGGATGCAAACCGGGATAACTCCGTAAATTTTGCCTCGTACTGCGACACGGTCATATTATTCTGCTCCAATTTGATGAACTCCACCTCCTTCATGTGACGAATACTCTCGGGAAAGTATTTGTCGTTAAACAGCTCCTGGAACTTCTTCCAAGACATCTTCAGTGCGGCAGGTTGAGTACGCTTTATCGATTCCCACCAGTAATCGGCCTCTCCTCGCAACATAAAGGCGGCAAAGGGAACCTTTTGCTCCTCGGAGCAACCCAAGACATCAAATATCTTGGTGATCTGCTTTATCCATGTTTCAGCTACAAGTGGTTTGGGTTCTCCCTTAAACTCCAGTGGTCCCAGCTCCTTAAACTGTTTAGCGGTGACCGCCTGAGAGTTTCCAGTATTTCCACCTACGTTGTGGACAGGAGCCGCTTTCACCTGTTGTTGCATGAATTGCATAAAACCTCTGAACATTCCATCATTCATCATCTGGTCAGTGTTGTTGTTTGTATGAGGATTGTCACCTTCCTGATGAACATTATCCTGATTATTGATATGTGGTGAATCAATAATCGCCTGTACTCCATTGCTATTCTCAACATTCTCAGATGCCATTTTCAGATACTGCCACAAAATAAAATTTAATTGATATGTCATATATTATCCTTATATTATGACCGACCAATTAAATACCATGCAAATAAACTTAGGTAGGTCATACTAGCGAAGGAATTCCCCATCCCTCCCCTCCTAGTTCTATTCTCACATCTTAGCCATGGATCATATCCCTAAGCTCTGATACCAACTGTGACGCCCCCAAAAATAGGTATACATCATCCATCTTGGGTCGTCAGATACATAGTACAGAATACAAATATAACTTACTAATACAACTGTCGTGTACAATACGACAAAACATAAACTGTGAGTTTGAATACAAATATTATCTTCTAGAGAGTATTCATACTTAAAAGGAGTCCTCATTACATTAATTAACACACTATTACATAGAATAATGAGGACTACTAACTAATACTATCATTCGAACCATCACTCCGTTCCCCGACTTGCCCCAGCTACGTTCTCATTTCTCGAAGAGAACAGTGAAAGAAAGGGTGAGCTCAACTAGCCCAGTAAGAAATATTATGACTAAGATAATGCAGAATAAATTATCATTAGCCTTCAACAATGTTAAACTGATAAAATATAATAGACATCAAGTTTAACTGCAGTGGAACAAGCAATCCATTAAAAGAGTCAAGTAGAAAATAAGCTCTACTATCTTTTATGATTTAAAAGGTTTTTCAACACTGTTATCGCTGTGACTCAGCTTAATAAAATAATCCACATCATCGAATCACCCCTGCACTACGGCCAAGGATATTCGTGTATTCATTAATGGTCATGATCATGCCAACAACTGTCCATCAATGCACTACGGGCCAATGATGACTTTTACCACATCATTTGTAACATTACGGTCATGATTATACCGAATAATCCCTGGTTATAATCATATCAAGTCCATCTATGCACTACATGCCATAGATGACTTTCAACATTTTATAAACATGAGGATGATGACAATGATATAAGAATTCAATAAAACAAGTTCAAGAATTAATTTATCCAAGAATTAATAACGTCCAAATTGTCAACATGATACTGCTTTGTGGAGTAAAATTCAAGAATGCTTAGAAGAATATTTTCATGAAAAGATACTGGATGAAACGCAATTATCAAGGATATTCCACTAATTTCATGGAGTATAGAAGTCAAAACTTAACTTACTGAGTACAATAAAGAACGGATAACAAAAGAAATCACCATGCATGCGATAGACCGCACAGACAGGTTATTCCAACAGAATAATAAATAATGGAACCAGGTCCGGCGTAAACTCACAGACAGGATATTCTGACAGAATAATAAATAATGGAACCAGGTCCGGCGTAAACGCACAGACAGGATATTCTAACATAATAATAAATAATGGAACTAGGTCCGGTGTAAAACACACAGGCAGGATGTTCCAACAGAATAATAACAAGACAGAACCAGGTCCGGTGTAAAACACACAGACAGGATGTTCTAACAGAATAATAATAAAAACGAAACCAGGTCCGGTGTAAAACACACAGACAGGATGTTCCAACAGAATAATAGAAGAATGTCACCAAGTATAGGGTAGACCGCGTATACAGGTTATTCCAACAGAATAATAAGAAATGGAATAACAACAGTTCTCTTCATGAATAAGAAAGAATAACACCCCTTACCGTTTTAAAGAAGAGCTGAAATAAGGAAGTAGTTAAGTAGCAGAATACTCTTCTTCTCTCTCTCTATAGTTTCTCTCTCTAGAGTTCAGTGAATTCGTAAGAAATAATGAAGGAATGAGCTGCTATTTATAGAAAAATAGAATGCATAGTAACTAATCCATGAACGGTCCAGATTGATTACTTTAATCTGACGGTCCATATTTAAAGAAAAATCTTTTAAATAAAATATAATATATTCTATTTATAGAATAACTTTAATAAAGTATTCTGTTTTATATAAAATGATGTTTCTGTTTTATTACGTTAATAATACGAATAAAACAAAACGTCATTATCGCTAAATAATTCATATTATTAACTGACAATAATTGAATCAAACTGAGTGACTCCTCACATAAGCATTAATAATCAATACCGTGTGCTACTATGCAACCACACATATTACTGTACTTTTACTACCGAGTAGTTCAACAGTAACAATGGTAAAACTTTCGCCGTTATTTTTAATAAAATATTTTTGTCGTTTTCTCAATCCGACAATAATTCCGTTGTGGGGTCCACCAATGATTGTGTCGTTGTACGAATATTCCCTGTTAAAACGAATATTTCCCGACCAATCGAATATTATATAACAACTTGCGTACTTTGCAAAATTTATAAATATTACCCACAACTATAACATTATATCAAATTAACTCCATAATATTCAAAAATGATATTTATAGAAAATTCATCTTTATTTATAAAAGTTGGGGTCTTACAGGGACGAAATGTACAGAAAGTAGTAAAAGCGATCAACCACCACGAAGTAAACTCTAGGTGGGACGAAATGTAAATATATATATATATATATATATATATAAAGATAAATGTACCGGATATAAAATCCAAGCTCATCGGACAAAGTCCAACAACAGTTAATATATAAGTATATATATAAATTAAAGCAGTAAACACACCGGATATAAAATCCAAGCTCATCGAACAAAATTCGACACACAGTTCATATATAGAAGTATATATATACGAAAGCAAATAAACGCTCTGGATATAAAATTCAGGCTCATCGAACAAAGTCTGACAACAATTAATATATATATATATATATATATATATATATATATATATATATGTATATGAAAACTGAAATAAAATCACGGACCGAAGTTCGGGCAAACACACGCAACACGACTCTCAACGTAAAGAAGGGTGTGTGCAATTGTGGATAGAAAGACTTGAAAATGTGTAAGAAGGCTTACAGTGGGCAGCCAAAGAAGACTTCAATAACTTTAAAGTAGATAAACACTGGCTTTTGCTGGTACAGAAGTAGCTATATGTGAGCTCACAAGTGTTTAAAATGAGAAAGCACTCAATTTGGGGTGTGTACAGAGCAAATTAGACAGACCTTCCTTGCCTTTTCTCCTTGCAAAATGGCCACCTCAAGCCCTCTATTTATAGAGGGTAGAGTCGCAGGTGTACTTGTGGCTGGGCCGCAGGTGTACCTGAGGCTGCCCGGGGTGCCCTGGGGTTCACGGGTCCCATCGTCTCAAAGTACGTGCATTATGATAACGTGATGTCCGCTCGAACTTTCAGAATTGCGATTCGGGCATCCGACTGAGGTATATAGGACCTATTTTGGACCGCCGTTGTCAAGAGTTATGCAATGATATGGGATTAGAGGTTGTACGAAGTCATGAAGATGGGACGATGCCCTCCGGTCTTCAGCTTCAATTTCTATCCGTTATCCTGTGCAATAGTTACTCGGGATTGGTTTTCCTTAGCTCTTGTGGGATATTGTTGTGTAGAAATGTATGTCTGAAATATTGAGATGGCGTGATGTGGCGTTATGGTGGCAAGATGATGACTTTGCCCCTCACTGGGGTTATCTCCGATTTGGGATGATAAAGCAGACGTTGCTCAGGGTTATCGCTGAGATTGGACTACTGTAAATGTTGAAGGTCCTCAGTGTCATATCTGAGGTGTGCCTGTCTTTTACTGAGTGCCTCGGTGTGAGCGTCGAGGTTAAAGCTGATGGCATGCATTTGAAACAAGCATTTTTGGGGTTATCTCCGGAACTGCCACTGCCTTCCTTGGGGTTATCTCCGAGGTTGGAATCTTCTATTCCTAGTGTTAGGACTGAGACGAAACATCTCAGGGTTATCTTCGGGATGAATCGGTCTTCTCCAGTTTGTGTTCCGGTATTGGATCTGCATGCCTCGGGGTTATCTCTGAGGTTGGAATTGTTACTCCCGGTGTGTGTTTCGAGGTTGATCTTTTACTCCCAGTGTGTGTTCCGGGGTTGAGCTGTTCCTCCTGGTGGTATCTGAAATGGATATGAACCGTCTTCCAGGATTTTCTCTTGAAAGACGAATCTATGCTCCTGCAATGTCAGTAACAGATATGCAAAAAATTTTGAGTGTCTACAGATGCCCCTCTTTATCATATTCATGCAATGCAATGCATGGATAGGATAAAGAATCCTAGACACTTGAAATATAACATGAAGCAACTGGGTGATGCATGTATATGGGGTTATTGCCCAACATGTTGAGGATGATTGCTATCTCCCTATAACTTTTACTAGGGATTTGGCAATTATGACCAGATTGGATGTGTGATCCAAATCTTTGAGGATGTTGACGTTGGTGTTATCACCACAATCCTTAATCCTTAATACAGACTTGATTTCGAAGAAGTTCCTCTTATGTGTAAGAGATCTATGGGGATAAAACTTTGTCTATTTAAGGATGTGTATAACATATTCCATCATCAATCCTCCTTGATGACGTTTCCCTCTCCTGGTTTGTATCGCCAGAGTACGTCAATGTTCTGCTGGGTTTACTGCCAACAACATATGCTGTCAGGGTTGCCTGACCTTCGTTGACATGTACTTCACATACGTGTGAATCAACGACTGATACTCTATGGGCAGAGTGTCAAGGCTACTTGACCTTCATTGATGTGTGTATCAATGGCAGAACGCGCTGTAACCCCCGCTGGGGATTCGCTGGGGAATATGAGTAGCCGAGTATGAAATCCTTAAATATCTCTCGATGCTTCGATGGGTTTACTTGCCATCGGCTGAAATAATGTCAAGGCTGCTTGACCTTCGTTGATATGTATGTCAACGGATGACAATGCGTTGTGACCCCCGCCGGGGGTTGTTGTATTTTGATATATACAAGCGCGTTGTAACCCCCGCCGGGGTTCCACTGGATCCTCACTGATGTGTGTATCAGTGGCTAAAATTATCGGACGGCTTCCGACGCTCCGTTGGATTTACTTGCCAATGGTTATAGTGATGCCAAAGCTGCTTGACCTTCGTTGATATGTATGTCAACGGATGATATGCGTTGTAACCCCCACCGAGGTTATATACTTTGACATATGTATCGCGTTGTGACCCCCGCTGTGGTTATGTACTTCGACATATGTATCGCGTTGTGACCCTCGCCGGGGTTATGTGGAAAAGTAGGATGATGATCCTAAATAAGAGGAATTGGACCTGCGTGAGGTATTACTAAGTGTGACTTATATCATCTGAGATCATCGACATAGTGTACCCTGTGTTTGGACGAATACCAATGAATGATGTGAAGACCCACGGTTCAACCAGGGTTGTAGGCTATTCTGCTCAATTGCGTAGCGTTTTTATCCTTGATTTGGCCTTTTCAACTTGCGAGAACTCCTTTACAACTCGAATTGGACCGAGCTGAAGGGGTGGGACCCATATAGAAGTGCCATAGGTACACCTGCTGTAGCCGCAGATGGACCAGGCACATATCTTTATCTGGCATTTAGGCAGAGATCCAGCAGAGGTAGATTCGTTTGATCCTTCCAGCTCAGGCGCTGGCCCCTCAGATAACCCATTTGGTTTTGTTGGTGCCGATCCTTCTTTGTATAGGCCTGACATCCCTATTGATAGAGATCCAGTAACTTAGGAGGAGTTACATCAGGTGGACATGATTGATGATGTGGACATCGACACCATTGTCTTCTTCTGATGTGTATTCTCGTTATATCTTTTGATAGGCCTCTGTTAGCTAGTGGGTGTCTGCGCCCCATTCCCCTGTATTTGTAGCTATATAGAGATGATGTATTAGATGATGATATACTTAGGAATGTATGCACAGTTTTTCCATTCCCTATATTATATTGCCATCTATTATCTGTAATACATGTATCATGTTATGCATATGTATGTATGTCCAGAGATATTCAGCATTGACCCCTGGATGGTCTTATGACATGGCCCGTGCAGATGTCTTCTTCGACAGTTAGCTGTATTGATCATACCCCACCATTATTGGTGGTATCTAGTATGCGATCGTGGTATGATAGCATGTCACCATCAGACAGGGTGATCGTAGATCATTTATTGCAGTATAGTATGACCCTGTTTATGTTTCAGGTTCTCACAGGATTCGTGGATGGCATGCTGGAGCACTGGGTCTCAGAGAGGCAGGTTTTCCAATTTGGAACCCAAGAGTTGACTCCCACTCTGGAGGAGTATGCACGGTTGACGATGCTGCCACTGGACAGACCTTGCGTGCATATGGCTTTGGGAGACATGAGTCGACGGTTCATGACCCTCATTGGACTGAGGCGTAGAGTGGTGCAGGATGAGCTTACATCTGGCCACGTTATATCCCATCATTTTCTGTTTGACAGATTTGGCTCTGAGGATAGTTATAGACGACATTCCGGGGATTTCATCAGACCGACGGATCATTGGCGTCTGGCCAGGGTAGATGTACTGCTATTGTGCGTATTATAATATGTCTACATGCCACTGTATATGGATGAGTTGGACATAGGAGTTATCATGGCGGTGAGAGCTCTCAAGGAGGGTCGTACCATCATACCTATGATTATAGCCGAGACATTGAGGTTAGCTACATACTGCTGCACTTATCGGACAGGAGTATTTACGGGCAGTTCGGTCATGCTATACGTGTGGTTCATGTCACATCTGAGACCGATTGGCACTTTCAGACGGCATGAGTATTGTTTCACCCATGATATAGCCATGTCATATTCATTTCAGCATGCGGAGTGTACGGATGCTATGTCTTGGTCCACTTTCTTAGCTAATATTGTAGACCCATTTAGTATACTACCGTGCTCAGGGCTCAGCTCACCTTATAGCTTTATTACTCATGCTTCGGGCATGGATTACATCCCTCTGGCTAGTTTGAGGGGCATGACTACTTACCATCCACTGGCCGTAATGTCGCAGTTTGATCAGTTTCAGGATTTTCATCCTTTCGAGGGGGCACTGGGCCAGCGTTTAGCTTCTCGCTATCTTTTAGCAGAGGATAGATCCCATGTGTATGCATGTTGGGATCAGCGCGAGATAGTCGCTTTATCTATTAGTCATCCAGGTTATTCTGCAGAGTATTGCGCATAGATGGAGACAGATACTGCACCGGCTGAGGTAGTATCCATATTGCCGAGTATTGATTCAAATGGTGGAGAGCCCATAGAGGACATTGATTCTCACACCGAGAAGGAGTCAGGTGCTGGATTGCCAACATTTTCTTTAGATTCTCCCAGTACTAGCACTGTCATGATTCAGCATTCAGCACAGTACCTTGAGCAGAGTCTTCATCTGATGACCTTCGAGAGAGATCAAGCTAGATCCCTGATGTTGTCAGCTCTTGATGGAAGAGACGCAACCCTATTAGAGATGGACGAGGCATTAGCTCGTATGGATGTCGCTGTCATTGAGCGGGATGAGGCCAGATCAGCTAGAGATGTAGTGATAGTTGAGCGGGATAGCGCTATATCTACCTAGGATGTAGCCGTCATAGATAGTACTGTAGTGAGGTTCCTTACCACTGGCATGATCGCAGAGATGAGCAGTTACATCGATGAGCACATGGTCACCATGCAGATGGCTGCAGATCTGATGGGTCATGTGGATATCCTCGTACAGGAGACCACAGCCTTACCTTATTCTTCTGAGAGGGATGCCATGTTGGGCTTGTTAGCTCGCATATACACCAATTTATAGATGGACTTGTATTTTCCTGCACAGACTAGCTTAGCCATTTTGTCATGTATAATTTACATTATGTATATCAAATAACATTAAATAGCAGGGAAATATATTTTTGATCGCTTCCCTTTTAGATATGCTCTAATACTTGCTTGATATTTGCCTGCTTCTTCAGGGCTTGTGATCTTGATGTATTCTGAATTCCTCCTTGATGGATGGACATTGAGTTGTCTTTGGATAGTTCAGAATGGATCATGGATCTGTGTGTATCCCTACCATCTTTGATGTCTTGGGACTGGTTTCTGTATGGAAATGTGGAGAGGATTGTGGCTTTCCTCTCTAAGATTGACCGCACCACAGATGGTCGCCAATACCCCTATTTAGGAGGAGCCTAGTTAATTCCATCTCTTATGGATTGGTGTTGCTCTTCAAGGTACAACCGCAGCTTAGATGGTCGCCGAATCTCCTATTCGCGAGGAGAGGTTGGGTAATTCCATCCCTTTGGTTTGAAGCCAATGAAATGTAGTAGATTGAAGTTTGATCCCATTACCATCGACAAGTATTTGTGTTTTGGTAGGGGGTTATACCGAACCATAAATGGCTGCCTACGTACTCCTATTGAAGAGGAGATTAGGTCTGCGTAGTTCGAACCTGGTGTAAGAGGTTCAACGCTGTTTATGAAAGGCAGATGGGTGTAGAAGCTTTATTGATGACAAAGGTTGTAGAAGTGTTTTTGTGGTTTTTGTTTTTGTAGAAAAGGGTAGAAATGTTTTCGTTGTTTTTTTATTGCGACTGGGCCATATAGAATATGGTTGCCTACGTACTCCCGTGAATCAAGGAGATCAGGTCGACGTAGTTCACCCCTCAGGGTGAGTTGAAAAGCGTGATCCCATGTACAGGATAAACTGCGGGGAAGAAAGATTAATCCCATGTACAGGTCAAACTGTGGGGAAGAAAGTTTAATCCCATGTGCAAGATAGACTGCGGGGAAGAGAAAGTTTGATCCTAGGTTGAGGACAAACTACAGGTACGAGAAGTTTGATCCCATGTAATGGGTAGCCAAACTTCAAACGCGAGAGGTTCAATCCGTAGTGGGATGACCTAAGTTGTATGAGCGCAATGAAGCCAGGCTGTTGGCTTGAAGAGTATGTTTCTCTGAGGGGCAAAGTGTGGACAAGAGTTGTATGTGGTAAAGGGTTAAAGAACCGGAATGACTGATGATCTGATGATCCAACACCAGGATGTTTGCTTGATGGTAACTTCAGACGTAGTACCGTTTCACGGTGTCCAAGTTGATAAGCTGTGAAAATTCATCGCCGTCCATTTCTTGCAATCTGAGAGTGCCTCCTGTCAATACTTCCTTGACAACAAACGGGCCTTCCCAGTTAGGGACGAATTTTCCCTTAGATTGATCTTGGTTGTCTAGGATCTTCTTTAAAACCAAGTCATGTTGTTTAAACTGCCGTAGTCGGACTTTTCTGTTGTAGGATCGTGCGATCCTTTGTTGATATAATTGACCATGGAAGATAGTCGCGGTTCGCCTTTCATCTATTAGAGATAATTGGTGATACCTGTGTTGTACCCATTGATCTTCATCCAGCTGAGCGTCCATCAACACTCGGAGGGATTCCATTTCTACTTCTATGGGGAGTACTGCTTCCATCCCATAGGTTAACGCATAGGGGGTTTCCCCAGTTGAAGTTCGCATTGATGTTCTGTAGGCTAACAGAGTAAGAGGCAATAGGTCAGGCCATCCTTTGTGATTGGCAGAAATCTTTTTCATAATCTTCTTGATATTTTTGTTAGCCGCTTCAACAACACCATTCATCTTTGGACGGTAGATGACGGAGTTAAGGTGTTTGATGTGGAATTTACTGCATAGTTCCTCTATCATTTTGTTGTTGAGGTTCTTAGCATTGTCTGATACAATTACCTCGGGTTGTCCGTATCGACAAATGAAATTATTTCTGAGGAAAGCAATGATGACTTCTTTGATAACCCTGGGGAAGGAGGCTGCTTCTACCTACTTGGTAAAGTAGTCGATCATGGTGAAGATGAAGCGATGTCCATTACTGGCTTTGGGCTCGATGGGCCCAATCACGTCCATTCCCCACATTGAGAAGGGCCAAGGTGAACTCATATTGTGGAACTCCCGTGGAGGGGCATGGATAGCATTCCCATGAATTTGGCATTGATAACATTTCTTGACGTGGTCATAGCAATCAGCCTTGAGAGAGAGCCAATAATGTCCTGTCCTGAGGATCTTCTTGACAAGGAGGAGGCCACTCATGTGTGGGCCACAGACTCCACCATGGATCTCATCCATGAGTCTCTGAGCTTGGTCTTTGTCTAAATATCTGAGAAGACCTAGTCCTGCATCTCTCTTGTAGAGTGCATCTCCGCTCAGGTAGAATTTCATAGCAAATTAATGAATCCGCCTTTGCTCAGTCAGGCTCGCCTCAGCGGGTGTAGATCCATCTCGTAGGTACTCCTTGATATGCTGATACCAAGGTTGTTGGATAGGAGGTAGCTCATCCGATACTTCTCCAACATAGTTCCCATAGGCTGGTACCTTTTACAGGGCTAATGTGACGCTTGGCATGTGTCCCTTGTTATGTATGTGCATCAAGGAGGCCAAAGTTGCTAATGCGTCCGCAAAGTCATTCCTATTACGAGGAATGTGTATAAAGGAGATTTCTTTGAACTCCGAAGCCATCTGTAAAACTTGCCGATGGTAAGGCAGTAATCACAGCTCTTTGGTTTGATAGATTCCTGTGGATTGTTTGATTACCAACTCTAAATCTCCAAAGACAGTTAACCATCTGATATTCATTGAACGAGCAAGTTTTAGCCCCACGATACAACCTTTATACTCATCTGTGTTTTTGGTGCTGATAAACTGTAATTTGACAGCGACGGGATACTGCTCCCCTGTACCGGATACTAGAACTGCTCCAGCTCCAGAACCTTCCGTATTAACAGCTCCATCAAAATACATGATCCATATTGGACGTGCATCGTACTGATGTTGTTGCTGAATTGTCATTATCCCTTCATCTGGGAAGTATGTTTCCAAGAGTTTGAAGTCCCCTGAAGGTGCGGCGGCCAGTTGATCTGCAACTCCTTGACCTTTAATGGACTTTTGAGTCACGTAGACAATGTCAAATTATTATAAGATCAACTACCATCTGAACAGCCGACAATTCAGTATGGGTTTACTGAACACATACTTGAGAGGATCCACGTGGGATATGAGATGGGTTGTGTGCCCATGGAGGTAATGTTGTAACCTCATGGCAGCCCATGCTACAGCACAACAAGTCCGCTCAATCAGAGTGTACTTGTGTTCACTGCTGCTGAATCTTTTGCTGATGTAATAAATAGTTCGTTCTCAGCCTCTATCGTCTTTCTGGCCTAGCATGCTGCCCATGGCATTGTCACTTATGGACAGGTACATGAACAGGGGAACATCATCCCTGGGTGGTACCAAAATAGGAGCTTTGACTAACTGCTCTTTAATTGTAAGGAAGGCATTCTGGCACTCATCATTCCATTTCATGGAGGAGTTCTTCCTTAACAGCTTGAAGATAGGCTCACACGTTGCTGTGACTTGAGAAATAAATCGGCTAATGAAGTTGATTCTTCCCAAAAATCCCCGTATTTCCTTCTCTATCTGAGGAATGGGCATTTCCGTGATGGTCTGGATTTTGGTAGGATCCAACTCAATTCCTTTGTGGCTGACTAGGAATCCTAGCAACTTGCCTGATTGAACGCCAAAGGCGCACTTGGCTAGATTCAACTTCAAGTTGTACTTACGCAACCTGTTGAAGAGCTTTCTGAGATGGTCTAAGTGGTCCTCCTCCTTCTGGGACTTGACAATGATGTCATCCACGTAGATCTCGATCTCTTTGTACATTAAGTTATGGAAGAGAGCCATCATAGCTCGCTGATAGGTAGCTTCAGCATTGATGAGGCCGAATGACAACCGTCTGTAGCAAAAGGTTCCTTAAGGAGTGATGAAAGTAGTTTTTTCACTATCTTCCTCAGCAACCATGATCTGATGGTACCCCGTAAAGCAATAAGCAAAGGAGTACATGCCGTATTTGTGACAACCCCAAAATAGGTCCATTCCACCCAACCCATTCTGAGTCGCCAAATACATGGTACAGAAAACAACTACAACTTTATTACAACAATTGTCGTGCAAAATACAACAACACATATGCTGTAAGTTTGGATACAAATATATATACCAAATGTGACTCATGTTCCAACCGTGGACATCACCTCACAATAACACCTTACATAAAGGTATAGTCAAAAACTGTTTTAGAAATTAGAATCTTTGGGAAGTGCTCAAGAAAACCTTCGTACATGGGAGGCCATGCGGCTAGATTATGATAGATATCATATGGCCACAGAATTATTCTTGGTTGACCCAATAGACCCCAAAGAAAAACGAGAAGATTACTATCATATTCTTCCCAATGGTGAGTCTTCTCTTGACTTATCATTATCTCCACTGTCTCTAATTGAGAATTATACTTCAAACAAACACCAAGATTATATAGGTAGTGCCCATAGATATACTCAGCAAGTGGATGAGCACAACCCTGTCTTATGATGACACGAGGTTGTATGTCGTTAGACATCTTGTATGATAGTGACAAAACACCCTTCCAACGTTGGGTTCGCCTCACCCTATTTTCTTCACCAAATATAACTACTAAATGATGACCACCGTTCTATTTCCTTGTTACGCCGCTCGACCCAGCTACACTCTTATTACCTGAAAGGAATTGTGAAATAGAAGGGTGAGCACAACTAGCCCAGTAAAGAATATCATGACTAAAGATAATTCAATTATCAATAGCCTTCATCAACAATAAATCAGAGATTTAGAACATATGGTAAATGATAAAAAATTTCAACCATAGTTGCAGCGGAACGAGCAATCCATTAGAAGAGTCAAATAGACTATAAAGTCTATTATCTTCTCCATGTTAAAAATCCACCAACAATATTTTATCCCTGTAACATCAATCAATAATTCTGGTCCACAATCATATGAATAACTCATAATCATAACTGTAGTTCTAAATTCCTCTTCTCATCCAGGACGATGATAATTTTCATGACCTATCTTTACCTGAAACATCAAAGATCATGGTTACACCAAATCACATTTCCTGTTCATAATCATACTAATAACTTCATCTTTGCACTACGTCCAAAGATATTCATTTGTATCACCAGTTGGTCATGTTTATCTCAACATCTGTTCATCTTTGCACTACTGGCCAAAGATATTCAACAACATGTCATCTTTGCACTACGGGCCAAAGATATTCATCAACAATTCATCTTTGCACTACAGGCCAAAGATATTCATCAATATTTTATCTTTGCACTACAGGCCAAAGATATTAATATCTCAAAGAAATATATAATCATTTCAGAATTTATATAAACAATAATTATAACCATGTTGATCAATTCACCTTTGCACTTAAGCTAAAGATATTCACTTATAAATTCAATGGTCATGATCATACCAGTCACAATTCAACTTTGCACTACAGACCAAAGAGAACCCTAGTCATGATCATACCAATAATCTACCCATCTTTACACTCTAGTGAAAGATAATTTCAACATCAGGGTTATAAAAATGTTATATATGATAATAAAATCAATATAATCAATACATAGTTTTAATCTCAAGAGTATTATTCATAACTCGACTATAATTTGGTTAGAAAAAGAAACTAATTTTTATCGTGAATAGTAACTCGTGAATAGTAACTCATGAATAGTAACTCGACACAAAAAGGTAAAAATTCCACAATAAAATCCATACCAGTATTTCGGTATAATGATATTGAAAGAATAATATTTCTTAAGCTTATAAACAATTTATTTAAATTGTTTACACTTTACTAAATAATTCATTTAATCATTCTAAAATACCAAACTCATAAGATTTTATCACCAATAATCAAAACCCTCATCAAAAATCTACATATACCTCATATAGGATTCTCAAGTCATAAAATCCTATTTTCCAATTTTCTTACTTCACAAAACATATTTAATATATTTACTCATAACTAGACTATTTTCATGAAAAATACCAAATCAGTACCAAAAATATTTCTTTTCTAAGATTTAGCATAATATAGTCCCATAGTGAACATATATTTTTCTCAGAATTTTTAAAAGTCATTTACTATTTTTCATATGGCCGAAACAGCCGAATATTTAGACATTTATCAAAAATTGTACTTTTATCCAAAAATTCTGAAATTTACAGAGTATACTTCTATCATATTCATGTACTCCCAATAAAAATTTTATCAATTTTGGAGTTAACCACAAGGAATTATAAGCGACTACTTTTAAAATAGTCTTTTCTCATAAAATTCATAACTCTCAATCTATACATCCAAAAATCACTATTTTTGGACACAATCAAGAAAACTCATCAAAATATCATTTCAAATTTTTCTAGAATTTTTTGAAGGTCAGAAAAATTACGAAACTGAAAATCATAACAACCCTTAAAATCCCTTAATATCCCTTACTATCCCTTACCTCAAAAGAGCAGTACTTCTGACTGGATATCGGATATGATGCTGAAGGAAACTTGCACTGATGAATAGCAACTCACCAAGTATCTAAAAACTCACAAAATATGCTTCATAATATAGAGAGAGAAAGAGAGAAAGCTTATGTTTCTGGTGTGTTTTTCAATTCTAACTTAGCCCTCTATTTATAGGAAAATTTTGGTAGGTTTGACCTACAACCTGATGGCTTTACTTGCTACTATTCCCACCCACCACATTTGAAATATAATTCAGCACATTTCTTCACCAACCACAAGTGGGGCCCACTAATTCTAGAATTTTCCACCAAAATGATAAACTCCGAAAATTCAACAATTTCTGAACCAGTCATCTCCTAAAATTCCTAATAAATCATACGTTCATTTTTAACGGTTCAAAATTTGTGGACATATACTCAACTTATATATGTACAACATATCCAAAAATTACCACGATCCAACGGTCGGATTAAAAATTATAACCCCCGCAAAATATCTCAAAAACCCTGATTTTTAATACCTCCATTCCGACAAAAATACTGATAAAAACCTCAACATTAACTCCTTCATTTTTAACCACAAAAATATATCCCTCATTTATATCCACATAAAATAAATATTTTCTTATCATATAAATCAATAATTAATTATTCACAAATAATATTACAGAATCACATTTATGACAACCAGGCCGTTCCCAGGAAAGAGGGGGCTTTCCAATAAGAATTTCTCCTTACTGGCGCGCAATTAGATGACCAAACCTCTCCTTAGACAAAACTTTCTAGACATTGCCAATAATGCTATGTGCAGCAACAATTATTGAACAACAATAATACAAAATTTCAACGTAGCAATTATTGAATTAATAAAATAAAATATTGAACAGTAATTACTGTAACAATTATTGAGTAGTGCCTTCTTACGTAAGAATCAATAATTTCAAAAATACTGTGCAATACCGTGTGCTACTGTGCAACAACGCGTATTACTGTATTTTAACCACCGGGTATTCCAACAGTGTTAACGGTAACAACTACGCCGTTATTTGTAAAAACTCAAATTTGTCGTTTTCTTCACCCGACAGTTATTCGTTATGGGGCCCACAAATAGCTGCGCCGTCGTACGAATATTCCCCGACAGAAAGAATATTCCACGACCAAACGAATATTCCCCGACAACAATGATTATTTTATAACCACTTGCTTATTTTGAAAAAAAAAATCATATTTCACTCATAACTTTAAACTTTTATCAATTTAACCATTTACTGAATAGTAATTATAAGAAAAATTAAATACTTTTATTTCATAAAATTCGGGGTCTTACAATCTCCCCTCCTTATGAAATTTCGTCCCCGAAATTTACGTACCTGGTATTTCGAAGAGTTGAGAATACCTTGCTTCTATTTCAGATTCTATCTCTCAGATCATCATGATTTCTCCATTGCTCATCTCCCATGATAACTTTATTTGGGTTCCTCATTTGTTGAAAAGTCATGACAACCGCCATCCCTCGAACTACTCGGCTTTGACTTGTCTGGAGTAGCATTTGGCGTCATCATTACCGTTGGAATATACCTTTCTATAGGACATATTCCTCCCTCAACTGCCTCTTCGTACTCCTCATTCATGATCTGAATCATCAATCTTCGATCCATATCGGATTCAGGTTGACCGCTATGTACAGGGTAATTCAAAACTCGATGTTGGGTTCTCCCAATTGCTTTCCAAAAAGAGAAATTCATATCATCTATTTTAGCCTTCTTAGATCAAACATCTCTTTCCACAATATCCACGTGTCGTGCGGCTTTTGCCCATGCATCACTTATTCTCACTCGTTCAGTTTTTTCTTCTCTCAGCTCAGATTCTATTTTTATCATCTTATACTCTGCCAAAGAATGCTTCTGTTCAAGCATCACATATCGGGTAACACAAGCTTGAATTGTTGCATCCTTTTGTTCCACGACCGCCTGTCGTTCTTCTGCCTGCTCTTCTAACTCATGAATACGATTTTGAAATTCTACATTTTGATCATATAATACCTCTAATAAACTCTCCTCTGGTACTTCTTCTTCCTCTTCTTCCTCAGTCTCAGCTGTTACCTCTGCGACTATCTCGGGTGTAACTATCAATTCTTCACTCACCACATGGATATATCTAATTCCTTCTTTGTCTGACATCACATTATCACGGTTAGTGATTAGAGGTATCCCCACAGTCTCATTCACTCCATTATTAGCATTCTCAGCTGCCATTCTCAAATACTGCCATAAAACAAAGGTTAATTAAACAAATTAACATATCACATAATATCCCAATATTATGACTGACCAACAAATAAGCTTAGGTAGGACACACTAGCGAAGGATTTACTCATCTCTCCCCTCCAAGTTTTATTCCCCGATCTCCGCCAGAGATCATATCCCTAAGCTCTGATACCACCTGTGACAACCCCAAAATAGGTCCATTCCACCCAACCCATTCTGAGTCGCCAAATACATGGTACAGAAAACAACTACAACTTTATTACAACAATTGTCGTGCAAAATACAACAACACATATGCTGTAAGTTTGGATACAAATATATATACCAAATGTGACTCATGTTCCAACCGTGGACATCACCTCACAATAACACCTTACATAAAGGTATAGTCAAAAACTGTTTTAGAAATTAGAATCTTTGGGAAGTGCTCAAGAAAACCTTCGTACATGGGAGGCCATGCAGCTAGATTATGATAGATATCATATGGCCACATAATTATTCTTGGTTGACCCAATAGACCCCAAAGAAAAACGAGAAGATTACTATCATATTCTTCCCAATGGTGAGTCTTCTCTTGACTTATCATTATCTCCACTGTCTCTAATTGAGAATTATACTTCAAACAAACACCAAGATTATATAGGTAGTGCCCATAGATATACTCAGCAAGTGGATGAGCACAACCCTGTCTTATGATGACACGAGGTTGTATGTCGTTAGACATCTTGTATGATAGTGACAAAACACCCTTCCAACGTTGGGTTCGCCTCACCCTATTTTCTTCACCAAATATAACTACTAAATGATGACCACCGTTCTATTTCCTTGTTACCCCCGCTCGACCCAGCTACACTCTTATTACCTGAAAGGAATTGTGAAATAGAAGGGTGAGCACAACTAGCCCAGTAAAGAATATCATGACTAAAGATAATTCAATTATCAATAGCCTTCATCAACAATAAATCAGAGATTTAGAACATATGGTAAATGATAAAAAATTTCAACCATAGTTGCAGCGGAACGAGCAATCCATTAGAAGAGTCAAATAGACTATAAAGTCTATTATCTTCTCCATGTTAAAAATCCACCAACAATATTTTATCCCTGTAACATCAATCAACAATTCTGGTCCACAATCATATGAATAACTCATAATCATAACTGTAGTTCTAAATTCCTCTTCTCATCCAGGACGATGATAATTTTCATGACCTATCTTTACCTGAAACATCAAAGATCATGGTTACACCAAATCACATTTCCTGTTCATAATCATACTAATAACTTCATCTTTGCACTACGTCCAAAGATATTCATTTGTATCACCAGTTGGTCATGTTTATCTCAACATCTGTTCATCTTTGCACTACAGGCCAAAGATATTCAACAACATGTCATCTTTGCACTACGGGCCAAAGATATTCATCAACAATTCATCTTTGCACTACAGGCCAAAGATATTCATCAATATTTCATCTTTGCACTACAGGCCAAAGATATTAATATCTCAAAGAAATATATAATCATTTCAGAATTTATATAAACAATAATTATAACCATGTTGATCAATTCACCTTTGCACTTAAGCTAAAGATATTCACTTATAAATTCAATGGTCATGATCATACCAGTCACAATTCAACTTTGCACTACAGACCAAAGAGAACCCTAGTCATGATCATACCAATAATCTACCCATCTTTACACTCTAGTGAAAGATAATTTCAACATCAGGGTTATAAAAATGTTATATATGATAATAAAATCAATATAATCAATACATAGTTTTAATCTCAAGAGAAATATTCATAACTCGACTATAATTTGGTTAGAAAAAGAAACCAATTTTTATCGTGAATAGTAACTCGTGAATAGTAACTCATGAATAGTAACTCGACACAAAAAGGTAGAAATTCCACAATAAAATCCATACCAGTATTTCGGTATAATGATATTGAAAGAATAATATTTCTTAAGCTTATAAACAATTTATTTAAATTGTTTACACTTTACTAAATAATGCATTTAATCATTCTAAAATACCAAACTCATAAGATTTTATCACCAATAATCATAACCCTCATCAAAAATCTACATATACCTCATATAGGATTCTCAAGTCATAAAATCCTATTTTCCAATTTTCTTACTTCACAAAACATATTTAATATATTTACTCATAACTAGACTATTTTCATGAAAAATATCAAATCAGTACCAAAAATATTTCTTTTCTAAGATTTAGCATAATATAGTCCCATAGTGAACATATATTTTTCTCAGAATTTTTAAAAGTCATTTACTATTTTTCATATGGCCGAAACAGCCGAATATTTAGACATTTATCAAAAATTGTACTTTTATCCAAAAATTCTGAAATTTACAGAGTATACTTCTATCATATTCATGTACTCCCAATAAAAATTTTATCAATTTTGGAGTTAACCACAAGGAATTATAAGCGACTACTTTTAAAATAGTCTTTTCTCATAAAATTCATAACTCTCAATCTATACATCCAAAAATCACTATTTTTGGACACAATCAAGAAAACTCATCAAAATATCATTTCAAATTTTTCTAGAATTTTTTGAAGGTCAGAAAAATTACGAAACTGAAAATCATAACAACCCTTAAAATCCCTTAATATCCCTTACTATCCCTTACCTCAAAAGAGCAGTACTTCTGACTGGATATCGGATATGATGCTGAAGGAAACTTGCACTGATGAATAGCAACTCACCAAGTATCTAAAAACTCACAAAATATGCTTCATAATATAGAGAGAGAAAGAGAGAAAGCTTATGTTTCTGGTGTGTTTTTCAATTCTAACTTAGCCCTCTATTTATAGGAAAATTTTGGTAGGTTTGACCTGCAACCTGATGGCTTTACCTGCTACTATTCCCACCCACCACATTTGAAATATAATTCAGCACATTTCTTCACCAACCACAAGTGAGGCCCACCAATTCTAGAATTTTCCACCAAAATGATAAACTCCGAAAATTCAACAATTTCTGAACCAGTCATCTCGTAAAATTCGTAATAAATCATACGTTCATTTTTAACGGTTCAAAATTTGTGGACATATACTCAACTTATATATGTACAACATATCCAAAAATTACCACGATCCAACGGTCGGATTAAAAATTATAACCCCCGCAAAATATCTCAAAAACCTTGATTTTTAATACCTCCATTCCGACAAAAATACTGATAAAAACCTCAACATTAACTCCTTCATTTTTAACCACAAAAATATATCCCTCATTTATATCCACATAAAATAAATATTTTCTTATCATATAAATCAATAATTAATTATTCATAAATAATATTACAGAATCACATTTATGACAACCAGGCCGTTCCCAGGAAAGAGGGGGCTTTCCAATAAGAATTTCTCCTTACTGGCGCGCAATTAGATGACCAAACCTCTCCTTAGACAGAACTTTCTAGACATTGCCAATAATGCTATCTAATAATATTATTCAAATAATATGAATTATTGATCTGATAATGGAAAATACTGTGCAGCAACAATTATTGAACAACAATAATACAAAATTTCAACGTAGCAATTATTGAATTAATAAAATAAAATATTGAACAGTAATTACTGTAACAATTATTGAGTAGTGCCTTCTTACGTAAGAATCAATAATTTCAAAAATACTGTGCAATACCGTGTGCTACTGCGCAACAACGCGTATTACTATATTTTAACCACCGGGTATTCCAACAGTGTTAACGGTAACAACTACGCCGTTATTTGTAAAAACTCAAATTTGTCGTTTTCTTCACCCGACAGTTATTCGTTATGGGGCCCACAAATAGCTGCGCCGTCGTACGAATATTCCCCGACAGAAAGAATATTCCACGACCAAACGAATATTCCCCGACAACAATGATTATTTTATAACCACTTGCTTATTTTGAAAAAAAAATCATATTTCACTCATAACTTTAAAGTTTTATCAATTTAACCATTTACTGAATAGTAATTATAAAAAAAATTGAATACTTTTATTTCATAAAATTCGGGGTCTTACAGTATTGTGTAGTATTGTCAATGAGAATGTGGATGAATGGCATAGGAAAACTATCTTTAAGGCAAGCTTTATTCAAATCCCTGTAATCCACGCAAACTCGCACCTTTCCTCCAGGTTTAGGCACGGGCACGATGTTGGATATCCACTCAGGATATGTTGACACCATGATAATACCAGCTTGAAATTGTTTCACAATTTCTTCTTTCACCTTCAAACTCCACTCAGGTTTCAATCGCCTGAGCTTCTGCTTGACTGGCATGAATCCCTCTTTAATGGAAAGGCGATGAAGAACAATGTCAGTGGACAAACCCACCATGTCTTCATGAGACCATGCAAACACATCCTGGAATTGGGTTAATAGCGTAACCATGTCATTCCGTTGGTTTGGGGTAAGGGCTGAACCAATCTGGATTAACTTAGGGTTTTCTAAGGTTCCGAGATTGAAGGAGGTGGTTTGATCAAGGTTGGATTTAGGCTTGTTTTCGACCCATTCTTTGATCTCCGAAGGCACCTCAATGTCCTCTTGTATTTTCAGCAAGTCTGAGTCCAACTTTTCATCAAAGTTACAACCCTTGTGGAGAAGAGGCATCTTATCAGCAAGTACAAGCACATCTAAGTTCAGAGTCCCTTGTCGATCAATGCAAGGAGTGCTGCTCCAATTGGCAAGGATAAAGTCCGGGTGGATTGCATTGATGGAGGGGCTGTCATCGTCCTCCTTCTCCCGAATGATGACCATAACATTTGGGCAATCATCGTCTGCGGTGTATCTGTTTGTATGTTCATCATGAACAATGATGCACATGCCCGACATTATCTGGACGACATTTTGTTTGATTCTTTATTTCTCTTCCTCCACTCTGGGATCTGGAACAAAGACTTCTTTTGCTTTGAACGGTACTACCTTGGGAAATAGCATAACCATCACGTTGGTTGGCACCTTTACAGGAGGTTGTGCGGACTCAGTGTTTGAAGGCGAAGATAAACGCTGCGTGATTGAAGCTGAAGGAATTTGCTGATGCTTATGAGGATTCCTCTGACTAGAACTGGCAGAATAGCCTAGTCCAGCTGTCCCAATTTGACTGGCTACTTGGATAGGGTATTTGATACCTTGGTGATCTTTACCCAGCCCTTGTCCTGGCTGATGACCCAAAGACATCATTTCTTGAGTAGCCGACATTACATTGGCAGAGATCTTGGGTACGGGCAATGGCATTCCCAAGGCATGAAATTGAGGGTTGCTTACTTCCAAAGTATGGAAACTGACCGGCTCAACATCGAAATTAAAACTGATGAACGGTATGTCACCTTGTTGAGGGCATTCCTGTTCAGCGCTGACTAACTAGGCTATTATTGATAATGTATTTCAGTTGCTGATGAAGGGTGGAGGGGACTGCCCCAGCCATATGAATCCACGGTCTTCCCAAGAGCAGGTTGTATCCTGAATCTATCTCGAGTACGTGGAAAGACACGCAGAATGTATGGGGACCAATCTCAATTGGTAGCTCAATCTCTCCGACTGAATTCCGGCAGGATCCATCAAAAGCTTTGATGATCGTATGACTACTTCGGATTCGATTGAGATTGACGTTCATCTTTAACAATGTAGCGTATGGACAGATATTCAAAGATGAACCTCCGTCTACTAAGACTCCAGCTAGCATATATCCGGAGGACAAGACCGTAATGTGTAACGACTTACAATGACTAGTCCCTTCGGGCGGTATGTCATCATCATTGAAAGAGATCACATTGTTGTTGAAAATGTGATCAGCCAGATGTTGAAATTTTTCCACATTCACTGATTTTGGCAAGTAGGCTTCTTCCAAAACCTTTAGTAGAATCTTCCTGTGATCCTCGGAAGTTAAAACCAAGTCTAGTATTAAAATTTGATGTGGAGCTTCTCTTAAGCTCAAAACCACATTGGCTTCATTATGACCCATGGCACGGAGGAATTTTTCAGTCTTCTCCATGGGAATTTTCCCCTTTGATTTGATGGTAGACTTCATCACCCGTTGGGGAAGATACAGTGGATTCTCCTTCGACACTGCAGCAGTTGTATGCAAGGTGGATCCTTCACCTTCTTCATAATTCCATGGAACTGTGTACAGGCTAACAATAGGATATTGTGCTTTGCATGGTAAGTTGATTGGCTCGGGAGCGACCACTTTCAAAGGATTGTTGCTTCCTCTGAGTTGAATTGCTGGTATAGTGAGTGGCTTGACAATGCCATCAGCCTCAGTGGAGATAACTACTACCAATCCCTTCGATTTAGTAGGACATGCATTCTCACTACCACGTAGCACAATATCATCGTCTGCTAGTTGCAGGACACCGCTATCAATGAGATTCTGGATAAGGTGGCGGAGTGGCCAACATTCTTCTGTGCTGTGACCGCGAGAATGAGAGTGATATTGACATACTCCATCAGAATTGTACCGTCCTGAACGGGGATTGATTGGAGGTAGAAAGGAATTAATCCTTCCTTCATTGATTAGCATTTGAAGGATTTCCTCCATGGGTTGGCCCAGATATGTAAATTCCCTTCTGTTGGCAAAATCTCGACGAGCTTTGGCATTCGCTCTCTTTGCCACTTTGTCCTCCATTATTTCACTTTTTGGAGGTGAAGAGGGAATATTCATGACAAGAGGAAGGAGACTAGCATGCTCCTGACTGATTAATTGGCGTGTGACTTGATGCTGGTATGTCACCAGTTCTGCCAATTTCTCGATTTGTTTACAAATAGCTTTTATCTTTCGTTCCATTGCGAACTGGAATTTGGCATAATCCCACTTGGCAGCATCGTCTTTGATGATCTGGGATGCTTCACCGTTAGAATTGGAACTTTGTCCATTGCTCCAATTGACCATGTTAACCTCTTCCTCTTTGTGTTGAGGAAGAGGGTTGTCTTGAACGTGAGGTTGATCTGGTTTGGTAACCACAATCTCACCGTTGTCTATCAGGTCTTGGATTTTGTGTTTCAAGGCCCAACAATCTTGAGTATCATGTCCAGGTGCCCCGTCATGATAAGCACATTTTCGAGCAGCATTAAAACCCCTACCATTATGGTTTGCTGGTGGAAGAAGATGCGTGATTTTCTTCTGCGTGGTCAGAAGATTAAGAATGTTCTCGAGGGAGTCCCCTAAGGGTGTGAACACTCGAGGGTGTTTGACTTCTCCACCTTTTGGTATTGGAGTGTTTGAATACTGTACTTGAAAAGGAGTGTAATTTCTCCTCTGGATAGGCATGTTCTGATTGCCTTTTTGACCCTATAGTAGTAGGGAAACATCCTCTTCTTTCTTTTGATTGACCCTCCGGGGGTTATTTCAATAATTTTCGGATTGGATGTGTTTAGCAACAGCTTTAAGGGCAGCTAGGTCTTGAATCTTTCCTGAATTCAATCCCATCTTAGCCATCTCCCCATGTTTGATCATTTCAGAAAATGGTTTACCGATGCTAGCTAAGACTCTCTCATAGAAAGGAGCTTCTTGTATGTCGATAAAGGTCATAACCATCTTTGACTCTGTCATAGAAGGAATAACTTGAGCAGCAAGGCGCCTCCACCATTGAGCATACTCTCTGAAAGACTCGTTGGACTGTTTCTTAACCTTGGTAATCTGGTACCGGTCAGGAGCCATCTGAGATTGGAAACTGTATTGCGTGAGGAAGGCGTGAGCTAGCTCTTCCCAGCTATGGATCTTTGAATTGTCTAATTTGGTATACCACGAACGGGCTTCTCCAGTCAGACTTTTCTGGAACAGCTGCATTCTGAGCTTCTCATCTTCTGCATAAGATCCAAGTTCTCCAATGAACACCTTCAAATGTGTGTAAGGATCTCCTAACCTATCATACTTTTCAAAGTCAGGAGTTTTAAATTTTTTTGGATAATGAACACCAGGGAATATACAAAGGCCAGCATATGAGACACTCTCGTGTACTCCAATTCCTTTGATAGAACGCAGGGTTTCTTCCATTTGAAGAACTTTCTTTCTAATGTCACCGGTGTATGGATCTCTTGTGAGATGGGCGGCATCATGACTTTTCTTGGTTGTATCCAACTGCAGTTCAGGTATTGTAATGGCTTTATCAGTTCAGGTATCCTCTTTGTGTAGACGACTCAACATATACGGATATTTTTGGACCCTGCGTAGATTAATGTAGTTCTTCAAGCAGAACAGCCAAGTCTGTGATTTGTTTACTTAATCCATCAAATTCTTCGTGAGAAACTGGATTAGACTGGTCAGATGAAGACATGATTGGCTGTAGGCCTGCGGCCTTTTTTGACTTTGACCGGGTAATAGGTCCGAATGCTTCCCTGCGACAAAACTGTCATAGTTTAGTTTTTAGGGAATGTGTAAATATTAACATGCTATATGGTGTGTCCATTTTAGGAATTTTTGTCCTGCAAAACGGATGTTAGCTGTTCGTAGTACAGGATAGCATGTTAACGTAAATATGTATATGCACATATTTCTTCATATTTCTCATTACATGGAGATGAATATGGAATGTAAATTACAAGTAATTGTTTTTACAAGTAATTTAAAATGAGAAAGCATGAAGAGACTTTCCTCCGCGTTTGGTTTATCAGAGGCTGACCTATCTTAGGTTACTCTCGCGGCTTTTTGGCATGAAGGTTCCCAAATCATCGCAATTTACTCGACGGGAAGTTAATCCGGTCTTTCAATTGGAACCAATTTGGATGGTGCCTTTCCTGAGCCTCGCGGGAATTAGTCTTCCTACGAGTCCAGTAATCAAACACCGACAGGATAGCCTCCTGGTGGAGGGACCACACAACATACATTCACATACATCGCGTCTCACCGTATATGAAAATGATGACATGTGCGAAGCACTAATATCACAAGAAAATATAGTGTAAAACATTAATTGCAATAAAGATATGCATTCATACACATTCATCATAAATGTAAATGCAACATCCATACACAAGCATATAATAATTTTGAAAGGCTTGTAATAGCGGCTTAAGTCCTCTTACTGGAGTCCCTAGCAGAGTCGCCACCTGTCGACGTCGGGAATTTTATTTGTCCCTTTTCGTTACCTGTTTTTTTGTGCTCTCATTTTAGGTGAGATTTGTTTGAAAAAATAAGTGAAAAAGGTCCGACATGTATAATGTCGACGATTGGACTGTAAGAGTCGCCAGTTGGTTTTTTAACTGGTTGTACCAACACAACCGAGAAAAGATTTGCACATTGACCCAGTGATGTGACACTGCTAAACGGGTCTGTGAAACAGAGATTCATTTAGGGTCCGGGGACTTGCTTATGCGGAGGGAAGGCGTTAGGCACCCCCCAACATCTGTGTTGCCACGGTGACCGCCACTTTTCTATAAACTGTTATATGAATGTGTGTGTGTGTGTGGGTCAATGTGCTGTTATTTAGAAGTAGTGCGAGGCCTCGTTCGCACCTATATACACAGGGTTTGAATTTATATAAAAAATCATTTTTGAAGCAAGATATGGCAGTGATGTTTTAAAAGAGATTTTTCAAACCCAGTGCTCAATAGTAATTGAGACCTTTTACACTCCCATTTTAGTCAATATTCGGCTTGGTTGATTTTATTTTACAGATGCGAGGCATCTATATGAAAATAATGTACAAAAGATGCTGAATTCCTCGTGGGTATGAGAACCATCTGAGGAAATCCAAACATCACAGATAAATTTACAAGCTGCTTACAGCTGAAAAGGTCCATCACGGGAACTGAATCTAGATTCATTGGACTGAATCTGTGATCACATGATTCCTAGGCTCACATGATGTCGCAGTTGATATAAACGCAGTAACCAGGTATATATATATATATATATATATATATATATATATATATATATATATATATATATATATATATATATATATATATATATATATAATCTGTAAATATATATATACATACATGATCACCAACCACGAAGCACCTCCATGGGGGATCAGAAATGTAAATAAAGCTGTAAAAGCTATCTACCGCCACGGTGGAAACTCCAGGAGGGACGAAATGTACAGAAAGCAGTAAAAGCGGTCAACCACCACGAAGTAAACTCAAGGTGGGACGAAATGTAAATATATATATATATATTAAAGCAGTAAATGCATCGGATATAAAATCCAGGCTCATCGAACAAAGTTTGACACATAGTTCATATATAAAAGTATATATATACGAAAGCAAATAAACGCTCCGGATATAAAATCCAGGCTCATCGAACAAAGTCCGACAACAGTTAATATATATAAGTATATATATATTCAAGCAGTAAACGCTTCAGACCGAAGTCTAGGCTCATCGAACAGAGTTCGACATGCAGTTCATATATATATATATATATATATATATATATATATATATATATATATATATATGTATATACAAACTGAAATAAAATCACGGACCGAAGTCCGGGCAAACACACGCAACACGACTCTCAACGTAAAGAAGGGTGTGTGCAATTGTGGAGAGAAAGACTTAAAAATGTGTAAGAAGGCTTACAGTGGGCTGCCAAAGAAGACTTCAATGATATTAATTTAAAGGATAATTTCATTAATAATTTTATATTAATGATATTAATTTAATAATAAATGATATTAAGTTTATTTAATAATTATATTAAATGAATAGTTTAAAAATAGTTTTATTAATTTAAAAATCATTTAAAAAGGATATAAATGAATTAAAAATATTTTAAGTTATAATTAATGACTTTTAATATTTTGATGAATAATACATTAATATTTAAATATTAATTGTAAGTATTTAAAAATAATTTTAATTGTTTTAAAAATCATTTAAGGATAATATTAATACTTTAAAAATATTTAGAGTTATTATAAATAACTTTAATATTTTGGCAATGGTTTCATTAATAGTTTAATATTAATTAAATGTTAATGATAATGGAACTGTTTAATATTTAAATCATTTAATAATGATTCCGGTATTTAAAAATTCATGATGAATTATAATAATTGTTTAAAAATTATTATAAGTCATTTAAAAATAATATGACTGATACTTATAGATGTTGAACTACATGATAAAGTCTTAGACTCGATAATTACCCGATAAAGCGGTCGGTACACCGTCATGTTTCAGAAATTGATCTGAATTTATATAATTTGTCTGTATATGTGTTTGTTTGTGATCCAATGACTGTGAAATTTGTGTGACAATGTGATTAGGTTATGTGCTGACTGCAATAAGCAATATTATGTGTTACGATATGTTATTCTAATCGATAAAATGATTTTATTACTGATAGATTTCGGTATAAAAGATAAAACTAAGTTGCGTATTGTAAGCAGCAGACCAGGCAAGTATCCTACCTTTGCATTTTTTTATGCAATGGACATGAGTAAGAAAGTTTCAAATTTATATTATTATTGTACTAGAATATTAACCCTATTGTCGTATATATTATATCCGATCAATGTTTAAAAACATGATATTATATTATATATGTGACGCCCCCAAATTCGAGTTCTCAACCCCGGGTTTGGTGCTCACTATCCATCATCAACATAAGCATTCTATTTACTATTGCGGAATAATAAACATACATTGTTCATTATAATAAAGTCTTATACAATACCCCAATGTCTATTACCTTAACATAAACATACCTTACTTAAGTTACATAAGGTAACACAGAAGGTTTACATAAACATCAAACATAGTATTTCATGATACCTAAACATTTATAATAACTATTCTTGGACCTTTCCCTTGCCCTTGTCCTTCTTACTTGAACTCTCTGGCTTAGCTGAAATAAATGTCATGATATAGCAAGGGTAAGCAACTAATTTGCTTAGCAAGTTTAAGTACAAAGAAGATATATCATGATTAGTAAGAAATTTATCGTTCAACGTTCAACAATAGAAATTAATTGCGAAAGAACATGAATTAAGTCATGATAACTGAATATTCGAATAACAAATACTGAGTGGTCATAATGACCATGAACATATGCTAAGGTTGTCAGTATTTAAACTGGTCCTTTTAATAAGTTTTGGTAATCAAGGGGATCAGCCTTTCATACCCGGTGTATTATGCATAAACACTTAATTTACGAGCAATAATTGTTTTTCAATAATGCTTTAATCAAATTGTTCTTTTTCTCAGTCTTGAGTCCTTACTAAATCAATTGGTGAAGAAAAGCTTTTAACAACATATTTGATTTAACAAATTTAAACATATTTGATCTAGCCGATACTATGAGCATAGATCCAAATCTTAAACAGTGCATGAATAAAAGAACTTTAACTAATTCACAGTTCAATAATAATAGAACATGAATTTAATTGCACTGAGTGAGAGCATCAATAATCAATATGGATGTGAATAATAAACAATAATTATTCACTAACATGCTTTGAAAAGAATAACTCAAGTTTGAGTTAGAGAACTTGCCTTGACTGCGATCTACTGCTACACAATTTAATTTAATCTCTTTACTGTAAAGACCTATCATTGTTAAGATTGATCTTACAATCAGCATATTATACTTTATATCAAAATACAATTACTCCATCAGCAATTTAGTTAACACTTAACCACATAATCAATTATCTAAAAACATCCTCATTAATAACATTCTTTGATAGCATTTTAATTACTTTTTTATATACCTTCTGATTTAACACTTAATCTTTCCTTTTATTAGCTCTTCTTTATAATCTAGTAAGATGAATACTAACATCATAGTCTAGATTATACAAACATGCAATCCAGCCACCTGGATTGACTAATCCAGCAAACTGGATTCAACAAACTTTCAATCCAGCAAGACTGGATTCTAAATCCTTCAATCCAGCAAACTGGATTCTAAATCTTTCAATCCAGCAAACTGGATTCAACATTTTTTCCAATCCAGCAAGCTGGATTCCATATCTCCTTTACGAAAATACCAAATCAACTTATTATTTTTCTATCCTTTGGCCATACTTATATACATGCATTTCATACACAAAAAGTATTTTTTTTGTAATTTTTCAATTTCTTTTACTATTTTTCAAAAATCATTTTTAGTGTGTGGCTTAAGAAATTAGCCCCATCATGCTCAACTCCAGAAATTCCTATCTCTTGGCATAATCTCATGCATGTTAACGTGACCCTCCAGTTTAAATTTCGTGACCATCAGAGTTATAGAACTCCGGTTATAGCTATTTTTGTCCGAAAAACCAAAATATTGAAATGATCATAACTTGGTCATTTTAAGTCGGAATGAGCTCATTTTTGGACATGAGCTACTTTATGACATATATTTTCATGTCCCAAAAGGCCGGAATTTATTTCATAATTTAAGTGGCCGAAATTTCCCTTTCAAAATTTTAGGCAGACCCCATTTTGGGATTTTTAGCTTTTACCTACTTTGCTAAATTCACTCCATACGGAAATCTACAACTCCTTTTTAGGTGATTCCACTTGGGTTTGAAAGATAACTCATCATATTAGTCTCCCAAATTTTTCCAAAAATTTTTAAATGCCAGAAAAATAACAAAAATACCCCTTGCATTGACTGTCTAAAAATAGTTTATTTTTCTTTCAAAAGACCAAACTATTTTTGCTAAAACAGTTGCTACCACTTGTGTATTCAACATATTTGAATTCTACCACTTGGGTTTAGTAGTTAACTTACATATCTAGCACCTCTCTTTGACGGATCACAAAAAGAAGGTGTAGATCAAAAACGGTAGTCGATCAAAGGATGTGAAAAAAACTAGAGTTTTCTTACAAAACAAAACTAGTTTTTCTTATATCCTTTTGATTCACTTTCTAACACTCAAATATGTTAGAACCATACTTGAAACCATATAAAACATGTAGATAGAGGGTTTTATACCTCAAGATCATAAACCTTAGATAACCAAGATAAAACAAAATAAAAAGAAAATCCACAAGTTTAAGATTTATACCTAGATCTTTGAGCACTTCTTCTTAATCTTTCAAAGTAACTAACAAACTTAGGATGCATCAATGGTGTATCTCTTCCTCTATCTCTCCTCCTTTCCACCAAATTTTCCCTCTCTCTCTCTCTCTCTCTCTCTCTCTCTCTTTCTCTTATGTTTTGCTTGTTTAACTAAAGAAAAAATAAGATGAGATAAAATTAAAGATGAAAGAGAAGATAGTTTAATATGTTGGACAAAAATATATAGATATATTAGTATATCTATATCTAATCCACTAACATATCTCCTCTCTCTCTCTTAATTATTACAAGATTACTTACTAATATGTTGGCTCCATAAACAAAATGACACATAGCCCATTAAGTAAATATCTTTTGGAAATTTGGGAGCTTGAAATGATGACATTCATTCTCCCTTTCTCTCCTTATCTTTGGCCGGCCAAGTGGCCTTCTTATCTCCAAGTTTTGCTTTTGTTTTCCTTGAAATATCTAGCATACTAAATGTCTAAAGTACCCTCATCAATTGGGCTACAAGTTGGGCCATTATAAAAGATGTTTTGGGCTTTCCACAAATAACCTATTGGACTTTTAATTAACTAGTTTGACTTACTAATTAATATGAACTTGGGCTTCCTCCCTTAAATAATTATGCTACTAGCATACTTGCCCATTAAATTCAATAGTGGGCTATCTCAATAATCAAATTATCTACAAGTCCAATACTTAAGGAATTATTGGGCTTATTTAAACTACTAGCCATCCTTAGTAATATTAACCCTATTATCTCATGAACTATTACTCATTATTATTGATATTTACACATTCACATCAATCAATAATGTTAATTAACTTACATAACCCAATTAGATTTGTCTTATTGAAGTTTATTGAGTACTTACTTAGGGTTTAACCTCTTAAATCTATTTCCTAGATTATTAAAATACTTAGGTTAGTTCACTAACTTATATGACTTATTGGTGAGACTTTCTTTAATATTATATCATATTATCCACATAATCACTTCATCATCCATAAAATATTATCGATTATGTAATACTTATTTATAATGTATCATAGAAATTCTTGGTTATCACATTCTCCCCTCCTTATAAGAATTTCATCCCCGGAATTTCATTAAGGTTACTCAAAAAGATTTGGAAACTCTTTCCTCATCTTTTTCTCGAGTTCCCATGTAGCTTCCTCAGCATTGTGGTTCCTCCAGAGCACTTTAACAGAATGTATAACCTTATTTCTCAATTTCTACTCTTTCCTATACAAAATTTCTATAGGAACCTCCTCGTACAATAAGTCTTTCTCGACTTGAATCGGCTCGTATGATATCACATGCTTGTAATTCGGCTTGTACGGACGCAACACTGACACATGAAACACATTGTGAATATGTTCCAGTTTAGGAGGTAGAGCTACCTCATACGCTACTTCCCCTATCTTCTTCAGTATTTCGAACGGTCCAATAAACCTTGGACTCAGTTTACCTTTCTTCCCAAATCTTATCTTCCCCTTCCAAGGAGATACCTTCAGAAATACGTAGCTTCCCACTTTAAAATCTCTTTTCTTGCGATGAATATCTGCGTACTTCTTTTGTCGATCTTGAGCTGCTACTAGTCGAGCTCTTATCACTTTGATGATCTCCATAGTCTGCTGAACCAATTTTGGCCCCAATAATCTTCTTTCACCTACCTCGTCCCAACATAAGGGTGTTCTGCATTTTCTCCCATACAGGGCTTCATACGGTGGCATACCAATGCTTGCATGATAACTATTGTTATACGCAAACTCCACCAATGGAAGATGATCCTCCCAACTTCCCTTGAAATCCATCACACAGGCTCTGAGCATGTCTTCTAATGTTAGAATCGTTCTCTCGCTTTGCCCATCAGTCTGTGGATGATACGCAGTACTCAACCTTAATTGTGTTCCCATTCTTTCTTGAAGACTCCTCCAAAAGTTTGACGTGAAGCGCAGATCTCTATCAGACACGATTGATACTGGCACTCCATGTCTCGAAATAATTTCCTTGATATATAATTTTGCTAGTTTATCCAAATTATACCTAATCTTGATCGGCAAAAAGTGTGCTGACTTTGTAAGACGGTCGACAATCACCCATATAGCGTCATAACCCTTCTGTGTTGCTGGAAGTCCTACCACAAAATCCATCGTGACGTGCTCCCATTTCCATTCCGGAATTTCCAACGACTGTAATAGTCCACTTGGTCGTTGATGCTCTGCCTTAACTCTTTGACAAGTTAAACAGCGGCTGACGTATTCAGCAACCTCTCTCTTCATGTTTGGCCACCAATAATGTTAACGCAAATCTTGATACATCTTTGTGCTTCCTGGGTGTATTGATTATCTCGTATTGTGCACTTCTTGAAGAATCTCTTCTCGTAACTCTGGTACTACAGGTACCGAAATTCTTCCTTCAAATCTCATCAATCCAGTATCGTCGATCTTATACTTCAGCTCTTCGCCTTCAGCCAATCGCTTCTTTATGTTACCACATTCTTCATCATTCCCTTGTGATTCTTTCACCTTGTCTAATAAAGTTGGACTTGCTTCCATTTCTATTACCTTATCTGAATCCTTTGGATTTTTTACCTCCAACTCCATTTTCTTCATTTCTCTTACTAATTCTTCTTGTTCTGTTAATACAAACAATTTTTCTTGGCTCTTTCTGCTTAAAGCATCTGCCACTACATTAGCCTTGCCCGGATGATATAGAGTATCACAATCATAGTCCTTGATTAATTCTAACCATCTCCTCTGCCTCATGTTTAACTCCTTTTGTGTAAAGATGTACTTTAGACTCTTGTGATCTGTGTATATCTCAGACTTTTCTCCGTAGAGATACTGTCTCCAAATCTTAAGGGCAAATACTACCGCAGCCAACTCAAGGTCATGGGTAGGGTATCCCTTCTCATAGTCTTTTAACTGTCGTGATGCGTACGCAATGACTTTACCATTCTGCATTAATACGCAACCTAGTCCTTTGTGTGATGCGTCACTATACACTGTAAAACCTCCCGTACTATCTGGTAAAGATAACACAGGTGCTTCACTTAGTCGCTTCTTTAATTCCTGAAAACTTTGTTCACACTTTTCCGTCCATACATACTTAACAGTCTTCCTTGTCAGATTAGTTAATGGCGTCGCTATTTTCGAGAAATCCTGAATAAACCTTCGGTAATATCCTGCCAATCCCAAGAAACTTCTAATCTCTGTCGGTGTTTTCGGTTGTCTCCAATTTTTCACCACTTCTACTTTTGCTGGATCAACAGAAATTCCCTCGTTATCGATGACATGCCCCAGAAATTGAACTCTCTTCAACCAGAACTCACACTTTGAAAATTTAGCATATAACTTCTCTTTCCTTAAGGTTTCCAACACAATTCATAGATGTTCAGCATGCTCCTCTTCAGTCTTTGAATAAACCAAAATGTCATCAATGAACACCACCACAAATTTATCCAAATACGGTTTAAATACTCTGTTCATCAAGTCCATAAAAGTAGCTGGTGCGTTTGTCAGTCCAAACGACATCACTAGGAACTCATAATGACCGTAACGAGTTCTAAATGCTGTCTTTGGTACATCTTCTGTTCTCACCTTCAACTGATGATAACCAGTTCTTAGGTTAATCTTTGAAAAACATCTCGCTCCTTTAAGTTGATCAAACAGATCGTCTATTCTTGGTAACGGATATTTGTTCTTGATTGTCACCTTATTCAATTCTCTATAATCCATACACAACCTCATCGAACCATCCTTCTTCTTTACAAACAATACCGGTGCTCCCCACGGAGATACACTAGGTTGGATGTACTTCTTATCCAACAACTCTTGTAGCTGGATCATCAACTTTTTCATTTCTAACGGAGCCATTCGATACGGCGCTTTCGATATCGGCGCTGTCCCTGGTACTAAATCAATCACAAACTCTATTTCTCTGTCTGGAGGAAGTCCCGAAAGTTCTTTTGGAAAGACATCCCCAAACTCATTAACTATAGGTATCTGCCCCATGTCCGAATTCACAACCCGTGTATCCACTACATGAGCCAAATAACCTTCACAGCCTTTTCGTAACATTCTTCTGGCCTGCATCATCGTCAGACAACTTGTTTGCCTTGGCGACTTGCTACCATAAAATACAACCTTAGACTTACTCGGTGTCTTAAGGCGTATACTCTTCTTCTGACAGTCTATAACTGCCTCATGGTTAAACAACCAATCCATCCCTAAGATAACATCAAATTCTCCTAAGCGTATCGGGATTAAATTCACGCTTAACTTATGTCCCCTTATATCCACACCACAGTTGTTATGGATAAACTCTACAGGGATCACTTCTTTATTTGCAACTTCTATATTCATTGGGTTCTTTAACTTTTCAAATGGTAAGTTTAATCTTCTAGCAAATTCATCAGACACAAATGAACAGGTAGCTCCCAAATCAAATAATACGTAGGCATTTATATTATTGATCGGAATAATACCTGACACCACCTCCTTTGATGCAACTGCATCTTGCACAGTCATGTTGAACGTTCGGGCTGTCGGTTTGCTCTGCTGTGTTGGTCCTCCAATAGTTAACTTTGTTGAACTGCTCTTGTTTCCACTTCCTCCATCTGTATTCTTCTTCAATGGACAATCCTTGAATCGGTGCCTTGTTTCTCCATAAGAAAAACAACCACCTTTCTTCGGCTTAGGACAATTTGGTGAAATATGTCCTTCTTGGCCACAATTATAACAGACGTTTTTCCCTTTCATACACTCTCCAGAGTGATTCTTTCCACACTTCGAACACGCTGTCTTCTTCTACTGAGTATTCCCTGGTTGCGTTCCTGATTCATTGCCACTGTTGTTCCACTTACGCTTCTTGCTGTTGCTGCCACCACTACTCGCACCCTGATGACCACCTTCAATTTTCTTCTTATTCTTCTCTCGGTTGAATCTAGAAACTGCCTCACTACTACCTTCTGCAATGATGGCTTTTTCTAACAGTGTTGAGAATGTAGCAATTTGCAACACTGCAACTTTGCTGTGAATCCATGGCTTTAGCCCATTTTCAAACCTACGCGCCTTTCGTAGTTCTATATCCACCTGATGAGGTGCGAATCTGGCTATCTCATTAAATTTTGCTGCATATTCTGCAACTGACATGTTTTCTTGCTTTAATTCAAGAAACTGCACTTCCATTCTGGCTTGCATGGCCTCTGAGAAATAACTTTCTAAGAATAACTCCTTAAACCTGGTCCATGTCACTACCTCTGTTCCGGCTCTAGCTTGGTTCGTCTCCCACCAGTAATTAGCCTTACCTTTCATCAAGTAGGTAGCAAAAGCTGTCTTTTGCTCTTCGGCTACCCTTGTAATGATAAAGGCCTTTTCCATCTCTTTCACCCATGATTGAGCCGCTATAGGGTCCGTAGTTCCGCTGAATTCTGGTGGTCCTACAGCTTTAAAATCTTTAAAATTTGCCAATCAATTATTCGCTTGCCCCCTCACTGCAGGTGTACGAGTTCGCATAGCTTGAGCTATCATATCAGCAAAGGTCTGCACTGGGTCATCTTGATTTCTTTCATTGTTCACAGAACATTCCTCCCTCTGGTTACGATTTTGACGTCTTGGCGGCATTATCTGATTAAACAAAACCTTAATTTATTACATCGAGTTTAATTATATGATATATTTTCTGAGGGTTTAAGATATAACATGTAATTTAAACTCTAACAATCATATTATCATAATGTTGTATTATCGAATTCAACCTGCTAAATTGACTAATTCAGCTTGCTGAATTAACGTATTCATCTTACTAAATTCACATATTCAGCTTACTGAATTACACATTCAGCTTGCTGAATTAACATATCTAGCTTGCTGAATAACACGTTCAGCTTGCTGAATTAACATATCCAGCTTGCTGAATAACACATTCAGCTTGCTGAATTAACATATTCGATTTACTGATTTTTTTTTCAAACAAACAACTTCTCATTTTAGTTCTTAATACTTTTCTATTTGATCCAACATGTAATTATAATAATGCATTTATATTCATATACCAAATTTTAGAGTCATACATTCACATACTTGGCATATTTTTATAAACGTTAACTATCCCATTTTTAAACATCAAAAGATGGGATCTACCAAAAGACATACTCCTCTATTCACATAAGATGGGGATACATCATATTTACATACTACCTCGCACCTACTGAGGTTTACATCAAACACACAACCCTAATAATCAAAAGGGGTACTACTGCATCTATAAACAATAGAAAGCTATTAAACTATCACTGCGCGTCTGGAGAGGGTGCGCCTGAATGCTCCTGCTCTGGTGGAAAGAGTCCATCCATAAGTCGACGTCTAACAACTCGACTCAACTCGCCTATCTCAAAGGATCTCCTCACTCCCACTTGGGGACCAGTATATGTTGCATCTAAAGCCCGTCCCAAGGACTCCATCCTAACTCGTCCAGCCTCTGCTTCAACCTCTAACTGATCCACTCTTCTCGCTGCTCGGACCCAAGCATCCTCAACTCGGACCCTGTCAGCGATCTCTAAGTCAAACCTCAGGTGTAACGCCTGATGCTCAATACTCAATATCGGAAACTTATTATGCTCTTGTTCTAATATCTCTCTCAGCTCAGTATTCTTGGCAACCATATGAGTAGCCAAGGTCGTCTGCTCCTGCAACTGTATCTTCATCTCTGCAAGCTCGTTCTGAGCTTGATATGCCAGTTCCTTGTATTGAGTTTCAGTAAACTGATGAGTGGCGTTCTCCTGCTCTAACTCTGTCACTCTATTCTCCAATGCCATGTTATTTTCAAGCAAAACCTCCATCACATCCTCGTCACGCTCATCACTAACAGCATGATCCTCTACCGGATCTAACGGCTCTTGCTCGACTGTATGGCTACCTTGTCCTTCCTCAGGCATCCTATAACCAAACAAACACAACATCAATATCACAATAAAATATATTCATTGATAAAATAAAACAATATTTTATTATGTACACTCTATACTAGATGAATCTCCACAATCCACCTCTTAGCATACTCTATACGAGTTTTCTTCTAAGGTTATAACCTAAGTTTCGCATCCTAAAGTTTATAACCTACAGCTTTGATACCAATCTGTGACGCCCCCAAATTCGAGTTCTCAACCCCGGGTTTGGTGCTCACTATCCATCATCAACATAAGCATTCTATTTACTATTGCGGAATAATAAACATACATTGTTCATTATAATAAAGTCTTATACAATACCCCAAGGTCTATTACCTTAACATAAACATATCTTACTTAAGTTACATAAAGTAACACAAAAGGTTTACATGAACATCAAACATAGTATTTCATGATACCTAAACATTTATAATAACTATTCTTGGACCTTTCCCTTGCCCTTGTCCTTCTTACTTGAACTCTCTGGCTTAGCTGAAATAAATGTCATGATATAGCAAGGGTAAGCAACTAATTTGCTTAGCAAGTTTAAGTACAAAGAAGATATATCATGATTAGTAAGAAATTTATCGTTCAACGTTCAACAATAGAAATTAATTGCGAAAGAACATGAATTAAGTCATGATAACTGAATATTCGAATAACAAATACTGAGTGGTCATAATGACCATGAACATATGCTAAGGTTGTCAGTATTTAAACTGGTCCTTTTAATAAGTTTTGGTAATCAAGGGGATCAGCCTTTCATACCCGGTGTATTATGCATAAACACTTAATTTACGAGCAATAATTGTTTTTCAATAATGCTTTAATCAAATTGTTCTTTTTCTCAGTCTTGAGTCCTTACTAAATCAATTGGTGAAGAAAAGCTTTTAACAACATATTTGATTTAACAAATTTAAACATATTTGATCTAGCCGATACTATGAGCATAGATCCAAATCTTAAACAGTGCATGAATAAAAGAACTTTAACTAATTCACAGTTCAATAATAATAGAACATGAATTTAATTGCACTGAGTGAGAGCATCAATAATCAATATGGATGTGAATAATAAACAATAATTATTCACTAACATGCTTTGAAAAGAATAACTCAAGTTTGAGTTAGAGAACTTGCCTTGACTGCGATCTACTGCTACACAATTTAATTTAATCTCTTTACTGTAAAGACCTATCATTGTTAAGATTGATCTTACAATCAGCATATTATACTTTATATCAAAATACAATTACTCCATTAGCAATTTAGTTAACACTTAACCACATAATCAATTATCTAAAAACATCCTCATTAATAACATTCTTTGATAGCATTTTAATTACTTTTTTATATACCTTCTGATTTAACACTTAATCTTTCCTTTTATTAGCTCTTCTTTATAATCTAGTAAGATGAATACTAACATCATAGTCTAGATTATACAAACATGCAATCCAGCCACCTGGATTGACTAATCCAGCAAACTGGATTCAACAAACTTTCAATCCAGCAAGACTGGATTCTAAATCCTTCAATCCAGCAAACTGGATTCTAAATCTTTCAATCCAGCAAACTGGATTCAACATTTTTTCCAATCCAGCAAGCTGGATTCCATATCTCCTTTACGAAAATACCAAATCAACTTATTATTTTTCTATCCTTTGGCCATACTTATATACATGCATTTCATACACAAAAAGTATTTTTTTGTAATTTTTCAATTTCTTTTACTATTTTTCAAAAATCATTTTTAGTGCGTGGCTTAAGAAATTTGCCCCATAATGCTCAACTTCAGAAATTCTCATCTCTTTGCATAATCTCATACATGTTAACGTGACCCTCCAGTTTAAATTTCATGACCATTGGAGTTATAGAACTCCGGTTATAGCAATTTTTTGTCTGAAAAACCTAAATATTGAAATGATCATAACTTGGTCATTTTAAGTCGGAATGAGCTCATTTTTGGACAGGAGCTACTTTATAACATATATTTTTATGTCTCAAAAGGTCGGAATTTATTTCATATTTTATATGGCCGAAATTTCCCTTTCAAAATTTTGGGCAGACCCCGTTTTGGGATTTTTAGCTTTTACCTACTTTGTTAAATTCAGTCCATTCGGAAATCTACAACTCCTTTTTAGGTGATTTCACTTGGGTTTGAAAGATAACTCATCATATTACTCTCCCAAAGTTTTCCAAAATTTTTAAATGCCAGAAAAATGATGAAAATACCCCTTGCATTGACTGTCCAAAAATAGTCTATTTTTCTTTCAAAAGACCAAACTATTTTTACTAAAACAGTTTCTACCACTTGTGTATTCAACATATTTGAATTCTATCACTTGAGTTTAGTAGTTAACTTATATATCTAGCACCACTCTTTGACGGATCACAAAAAGAAGGTGTAGATCAAAAACGGTAGTCGATCAAAGGATGTGAAAAAAACTAGAGTTTTCTTATAAAACAAAACTAGTTTTTCTTATATCCTTTTGATTCACTTTCTAACACTCAAATATGTTAGAACCATACTTGAAACATTATAAAACATGTAGATAGAGGGTTTTAGACTTCAAGATCATAAACCTTAGATAACCAAGATAAAACAAAATAAAAAGAAAATCCACAAGTTTAAGATTTATACCTAGATCTTTGAGCACTTCTTCTTAATCTTCCAAAGTAACTAACAAACTTAGGATGCATCAATGGTGTATCTCTTCCTCTATCTCTCCTCCTTTCCACCAAATTTTCCCTCTCTCTCTCTCTCTCTCTTATGTTTTGCTTGTTTAACTAAAGAAAAAATACGATGAGATAAAATAAAAGATGAAAGAGAAGATAGTTTAATGTGTTGGACAAAAATATATAGATACATTAGTATATCTATATCTAATCCACTAACATATCTCCTCTCTCTCTCTCTTAATTATTACAAGATTACTTACTAATATGTTGGCTCCATAAACAAAATGACACCTAGCCCATTAAGTAAATATCTTTTGGAAATTTGGGAGCTTGAAATGATGATAGTCATTCTCCCTTTCTCTCCTTATCTTTGGCTGGCCAAGTGGCCTTCTTATCTCTAAGTTTTGCTTTTGTTTTCATTGAAATATCTAGCATACTAAATGTCTAAAGTACCCTCATCAATTGGGCTACAAGTTGGGCCATTATAAAAGATGTTTTGGGCTTTCCACAAATAACCTATTGGACTTTTAATTAACTAGTTTGACTTACTAATTAATATGAACTTGGGCCTCCACCCTTAAATAATTATGCTACTAGCATACTTGCCCATTAAATTCAATAGTGGGCTATCTCAATAATCAAATTATCTACAAGTCCAATACTTAAAGAATTATTGGGCTTATTTAAACTACTAGCCATCCTTAGTAATATTAACCCTATTATCTCATGAACTATTACTCATTATTATTGATATTTACACATTCACATCAATCAATAATGTTAATTAACTTACATAACCTAATTAGATTTGTCTTATTGAAGTTTATTGAGTACTTACTTAGGGTTTAACCTCTTAAATCTATTTCCTAGATTATTAAAATACTTAGGTTAGTTCACTAACTTATATGACTTATTGGTGAGACTTTCTTTAATATTATATCATATTATCCACATAATCACTTCATCATCCATAAAATATTATCGATTATGTAATACTTATTTATAATGTATCATAGAAATTCTTGGTTATTACAATATAACTCATATACATATATTCTGTTCGTTAATTTCGAAATATGGTTATACAAGTGTCCTCACTTGGATAATCATTATATATATATATATATATATATATATATATATATATCTATATCTATCTAAGAAATTTGACCAGCTAGACACAGATTTAGAAATATCGTTGAATATGATAAAACCTTTTTGTATCCAATCAAATTGTTTTGGTTCGGATTCCAGACTAAGTATGAACATCCCGATCAAGGAAAAACTTTTATGCGCCCAAGGCGAACAGAGTGAACGATAATATCGTTCTTGCATGCAGTATTGATCAATGCAGGGCCCACGAGATGTACACCCTCGCGCCCGTAAGTTATGACAGTTTGCGGATGAAGTTCTGCTAAACCTATTCAAAAATTGAAAATAATGTTCATAGTATATCATCTAAACCCCATTTATAGGCAATACGTAGTTTCAAAAATTTGAGATAGAATTGTTATGTTACTATTATCGGTTCAGTTTACTTCATAACTATCGATTTGTTGAAGAAGTGATGTACAAAGAAAATATTTAATTCTTTCAGCTAAATATATTTATAATTGTTATTACTTGCTGGGCACTCAAATGCTCATTTTTGTTTTAAATTTAAATATTTTCAGCTAAGCGTGATCAACCTGAAGGTTCAGACAAGAACAAGTGAAAAGGAAAGCAAACATAATATGTTTAATGGTATCTTTTGTAATAGTTAGACTGTATTAAGATAATGATATGTATTATATATCACGTAAAAAATGCAGTAAAGGTTGCGTACTTGGGATTAGACTCTGATAAATGTAAGTTAAGTTTGATATTTATATTATTGTTATTATTATTAGTATTACTTCTGCTCATAGAAATGGTATCGTAAAGTACCGAGTTCGGGTTTCAAGTACCTGAATTTGGGGGCGTTACAAATCCAAAAGACATAAGGCTCCATTTGGCAAAACCCTTTAAAATTTAAGAATTAATATCCATAAGCCTTGTTTGGGTAAAACTAAATTAAACTACTTTAAATTATTTTAATAACTCCTTTATAAAATAGTTATTTGTCACACTTTATTTAATTAAGTTTTCATACTTAATTTAATTAATTCTAATAAAAATTTCTTAAATAAATAATTTAATCACATAACTCAATACAAATAATTAACCATCAAATTGAAATATCAATATAATAATTCATTTAATCATTCTAAACTCTCTAACTTGATTATTAATTTCTTAACTCATTAATTATTTATTTAACCAATAATTAACCAAATCAATTCAAATCAAATTAAACAAATACAAATATGTATTCAACGATAACCCATCCTTAAATATTTATATAATTCAATAAATATTTAAAAATTACAATTAAAATTCTGGATTGTTACATCCTTTCTTCCTTATAAGGATTCTGTCCCCAAAATCACAACTCAAGTAAATCATTCGTTACATTCTTCCCTACTTATAAAGATTCTGTCCCCAGAATCGAAGACACAGACTAAACAAATAACTCAGGATAATTTGTCATCATTTTATCTTCTAGTTCCCACGTAGCTTCTTCAGCATTGTGGTTCCTCCATATCACCTTCACGGAAGATATAACTTTATTCCTGAGCACTTGTTCTTTCCTGTTGACTATCTGGATAGGAACCTCTTCATAAGATAAGTCTTTATCGAACTGCAACGGTTTGTACTCAATCACGTGCTTGTAATCGGGTTTATACGGTCATAACACCGAAATATGAAAAGCATTGTGAACGTTTTCCAACTCTGGTGGTAGAGCTACCTCGTAAGCCACTTCTCCAACTCTTCGCAGCACTTCAAAGGGTTCAATAAACCTCGGGCTTAGCTTTTCCTTTTTATCAAAATGAATTTTCCCCTTTTAAGGAGAAACTTTTAGGAATACGTAATTTTCTACGTCGAATGCACGATCTTGTCTGCGTTGATCAGCATACTTCTTTTGTCTGTCTTGAGCAGCTACCAATCTTATCCTGTTGAGTTTGACAACCTCAGCAGTTTGTTGTACCGTTCAGGTCCTAACAGTTGGCGTTCACCGACTTCATCCCAGCATAGTGGAGTTCTGCACTTTCTACCGTATAATGCCTCGTAAGGCGGCATGCCAATGCTCGTGTGGTAACTGTTGTTGTAGGCAAATTCCACCAATGATAAATGTTCATCACAGCTCCCTTTGAAGTCCGTGATGCATGCTCTCAACATATCTTCTAATGTCTAGATTGTTCGTTTGCTTTGACCATCTGTTTATGGATGATAAGCCGTGTTCATTCGCAACTGTGCTCCCATACATTCTTGTAGTCTCTTCCAAAAGTTTAACGTGAATCGTGGATCTCTATCTGACACAATTGACACGGGCACTCCATGTCTCGAAATGATCTCTTTAACGTACAACCTTGCCAACTGATCAAGATTGAACCTAATCTTTATTGGCAAAAAGTGTGCTGATTTTGTCAGTCTGTCCACTATCACCCAAATCGCATCGCATCCTCTCTGAGTAGTTGGAAGACCCACCACAAAGTCCATTGTGATGTGTTCCCACTTCCATTCCGGTATTTCCAACGGTTGAAGTAATCCACTTGGTCTTTGATGCTCGGCCTTGACTATTTGACATGTCAAGCATTTCGCGACACATTTTGCAACGTTTCTTTTCATGTTTGGCCACCAAATATGTCGTCGTAAATCTTGATACATCTTCGTGCTTGCTGGATGAATCGAGTATCTTGAATTATGATCTTCGGTCAAGATTTCGTCTTTAATATCTGGGACTGTTGGAACCCCGATTCTTCCCTTGAACCGCAGTAACCCTTCGGTATCGATCTTGTATTTCACGTCACTACCCTCAACCACTTTTTCTTTGATATTTCCACATTCTTCATCTTGTAGTTGAGCATTCTTAACTTTGTCCACCAAAGTTGGACTAGCTTCTATCTGAAATAATCGTTCGTCAGATTCTTTTGGAAATTTTATTTCCAGCTCTAGCTTTATCATTGCTGAAATAATCTCCTCCTGAGTGGTTATCAGCATCAACTTTTCCCGACCTTTCCTGCTTAAAGCATCTACAACCACATTCTCTTTTCCTGGATGATAAAAGATCTCACAATCGTAATCTTTTATCAATTCCATCCACCTTCTTTGACGCATGTTCATGTCCTTCTGTGTGAAAATATACTTTAGACTTTTATGGTCCGTGTAGATCTCACATTTTTCTCCATAGAGATAATGTCTCCATATCTTCAGAGCAAATACTACTGCAGCCAATTCTAAATCATGAGTCAGATATCCCTTCTCATAATCCTTCAGTTGCCTTGATGCATATGCAATAACTTTGCCGTTATCCATAAGGACATAACCCAATCCTTTGTGCGAGGCATCACTATACACCACAAAGTTTCCTGTACTATCTGGTAAAGACAACACAAGTGCCACACTCAACTTCTTTTTCAAATCTTGAAAACTTTCTTCACACTTCTCTGTCCAAACAAATTTTACAGCTTTCCTTGCGAAATTTGTTAGCGGAGTGGCTATCTTAGAAAAATCTTGAATAAATTGTCTATAATAACTAACTAGTCCCAATAAACTCCTCACCTCCGAAGGTGTTCTTGGTTGTTCCCAATTAATTACAGCTTCCACTTTTGATGGATCCATTGAAATCCCATCTTTGTCAATCACATGACCCAAAAATTGTACACGATCTAACCAAAATTCACACTTAGAAAATTTTCCATACAACTTTTTCTTTCTTAGTGTTTCCAACGTTAAACGTAAATGTTCCACGTGTTCTTCTTGAGTTTTGGAATACACCAGAATGTCGTCGATGAATACCACCACAAACTTGTCTAAAAATGGTTTAAACACCCTGTTCATCAAATCCATGAATGCAGCAGGGACATTGGTCAAACCAAAAGACATCACCAGAAACTTGTAATGTCCATAGCGAGTTCTAAATGCCGTTCTAGGTATATCTTCCTTCCTTACCTTCAATTGATGATACCAAATTCTCAAATCTATTTTTGAGAAATATTTAGTACCCTTCAACTGATCAAACAAGTAATCTATTCTTGGCAACAGATATTTATTCTTAATAGTGACTTTGTTTAATTCCCTATAATCAATGCAAAGACGTATTGACCCATCCTTCTTCTTCACGGATAACACCGACGCTCCCCACGTTGATATGCTTGGTTGAATATACTTCTTGTCTAGCAGCTCCTGCAGTTGTACCATCAGTTCCTTCATCTCTACCGTAGTCATTCTGTACGGGGCCTTCGATATCGGTGCTGTTCTTGGCACAAAATCGATCACGAACTCAATCTCTCTATTAGGCAGAAGTCCTGGTAAATCTTCCGAAAACACATCTACGAATTCCCTAACCACTGGTATCTCTTCCAGTTTCACACCCTTCTTCTGAGTATCGACTATGTAAGCTAAATAACCCACACAGCCTTGACTCAACAACTTCTTGGCTTGCATAATCGTCAGACATCTCATTTGTCTAGGCGATTTGCCACCATAGAAAACTACCTTTGATAGAGTCATTAGGTTTACACATTTCTTTTGGCAATCAATTACCGCTCTATAATTGAACAGCCAATCCATTCCCAAAATAACATCAAACTCTCCAAGTCTAATCAGAATTAAATCTACCATCATAATATTCCCCTTAATGTTCACCCTACAGTTCTTGTATACGAATCTAACAAGAATTACTTCTTTATTCGCAATTTCTATGTTCAAATGGAAATTGAATTCTTTACTAGGCAATCCTAACCTCTTAGCAAATTCATCAAATATAAATAAGCAAGTAGCACCCGAATCAAATAATACATAAGCATCAATATCATTGATTGGGATAATACCTGACACAACATCCTTTGATTGCACAGCATCTTGCACAGTCATGTTGAAGGTTTTGGCTGTGGGTTTGTTTGATGTCGTTGGTTCAGTAATGTCCCATGTACCTCCACTGCTACCTCCCTTGTTTCCTGCTGTCTCTCCAACCCTCTTCATAGGGCACTCACGAGAAAAGTGATCCTTCGATCTGCACGTGAAGGAAATGTTCTTCTTGGGTTGAGTGTAATTTGGGGCAATGTGACCCTCCTAACCACAGTTGAAGCATACACGTTTCCCCATCAAGCACACATGAGACGCCCCTAAAATAGGTATACATCACCTATTCTTAGTCGCCAAATATATGGTATAGAATACAAATATAATCTTAAATATACAACATTAGCTGTGAGCTTTAATACAAATATTGTCTTCTAGACAGTATTCAAACCCAAAATAAGTCCTCAATACATTTATTATCACACTATTTCATATAATAGTGAGGACTACTAATGCTATCATTTGGACCGTCACTCCGTTCCCCGACTAGTCCCTGCTACGTTCTCATTTCTTGAAGAGAACAATGGAAGTAAAAGGGTGAGCTCAACTATCCCATTAAGAAATATTATGACTAAGATAATGTAGAATAAATTATCGTTAGCCTTCAACAGTGTTAAACTGATACAATATAACAAACATCAAGTTTAACTACAGCGGAACAAGTAATCCATTAAAAGAGTCAAGTAGAGAATAAAATCTACTATCTTTTATGATTTAAAAGGTTTTTCATCACTTTTATCGCTGGGACTCAGCTTAATAAATAATCCACATCATCCCTGCACTATGGCCAATGATATTCATTAGTATCACAATCACAAATTATTCATGCACTACTGGGTAAGGATATTCGTGTATTCATCAATGGTCATGATCATGTAAACAACTGTCCATCAATGCACTACGGGCCAATGAGGACTTTTACCACATCATTTGTAACAATACGGTCATAATTATACCAAATAATCCCTGGTCATAATCATACCAAGTCCATCTATGCACTACATGTCACAGATGACTTTCAACATAATATAAACATGAGGATGATGACAATGATATAAGAATTCAATAAAACAAGTTCAAGAATTAATTTATCCAAGAACCAATAACGTCCAAATTGTCAACATGATACTGCTTTGTAGAGTAAAATTCAAGAATGCTCAGAAGAATATTTCCATGAAAAGATACTGGATGAAGTGCAAATATCAATGATATTTCACTAATTTCATGGAGTATAGAAGCCAAAGCTTTAACCAACTGAGTATAATATAATATATGAAACTGCAAATAGATTTTTGCCCGCCATGCGGTAATCCACGTAGACAGATCATTTTCACAATTTAATAAGGAATGAATACAAAGGATCATTCACCGTGCATGTGGTAATCCACATAGACAAGTTATTTCAACAGAATAATAAAAAATAGAATAACAGAAGAATTCACCATGCATACGATAGACCGTACAGACATGTTATTCCAACAGAATAATAAATAATGGAACCAGGTCATGCGTAAATGCACAGACAGGATATTCCGACAGAATAATAAACAATGAAACCAGGTCATGCGTAAACGCACATACAAGATATTCTGACAGAATAATAAAGAATGGAACAACAACAGAATTTCACCATGTATGCGGTACTTCGCATAGACAGGTTATTCCAATATAATAATAAAGAATGGAACAACAGCTCTTACGAGTATTGGAAAGAAAATAATTCTCTTCATGAATATGAAAGAATAATACCCCTTACCTTAGAAGAAACTGGACATAGGAGTAATGAAGTAGCAGAATATTTTTCTTCTTCTTTTTCTCTATAATTTATCTCTCTAGAGTTTCAGAGAATTCGTAAGAAATAATGAAGGAATGAGCTTCTATTTATAGGAGAATGGACTGAATAGTAACTAATTCATGAACGATCCAGATTGATTTACTTTTAAACGGACGGTCCATATTGATTTACTATGCAGTATTAATAAAATATTCTAATAAAATAAAATCTTTTAAATAAAATATAATATATTCTATTTATAATCTAATAAAACGAATAACTTTATAAAAGTATTCTGTTTTATATAAAAAAATTTTACTATGCAAATACTATGCAGATACTATGCAAACACTATGCATAATAGAATATCATATATTCTATTTATAGTCTAATAAAATAAATAACTTTATAAAAGTATTCTGTTTTATATAAAAAGTTTTCTGTTTTATTACATTAATAATACTAATAAAACAAAATTTATCATCTTTATTATAATTCACAATAGTAATCGACCAGGTCATTCCCAGGAAAGAGGGGACTTTCCAATAAGGTTTTCTTCCTATTGGCGCACAATTAGGTGACCAAACCTCTCCTTGGCAGAACTTCTAGACATCGTTAATATTGCAAATAATAATATGAATAACTTTGCCGTCTCAATTATTGATTTAATAATATAACATATTATACAGATGATATTGTGATAATAATTGAATCAATAATATGAGAGATATGATACAACAATTACTGTAGCAATAATTGAGTATAAATGAGTGACTTCTTACGTAAGCATCAATAATCAATACCGTGTGCTACTATGCAACCACGCGTATTATTACTGTACTTTTACTACCGGGTAGTTCAACAGTTTTAACGGTAATACTTTCGCCGTTATTTTTATAAAAATATTTTTATCATTTTCTCAATTCGACAATAATTCCGTTGTGGGGTCTACCAATAATTGTACCGTCGTACGGATATTTTTCGATAAAAAAGAATATTCCCCGACCAAACGAATATTATATAACAAACTTGAATACTTTGCAAAATTTATAAATACTACCCACAACTATAACACTATCTCAAATCCAAACCATAATATTAAAAAAAATATTTCGAGAAATTTAAATCTTTATTCATAAAATTTGGTGTCTCACAACACACCCTTGTGAAACTTCTCGCGTGTAACACATTCTTCGAACTTCTTATTCTGATGGTTACCCTGCTGGTTTCCAACACTCGCATTTCCGTTCCATTTCCTTTTCAAATTGTTGTTGCCGCTTCCACTACTACCACCACCATTCTTATTCTCCACTCCACTCTTCTTCTTTTTCTTTTCCTGATTGAACTTTGTGACTACCTCGCCTACATCTTCAGCGAGTATTGCCTTCTCCATCACTGCTGTGAATGTCTTCCGCTAGAACAGGGAGACCCTACTGTATAACTAGGGCTTCAGTCCCTGTTCAAACCTCTTCGCCTTGCGTTCGTCTGTGCTGACTTGGTATGGCGCAAACCTCGCCAACTCGTTGAATTTTGCTGCATACTCAGATACCGTCATCGTTCCGTGCTTCAGTTCTAAAAACTGAACCTCTAGCTGACTCTTCGAACTCTCTGGAACATAAGTCTCGAAGAATATCTCCTTAAACCTATCTCAGGTCATAACCCTATGTCCCTCTAGAATTTTATTGGCCTGTCACCAATAACTAGCCTCTGCTTTCAACATGAATGTTGCAAAAGCAGTCTTCTGATCATCCCCTACCCTAGAGACATTAAACACCTTTTCTATCTCCATGATCTAGGTCTGTGCCTCGACTGGATTCATGGACCCACGGAATTCTAGTGATCCAACCGCCTTGAAGTCCTTAAATGTTGTACCTTGGTTCTGTGGTTGATTCTGCAATGCTCCCGTCAATAACGTCACTAGCTGTTGAACGGGGTTAGCTTCGACATCATTATTGTTAGTTTCCTCAGTGGTTCTCTGTCGGGGTTAACATCTTGGAGGCATTTTCTGTTAAAATAATACACCCATTAGATTATTACTCAATTCCTTTAAGTATTTTCTACTTAACTTGCACCCCATAAAAGAAATCACCACATAACATATAACACTTTGGATAAAATAGAATAATAACTTTTATTCACTCATAATCCATTTAAAAAAAACATAAATACAATAGCATCACTGCTATTTACATTACTTTTTTGAACTACTAAAGTTGCAGGATAACATCATCATTATATCCCATCGATTACATATCACTAGGGATTTACATATTGTTTATCATATTATTACTCGAATATCAGGCATATTCACTACGATGTCCTACTAAGATACTGCGTAGCCTTTTGACGCTCTTCCTCCATAATCCGGAACATTGGTCGGCGATCCAATATGTATGATGGCAGAGTCTCAAACTGAATCGGATAACCTATCACCCGATCTTGAGCTCGATTAATCACAGTGTTGAATACGTTATTCATATCCTCCGTCTTCATCCTCTTTGCTTGTGCGTCTCTCGCTGCTATCCCGGCTCATTGAAAAGCTTCCTCATATGCGTCTTCGGCTCTTGCCCTCTTAGTAGATTCTTCCTTCAGCTTGTTCTTCAGTTCTGCGATCTCCTCGATTAGTTGTTCATTCTCTCCTTCAGTGTGAACCAGCTTCTCTTCGACATTATTCAGACGTTCCTCTTGATGTAGGATCTCGTCTTCCTTCTGAGCCATCGAGGTCTATTGTTCAGCTAATATCTCTTGCAACTCCTCAACGGTATCCTGAAGTTCCACATTGCGGTCGTAGACTTCATCGTACATACGAGCAGCTATCGAGTTTAGTTGAATCTCTTCCTCCTCGTCCTTGTCATCCTCATTCATCTATGGCAGCTCAACGGGATCCTCCTCATCCGTTTCCACATCATCATCCTCATCATCAACCACTGTGACCAACGGAGCTGACTCCCGTAGAAGTAGTTATTTCCAAACCACCTGATTGTCATGAGACTCCTCCTCTCTAGTCATCTGAGATCCTTCCACCCTAGCCTGACTAGATTCTCTGACATTAACCATCCCGACAACATAAATTTTTTAAGTTTTAATTACTAATCATTATTACTCGACACTCACGAGCACATAAGTTGTAAACACATAAGCACATAAGTGTTTTATTACTTCTTCCTTAAAACTCGATAAGAGTTTATCATCACTATTTTTTCAAAGGTTACTTCCTAAGGCTTTTCCCTCACCTAAGGTTCATAACCTAAAGCTTTGATACCAACTTGTGACACCCCCAAATCCGAGTACTTCATTCCCTCAGGATTTGGTGTTCACTTAAATAAAACATTTATATCTAACTACCCAATCATAATAAAATTGAATAATAAACCTTCCCATAAAGGATTACATTAATAAAAATCTCCCAGGTTATCTAACCTTTAAATACAATCATTCAAATGCAGAAATTAAATAAACTTCATTACATAATTCAAATAAAGTCTGACAATAAAATGTAAATATAATTATTACAAGTCTTCAATCATTATAAGCAAGAGTGATCAAACAACGCTCACTTGAAATGATAATGAATAAAATATTTACAACATTTGCCAAATAATAGGCTTAATAGAACTGAACAATATGTTCTATCAACATTCTAAAATATATTACTGAGGGTCTTATGACCACGAACCATGTCCACAGTTATAAGTAATCTTTCAACTTAAACTTTAACAGTCATAAAACTATAAGGACTCCACGTACTTAGGGGGATCAGCCCTTCGTACAATGTATTGTGCACAAACATTTCAATGCTAAGCGTAAACCCCTAATAATAGGGTTGTTCATCTCAGTATTTAGAATACAAGTCCGCACCAAAGTAAGTTTGGTTTGCATACGTTTCAAGGGTAATTTGGAATTTAACGGTCATCAACTAAGGATTAGTTGAATAAAAAGGTAACAACTCTATGTTACGGAATAAACCATAATTGAATCAACATTGTGTACTAAGTTTATGCTTTAGGAATAATCTAATAGCATAAGTATTGAATAATCATAACATAACTTGTTTGAACAATATTAAGCTAATGTTATTGAGAATTGAATAGTAAGCATGCATAACGAATAGTAATTTGAACGATAATGTTGTTCAACATTAGGATATCAAAATGTGTAAACTCGCATGCTAAATAACAAGTTACATATTAGAGAAACTTGCTCAATATCAAAAGATAAGATTTAGATAACTTGCAAAATCGTAAACAAGCTAACTCAACGAAAGTGTGCAGATACAAAACTTGCACAATGAAGATTTAGAGTTAGAAGACTTGCTCAATGCAAGTAATTTACTGAACAAAAGTGTAGAGTTAGAAAACTTGCCTCGCTTGTAGGATAAACCGAATTAATTCGAATCACAATTATCCTATATACATGTCATCATGACATAATCATTTATTACCAACACATTCTATATATAAATAAGTATATACATCACGTAAGGGTTGATTTATAAATCACTTAATCAAATTATATTATTAAAATAACAACAACACTCATTAAGTGTTACATGTTCGTTCTTAGCACAATAATACAATAATAATAATATTACATGTTTAACAATCATCATATTACATTACATTAACATTTACAGACTTTTATGCACAACAAAAGTCGTTTTGGGCAGGGGGCTGAGGCGCTGTATTTGGCACCGAGGCTCCAAGCACAACACGAAGAACAGAAAGCTACTTTATCTTAAATTTTTAACACCAATTAATATGTATAATTCATGTAACTACACATAAACGTTACCGATCATACATATACCAATTAACAACAACTAAACAACGATTTTAGAAACTTAAATCTTTGAAAACACTATTTTAAAATAAAACTCCATTGTTGGCGTTGTTTAACAAGGTTTAACACTATAAACCACAATTATCCATTAAATTCATTCCTTTGAACTACGTTCTCATTACATTCTTACCCAATTAACATATATAGTTCAATTTCTCAATTAACATACACTAATTTTATTATCTGACAAAATTAACAATCATAGTTCATGCATATATTTTTACTGTAAAACAATTTCCTTTCTTTTTGAACGTAATTTAGTATACGATCCCATATATATATATATATATATATATATATATATATATATATATATATATATTGTGACAACCTGAGAATTTAGAAAATTTTTAAAATTTTAATTAATTGATTTAAGGTTCAAAATTAGAATCTAGACAGAAAATTAGTGTATGCATTTGAGATTTTTAAGAAGGAATTTCGAGGATTTCAAAATTCTGTGAAGGATTTAGGTGAATTATTCAGGATTAAGGAAATACGTGATTATGTTCTGTGTATATGTGTACATGATGTGGTTAAGGGTCAAGCGTTGACCAGATAAATGATATCTGTATCAAACCCTAAGTATATATTAAGAACGTCAACGTTTGGTTAGAAAACCTTAGCGTTTAACAAGAAACCCTAGAAATCGGTTCTGGAAACCCTAATTTCAGTTTCGGGAATCCGAAACCCTAATTCGGTATATGAAACCCTAAATTGGGAACTTAATGGCGTAAGTGTAAATAATTATAAGATTATTTAGGGTAAAGCTTAAGTAATTAGCAAACCCTAATCTAATTACGAAATCAAATTTCTAAAATAGAAAATTAGTTTTCTATTAGAAAAACTAATTCTGGGTTTAAAACCCTAAATGACCAATTACGACCCTAATTGCTAAATTAGCGATTTTAATTAGGAAATACTAATCCTAATTAGAAAGATTAGAGTTATGATTAAGAAATTTTATATAATTAGAAAATTCTAATTATAATTTAGAAATATTAATTTTCTATTTTTGAAAACTTAATTTGAAAATTCTAGAATCTAATTTCTAAAACCTAAGGGTTTAAACCTAAACCCTAAATGGCTCAAACCCTAAACTCTAACTAAACCTTAAACCCTAAGGGTTTGGCTAATTGACAAGAATGCCATTAAATATAAAATTAAAAGGACTATAATGCCCTACTTGGATTTTTTTAGTAAGGTAACTTGCAAATCTTGGTAAGATATTGGGTTGGTGACTAACCCTAGCCCTAGCCCTAGCCCTAGCCCTAGCCCTAGCCATGTGTCCAAAATCAGCCAACTTGCTAGCAAATACATTGAATCATATCTATTATATAAATTAAAAGGAGAGAGAAAGCTTTACTTTATTTTTCATTCTTGCCCAACCTATTCTCTCAGTAGAAATTCGAGATTTAGAAGGAAAGGGAGAGGGAAGATGAACCATGATCAGTTAATAGCAAGTCAAGAACAAGATCACAGATCAAAAATCAAAAATCAAGTTACAAAGAGGTATAAACTCTAAATTTCAAAATCTCTTGATTTTATGTTTGATGTTGTAATTGATTGGTTAGATATGTGTAATAGGGTGTCTTTAAGTGATCTGGGTTGTCAAAACTCAGATCCATATCATCTAGATGCTCGAATCTAAAGATTTATCAAATCTGGAAAAGTTGGAAAAAGTGGCCTGACAGTCATATGTCAGGGCCTCAAGATCTTAACCTGCTAGATGTTAAGTGTGTTTAATGTTATAGATCTGTAGTATGCCATGTTGTTTATGATCTAGAACTGGAAACAAGGTCATATCATGTCTATACCTCTTGTTATTTGCAGTCAAACGTCGTTGACCAAGCACGAAATGGGGTTTCTGGGCAACCCAGAAACCCAGGAGTTCGCTGACAAGTTTTTGCAGGTGCTAGATCTGGCGATGTTTTGTTAGTTTGGTCATGTTGTTAGTTAGTTGTTATAAACTGGTATATGGACTACATATATATGTTATTATATCACCTATATTAGCAACAGAATCAAAAATAATCACAGTCAAAGTAAGTTGACCAAACTGCCTCATGAAGATTTTCTGGGTAACCCAGATCTTCAAGACCCGTTTCTTGACCAGTGGTTTGACCGGCCTTGATAGCTTAGATCTGATGTTGTTAAGATGATCTGAGGTTATGTAGTTGTAGAGGGACATGCGTACTACAAAATAGAACCTTAATAGTGTGACGCCCCCAAAATAGGTATACAACGCCCATTCTGAGTCGCCAAAATACATGGTACAGAAACAACTACATCTTTATTATTACAACACAAGAACTGTGAGTTTAAATACAAATATTGTCATTTAGACAATATCCACACTCAAATAAGTCCTCATTACAATTATTGATACATTATTTCACAAAAATGGTGAGGACTACTAAAGTAACTTCTAGAACCATCATTCCATACCCCGACTAGTACTCGCTACATTCTCGCCTCTTGAGAAAATGGAACAAAAAGGAAAAGGGTGAGCTCAACTAGCCCAGTAAAGAACATTATGACTAAGATAATACAGAACAAATTATCGTTAGTCTTCAACAGGGAAAAATCTAATAGAATACAATAGACAACAAGTTTTAAATCAATAACTGCAGCGAAAACAGCAAACCATTAGAAGAGTCAAGTAGAGAATGAGTTCTACTATCTTCTAAGATTTAAAAGTCCATCATCAATATTTTATCCCTGTAACAACAATCAATAACCATCTTTAATCAAATATTCATCTTTGTACTACAGGCCAAAGATATTCATCAGTGAATCATTCATCTTTGCACTACGGCCAAAGATATTCAGTAATATCATTATTTAGGACTGAGGATGATGAAAAATATCTTAAAGAAAACGAATCTAGTGAAACAAAATAACAATATTAAGGATTCGTATTTCGATTTATTCATGTCCAAAAATACCTTATAATTATTCATAGTGAAGTAGAATTCAAGAATGATCAAAACATGGATACAATCAAAGCTAGTACCCAGAATAGATATTTTGGACGAAAAGAAGAAAATTTTATTTTTCGGTGAATAGTAACTCGTGAATAGTAACTCGTGAATAGTAACTCATGAATAGTAACCCCGACGTGAAAAGTTCCAAATTTGATAAAAATTTCCAACCAATATTTCGGCATAATGATATTGAAGAAATAATATCATTTTCGAATAAAATAACATCCCTTACCTCAAAATAATCGTACTTCTGACTGAATTTCGGGTATAGTGCTGACAGAAACTTGCACCGTATAGCAACACTCAAAGTATACTTACAAGAATACGCTCGATAATATAGAGAGAGAAAGAGAGAAAACTTGTTTCTGGTATGATTTTCAATTCTAACTTAGCCCTCTATTTATAGGAAAATGCTAGAACGCCAAAGGAGACTAAAATAATAAAATATTAATATTTCAAACAACAATTCTACGTATGCTATCAATGACCAAGACCAGCCCTTCAATGCTGAAAATTTCAGCAGCCCATGTGTTGTACCAACCAAAAGTGGGTCCCCCCATAAATTTAATAAAAATCATTTTATTTTTCAAAACTTTAATAATTCATAGAAAATAGACCGTTTATCAGAAAAATACGAATTTTATGTCCATTCTGACTGAAATCGAATTCTCTACAACTTTGTAGCTTTAAGTTTTTTCAAATTCCAAACCAAAAATATCCGAAATCCACAAACGGATGATTTTTAATACCTCCACATCGACAAAATACTGATAAAACACCTCAGCTTTAATTCTTTCATTTTTATCCACATAAAAATAAATATATCCATCATTTATATCCACATAAAATAAATATTTCCTTATCATATGAATCAATAATTAATTATTCACAAATAATATTACAGAATCACATTTATGACAACCAGACCGTTCCCAGGAAAGAGGGGGCTTTCCAGTAAGGATTTCTCCTTACTGGCGCGCAATTAGATGACCAAACCTCTCCTTAGACAGAACTTTCTAGACATTACCAATAATGTTATCTAATAATATTATTCAAATAATATGAATTATTGATCTGATAATGGGAAATACTGTGTAGTGACAATTATTGAAACAACAGTAATATAAAATATCAATGCAGCAATTATTGAATCAATAAAATAAAATACTGAACAGTAATTACTGTAACCATTATTGAGTAGTGCCTTCTTACGTAAGAATCAATAATTGGTGCAATCAGTGTGCTACTGTGTAACAACGCGTATTACTGTGTTTTAACCACCGGGTATTCCAACAGTATTAATGGTAACAACTACGCCGTTATTAATAAACAACATATACTTGTCGTTTTCTTCATCCAATCGCTTTCCGTTATGGGGCCCACAAAAGACTGCGCCGTCGTACGAATATTCCCCGACAGGAAGAATATTCCACGACCAAACGAATATTCCCCGACAACAATGAATATTTTATAACCACCTGCTTATTTGAAATATTTGCGCATTTTACCCACAACTAACCTCATTAATCAATTTAACACTTACTATTTCAAAATAATAAATAGAGGGAATTTAAATTTCATTTATTAATAATTTGGGGTCTTACAACCTCCCCTCCTTATAAAATTTCGTCCTCGAAATTGACGTACGTACCTGGTGTTTCGAAAAGATGAGGATACCTCGCTTTCATTTCCGTTTCTAACTCCTAGGTCATTTTCTCAGTAGCATGGTTTCTCCACAAAACTTTAACTTGTGATATGACCTTCGTGCGTAGGACATGCTCCTTTCTATCCAAGATCTTGACAGGTACCTCTTCGTACGTTAAGTCTTCAGCTATCTCGTCCGGTTCTAACTCAATAACGTGGTCTGGATCTTTCACATATTTACGTAACACAGATATATGAAAAACATTATGAACACGAGACATACTTGGAGGTAACGCGAGTCTATAGGCCACATTTCCTACTCGGTCAAGAATCTGAAATGGACCAATAAATCGTGGATTGAGCTTTCCTCTCTTCCCAAATCTTGTAACTCCTTTCCATGGAGCCACACGCAACAATACATGATCCCCGATGTCAAATTCCACGTCCTTTCGATGAAGATCCGCATAACTCTTTTGTCGATCCTGTGCCGTTTGTATACGTTGTCGAATCGTTTGGATCTTCTCTGTAGTCATGCGTACCAACTCTGGTCCCAACAATGTTGCTTCACCCACCTCGTCCCAGCATACTAGAGAGCGACACTTTCGTCCATATAATGCTTCAAATGGGGCCACACCTATACTTGCCTGATAACTGTTATTGTAAGAGAATTCCACCAATGGTAGGTACTTATCCCAACTCCCTTTGAAATCTAGGACACAAAGTCTTAATAGATCTTCAAGAGTTTGAATAGTCCTCTCTGATTGTCCGTCCGTTTGAGGATGGTATGCCGAACTAAATCGTAAATCTGTGCCCATAGCTTTTTGCAAGCTAACCCAAAATCTTAAAGTGAATCTTGGGTCACGATCCGAAACTATGGATACTGGCATGCCATGCAGTCTCACAATCTCATCTACGTATATACGAGCAAGACGTTCAAGGGAATAAGTCTCCCGTATCGGCAAGAAATGAGCAGACTTGGTTAATCTATCAACAATAACCCAAATAGGATTTATTCCTTGAGAAACCGTGGGAAGACCCGTAACGAAATCCATGGTAATGTGTTCCCACTTCCATTTCAGAATCTCAAGTGGTTGCAATGGACCCTTTGGCACTTGATGTTCCGCCTTTACACGTTGACAAGTTAAACACCTCGAGATAAACTTTGCAATCTCTCTCTTCATATTATTCCACCAAAATGTATGTCGAAGATCACGATACATTTTGGTACTTCCAGGATGGATTGCAAATGGTGTATTGTGTGCTTCCATCATGATCTTGTACTTCAAATCAGAATCGTTAGGAACACAAAGTCTGGAGTGGACTCGAAGTATTCCTTCTTCATCGATTCTTGCTTCTGGAATAGAACCTTCTTGTACTTTCTTCTTCATATGCATCAGCTCTATGTCCGTAGCTTGAGCAGCTTTAACTTTATCGATTAAAGTCGGTTCTACTCGTATATTTGATATCATCATGTGGGTACTTGGAGCCTTCATCTCTATCTCCATCCTTTGCAAGTCATACAAAATGGGCCATTATGTTAACAACATTGCACTCGTACCCGCATATGATCTTCTACTCAATGCGTCAGCTACTACGTTTGCTTTTCCAAGATGATATTGGATGGTATGATCGTAATCTTTCAACAGCTCGAGCCAACGTCGCTGCCGCATGTTGAGTTCCTTTTGGGTGAAAAAATATTTGAGGCTTTTATGATCTGTATAGATCTCCACTTTCTCCCCATACAGGTAGTGTCTCCAGATCTTCAATGCGAAAACTACTGCTGCCAACTCCAAATCATGAGTAGGATAATTCCTCTCATATTCTTTGAGTTGTCGCGAGGCATAGGCTATGACTTTCCCATGTTGCATGAGAACACATCCTAACCCTTTGCCTGAAGCATCACTGTAGATAACAAATCCATCCGAACCAGATGGTATTGTCAGAACAGGTGCCGAAATGAGTCTCCTCTTAAGCTCTTGAAAACTCTTCTCGCATTCCTCGCTCCATACGAATTTGATATCTTTCCGAGTTAGCTGAGTTAACGGGGTAACGATTCGAGAAAACCCTTCCACGAATCTTCGATAATAACCAGCTAAGCCTAGAAAGCTACGTACTTCGGTCACCGTCTTTGGTTGCTCCCAAGTTTGTATTGCTTTAATCTTCGCCGGGTCAACAGATACTCCATGTTTTGACACCACGTGCCCTAGGAAAGCTACTTCCTCAAGCCAGAACTCGCATTTCTTCAACTTAGCATATAACTTGTTTTCACGCAGCCTTTGGAGTACCAGCTTCAAATGATGCTCATGATCTTCACGGCTTTTGGAATATATGAGGATGTCATCAATAAAGACAACAACGAACTGATCCAAATAATCCTTGAATACTCGGTTCATCATATCCATGAAAGCCGCAGGAGCATTAGTCAATCCAAAAGACATGACTAGGAATTCATAATGCCCGTACCGAGTTCTGAAGGCAGTCTTTGGAATATCCTCAGTTTTAACCTTCAGCTGATGATATCCAGAACGAAGATCGATCTTTGAAAAGAATTGTGCTCCTTGTAACTGGTCAAACAGGTCATCAATACGAGGTAGCGGATACCTATTCTTAATAGTGACATGGTTTAATTCCCGGTAATCAATACAAAGTCGCATACTCCCGTCTTTCTTCTTTACAAATAAAACAGGAGCACCCCAAGGAGATGTACTAGGACGAATGAAACCGATGTCCAACAACTCTTGTAGTTGGACTTTTAACTCCTGAAGTTCAATAGGAGCCATTCGATATGGGGTTTTAGAAATGGGCTTTGTACCAGGTTCAAGATCAATAAAGAATTCAATTTCTCGTTCCAGGGGTAGACCGGGAAGTTCTTCAGGAAATACGTCAGGAAAGTCAATAACAACAGGAATATTATTCAAATTTGACGTGTCTTTATTCAAATCCATAACATGGGCTAAGAAAGCTTGACATCCGTTTTTTAATAAACGAATGGCTTTATGGCTTGATATAACAGTGATTGATTTTAATGGCTTAGTTATTTGAATTCGTACAACAGGTTGGTTAGGAATATGAAAACTAACAACCTTACGAAAACAATCAATTTTGGCATGATGAGTAGTTAACCAATCAATCCCTAAAATCACATCAAAAGCAAGTATCTTTAAAGAGATAAGGTCAACAGGTAAGGTGATGGTGCCAACTTGGATCACACAAGATTTATAAATAGTGGATGTGATGAAATCAAAGTCTAACTTCTCCGGAGTCAAGTTTAAACGTTGAGCACAAGCAGGAGAGATAAAAGAATGGGTAGAACCGGTATCTAATAAGGTATAAACTTCGCATGAATTTATGATTAGCTTACCCGTGATCACCTCGTTTGGGTTCCTCGCATGTTGACCAGCCACGACAAACGCTCTTCCAGGAACCGTTGACTTTATCTTTTCTAGGACAGCTTTTTGAGTCACCATCCCCGCTGGACTTGGTTTTGCTACAGTGCAATCTCGAGCGATATGTCCTTCCTTTCCACAGTTATAACATACCTTAAACTGTTGTGGGCAATTTGGGCTGATATGTCCTTCTTTTCCGCACTTATAGCATATAACCGATGGTCGTTCTCCTCCCTTGGAACCAGTTGCTGCTGGTACTGACGTCTTCGTATTGTCATTGTTGAATCTCCTCTTTTTAAAATCTCCTCCCGACTCGCTTCTTCTATTTTCATAGCCACGATTACCACCAGAGTGGTTGCCGTTCTTGTCTGTATTTTTCTTTCTCCGCTGGTTATCATTGTTCTGATGACTGCTGTCACCGATATGATCCTGGTTGTGGTCCCTCAGTTGACCGTACTCATTATCTCGCTCTAATAATTGAGCCCTGTTGACAACGTCTGAATAGAGAGAAAATTTATGAGAAATGAGATATTGACGTATGCCGGGTTTCAAACCTCTCAAAAACATCCTCGTCATACGTTCCTCATTCTCCACCAAATGAGGTGCAAACCTGGACAACTCTGAAAACCTCGCCTCGTACTGAGACACCGTCATGTTATTCTGCTCCAGTCTAATAAACTCTACCTCCTTCATATGACGAATACTTTCAGGAAAGTACTTGTCATTGAACAGTTTCTGAAATGTCTCCCAAGACATGCTGAGTGCGGTTGGATGGGTACGCTTCACAGACTCCCACCAGTAGTCTGCCTCGCCACGGAACATAAAGGTGGCGAATGGAACCTTTTGTTCCTCCGTGCATCCCAAGACATCGAATATCTTGGTAATTTGCTTGACCCACGTTTCCGCCATGATCGGATCCGGCTTTCCCTTAAATTCTGGTGGTCCCAATTCTTTGAACTGTTTGGCTGTGACAAACCGTGAATTGCTATCATTTCCTCCTGTATTTTGAACACGAGTCTCCCTCGTCTGGTTTTGCATAAATTGCAAAAAACTTCTAAACATTCCATCATTCATCATCTGCTCATTGGTGTTGTTCACAGGAGGAACATTGCCAGCCTGTTGCATGTTCTCCTCGTTGGTAAGCACCGGTGTCTCCACGGTCTCATTTACTCCACTGTTAACATTCTCAATCGACATTCTCAAATACTGCCATAAAACAAGGGTTAATTAAATAAATTAACAAATCACATAATACCCCTATATTATGACTGACCAATAACTAAGCTTAGGTAGGACACACTAGCGAAGAATTTATTCGTCTCTCCCCTCCTAGTTCTATTCTCCGATCTCCGCCAGAGATCATATCCCTAAGCTCTGATACCAACTGTGACGCCCCCAAAATAGGTATACAACACCCATTCTGAGTCGCCAAAATACATGGTACAGAAACAACTACATCTTTATTATTACAACACAAGAACTGTGAGTTTAAATACAAATATTGTCATTTAGACAATATCCACACTCAAATAAGTCCTCATTACAATTATTGATACATTATTTCACAAAAATGGTGAGGACTACTAAAGTAACTTCTAGAACCGTCATTCCATACCCCGACTAGTACTCGCTACATTCTCGCCTCCTGAGAAAATGGAACAAAAAGGAAAAGGGTGAGCTCAACTAGCCCAGTAAAGAACATTATGACTAAGATAATACAGAACAAATTATCGTTAGTCTTCAACAGGGTAAAATCTAATAGAATACAATAGACAACAAGTTTTAAATCAATAACTGCAGCGGAAACAGCAAACCATTAGAAGAATCAAGTAGAGAATGAGTTCTACTATCTTCTAAGATTTAAAAGTCCATCATCAATATTTTATCCCTGTAACAACAATCAATAACCATCTTTAATCAAATATTCATCTTTGCACTACAGGCCAAAGATATTCATCAGTGAATCATTCATCTTTGCACTACGGCCAAAGATATTCAGTAATATCATCATTTAGGACTGAGGATGATGAAAAATATCTTAAAGAAAACGAATCCAGTGAAACAAAATAACAATATTAAGGATTCGTATTTCGATTTATTCATGTCCAAAAATACCTTATAATTATTCATAGTGAAGTAGAATTCAAGAATGATCAAAACATGGATACAATCAAAGCTAGTACCCAGAATAGATATTTTGGACGAAAAGAAGAAAATTTTATTTTTCGGTGAATAGTAACTCGTGAATAGTAACTCATGAATAGTAACCCCGACGTGAAAAGTTCCAAATTTGATAAAAATTTCCAACCAATATTTCGGCATAATGATATTGAAGAAATAATATCATTTTCGAATAAAATAACATCCCTTACCTCAAAATAATCGTACTTCTGACTGAATTTCGGGTATAGTGCTGACAGAAACTTGCACCGTATAGCAACACTCAAAGTATACTAACAAGAATACGCTCGATAATATAGAGAGAGAAAGAGAGAAAACTTGTTTCTGGTATGATTTTCAATTCTAACTTAGCCCTCTATTTATAGGAAAATGCTAGAACGCCAAAGGAGACTAAAATAATAAAATATTAATATTTCAAACAACAATTCTACGTATGCTATCAATGACCAAGACCATCCCCTCAATGCTGAAAATTTCAGCAGCCCATGTGTTGTACCAACCAAAAGTGGGTCCCCCATAAATTTAATAAAAATCATTTTATTTTTCAAAACTTTAATAATTCATAGAAAATAGACCGTTTATCAGAAAAATACGAATTTTATGTCCATTCTGACTGAAATCGGATTCTCTACAACTTTGTAGCTTTAAGTTTTTTCAAATTCCAAACCAAAAATATCCGAAATCCACAAACGGATGATTTTTAATACCTCCACATCGACAAAATACTGATAAAACACCTCAGCTTTAATTCTTTCATTTTTATCCACATAAAAATAAATATATCCATCATTTATATCCACATAAAATAAATATTTCCTTATCATATGAATCAATAATTAATTATTCACAAATAATATTACAGAATCACATTTATGACAACCAGACCGTTCCCAGGAAAGAGGGGGCTTTCCAGTAAGGATTTCTCCTTACTGGCGCGCAATTAGATGACCAAACCTCTCCTTAGACAGAACTTTCTAGACATTGCCAATAATGTTATCTAATAATATTATTCAAATAATATGAATTATTGATCTGATAATGGGAAATACTGTGTAGTGACAATTATTGAAACAACAGTAATATAAAATATCAACGCAGTAATTATTGAATCAATAAAATAAAATACTGAACAGTAATTACTGTAACCATTATTGAGTAGTGCCTTCTTACGTAAGAATCAATAATTGGTGCAATCAGTGTGCTACTGTGTAACAACGCGTATTACTGTGTTTTAACCACCGGGTATTCCAACGGTATTAACGGTAACAACTACGCCGTTATTAATAAACAACATATACTTGTCGTTTTCTTCATCCAATCGTTTTTCGTTATGGGGCCCACAAAAGACTGCGCCGTCGTACGAATATTCCCCGACAGGAAGAATATTCCACGACCAAACGAATATTCCCCGACAACAATGAATATTTTATAACCACCTGCTTATTTGAAATATTTGCGCATTTTACCCATAACTAACCTCATTAATCAATTTAACACTTACTATTTCAAAATAATAAATAGAGAGAATTTAAATTTCATTTATTAATAATTTGGGGTCTTACAAATAGTACCTTATTTTTACCTGGAAGGCCTCGATCTGGAGGCTCAAAGTAGAGCTTAGCAACTGTTCTTCATTTCTGGAAAACCCAGAAATGAAGAACAACTCTGACAAGATATTTGGAGGCTTAGATCTTGCTGTGATATTGTGTAATGACCATGCAATTAGTTGTAGGTTGTAGTCTTACATTTGTACTACAATCCTAACACTTTAAGCGACCCAGAAATCAACAAGAACCCTGTTTAAAAGATGGTCAAACCTACCACCCTACACACTGCCTATGAGTTTCTGGACAAGGCTCAAGAACACTCAAGAACACCTATAGCGACGGGTCTGTCGCTATAGGGCCCTTTTAGCGACAATTTAATTAAGAAATTAATTAATTATTTCCGAAAATGATTTATTTTATTTAATAAATAGAAATAAATATATTTTAATTATTAAAAATAATAAATAAATTCTAAAAAATTATTTTAAAGTCTGCAAAATAGTTTTTAACTATTTTGAGTATATTTCATAAATATTTAATATTTTTGGAATATAAATGGTGTTTAAATTATTTAATTATAATATTAAATAAATTATTTAAAAATAGTTTTAATTCATGAAAAATCATGAAAAATTATATTATGATATTAGAAAATATTTTAAGTTATTTTTGATGACTTTTAATATTTTGTGATGAAATTCATTAATTAATCAATATTAATGATAATTAGTTTATTTAATAAATATATTAAATAAATTAAGGAAAAATAGAATTTATGATTTAAAAATCATATGAAAATGATTTAAGGGTTATAAAAATATTTTAAGTTATAAAATATAACTTTTGATATTTTGTCATGAAAATATTAATATTTTAATATTAAAAGTATTTATTGGATAATGGATTTAAGTGTTTAAAAATCATATAAATATGATTTTAAGGTATTAAAAATACTTTGATATATTATAAATATATTATAATATTATGACATGTATTTTATTAATATTTGATAATAAATAAATATTAATGATAATAGAATTATGTTGTATTTAATTCATTTAAATATGATATTAATGGTTGAAAAATCATGAAAAAATGATAATAATTATGTGAAAATTATTATGAGACTTAAAAAAAATATTTTGAATGTTATTGAAATTATTTGATATAATTGTTAAGTGTTAGGCAGAGTTTAATTGAACTTAGACTCAATAAAAGTTCGACTACACCGTCGGGACGTTAGAATTTTGTCAGAATCAAGATAGACTGCAATAGTTTGACTTGATATCGAGTCTTATGTGTGTTATAGACTGATAGGATTATATATTTAGGTTATTCTGTGTGTGTGTGTGTGTGTGTATATATATATATATATATATATATATATATATATATATAATTGTATTATATTGTGATGATATTATTCTAATATTGGAAATCTATATTACTAATATTAGGTCTTCGGATAAAGCGTATAAATTGTGTAGCGGTAATCAACGGTTCATGCAAGTTTGTTTTTACTTAACTCTACTAAGAGTGTTTCATTCGGATAAGCTTATGGTTAATCATTGCTGGTTACCATGAATTGTACTCTGTACATATTGCATGTATAAGTCAGATATGAAAGGATGATCACCTACATTACTAGTTGGTTCAGATATATTTGTTCATGTATAATACTTGTTCAGTCAGAAATTTATTCCTGCTAGTTCTCAATTATATTGATGAATTATAGCCAGCTTATTGTTCATACTCTTTCAATCATGATATATCGTTATATTATTGAAATATAACTTGATGGGCAATCCTTATGCTCAGCCTTGCTATATCATGATAAAATATTGCAGATGAAGGTGAATGCTTCGGATACAGGAAAAGGTTAAAGACAGTTCCAGCGTTAGGATATGTGTGCAGCTAAATTGTATAAGTGTTGTATTTTAAGTTTATGTGTTAAGTAAGTTATGTAATGTGTATTAAGTTAAAGTTACTCGACCTTGGGGAAAAGTATGTAAGTTTAATGTATAAATAATTTATGTTTATATCTTCCGCAAATAATAGTAATAGTGATAGAATGATCGAACCGGATCCGCGGTGATTCGAGACCTTGGATTTGGGGCCCTCACAGTTGGTATCAGAGCTGTAGGTTATGAACCTTAGGTATGAATACCTGAGACTAATAACCGCAGGGATTAGGATAAGATCTAACTCACATAGAGTTAGCTGGTCGGTAAGATTCAAAGACGAATCTTGGCGAGTTATAAGATACAGAGTTCCCTAACTCTGATAATAAAAGTTGAATAGTAGTGAGAAATAAATAGAGTCTAAAAGACTAAAAGTACAGTGATAGAAGATCGTAAATCAAAATGATCTAGATATAGAAATGAATCGTAATGTATACGATGAGATCACTCCGTGATCAGATAAGGTTATAGTATGGAGAAGGATCAAGCGAATGACTGAAAAGTTACAGCAAGTTTGCTGGGTGATAGTTGTATTATGAATTGGTACAGATTCAGGAAAGGATTATGAATACGAGTTGAATGAAATTCGTATTGAGAAGGGTGTTAAAGTTAGGTGGGGATTCAATTGCGGACTCATGTCAGCAGCTGAGTTGTATGATTCTTTGTATGGGCAGGGAATTGTACTTGGTGTAAAAACTACTTAGTTCTGGCAATGATAATCATTGAAATGTTTGTGTCGCGCTATTTGCTATATGCATGTTAAGAGGGTGATTCCTTTCTCATGTGTATAACAGATAGATAGGTTATAGGTAGAGGATATAAGGTTAAGTACGAGTTCTTAAAATTCATACTTATGTGATATTCTTGACTCATAGTTATATGAAATGTTTATGAACCCCTCAGCGAATGGACGCCAAAGGTCTGACTAGGATAAGTTCTTAAACTCATATGATTGTGGCAATTTATGGAATCATAAGTGTGGTTGACGAATTGGGTGTAGTTGTGTGTAATTGAAGTATTGAGGATAATAGGAACAGATAGACTGATTAAGCAAATGATTATTAGTGGAGACATAAGTTTTCTAAAACTCCTAGCTATGCTAGACTTCGAAATGATTGACATCAAGCTAAATACGTACTTTGTGCTTTTAAAAAATATATATATGTAGACTCGTAATCATTTTTGAAACGGTTTAAAGTATAATCTATGCTACTTATTTCAGCTAGACGCAGATGATTTGAAATATCAAAATTTATTTTAATTATCACTCAGGTACCATGTAACCTGGTGCAGAGATGATAAAAAATTTGGTGGAGTTGTAAATACAGGAATACTTAGTGTGAATTTGATCTAAAGTCGCTGTTCCACTATTGTATGATGTGTTATGACAAAGTCGTATAATGACGGCATCCTCAAACGGACTGTTAATACAGTACGACATCATGACATCATTCTCGAAAATGTTTTCAAAATTTTAATTTGCCAACGGGGTTTGGCTACACCTAAATAATTCGATCGAATTGAATTATTGATATGGGTCTACTCTATTCGATTCAGCTAGACTAATGTTATGAAAACTCTAAGTGTTCATTGAAATAAATTTCCCGACCCAAATTGTTTTGGTGTGGAATCCTATGATAAGTCTGAGGTGAACAACCCTAAAAATGGGGATATATTAATTGGACAAAATATTCCAATCTAAGAACGCATGTAGTCGTTCCGATTACTAAGGTACAATAGATTGATCATCTAAAGTACCCGCATCGGTAGTTTACATTCTTTGTGATTGTAAACATACTGTTAACCTTTGTATGGGGTAGAGTACCTTTTTCTTAATTGAAATAGGTAGCAGGTAGTAATACCTATAAACCTCAGTAGTTCATGGTCTATATGACTCCTCAGCACAATTCCAAAATTTTAACTCTGGTGAGAGATATATAAGATAACATGTGATACTATGTATGGTGTAGGGTGTAAGGTAAATTTCGGTGACGAAATTTTTAGAAGAAGGGGTGAATGTGACAACCCGAGAATTTAGAAAATTTAGAAAATTTTAATTAATTGATTTAAGGTTCAAAATTAGAACCTAGGCAGAAAATTAGTGTACGCGTTTGAGATTTTTAAGAAGGACTTTTGAGGATTTCAAAATTCTGTGAAGGATTTAGGTGAATTATTCAGGATTAAGGAAATACGTGATTATGTTATGTGTATATGTGTACATGATGTGATTAAGGGTCAAGGGTTGACCAGATAAATGATATCTGTATCAAACCCTAAGTATATATTAAGAACGTCAACGTTCGGTTAGAAAACCCTAACGTTTAACAAGAAACCCTAGAAATCGGTTCTGGAAACCCTAATTTCAGTTCTGAGAATCCGAAACCCTAATTCGGTATATGAAACATTAAATTGGGAACTTAATGGCGTAAGTATAAATAATTATAAGATTATTTAGGGTAAAGCTTAAGTAATTAGCAAACCCTAATCTAATTACGAAATCAAATTTCTAAAATAGAAAATTAATTTTCTATTAGAAAACCTAATTCTGGGTTTAAAACCCTAAATGACCAATTACGGCCCTAATTGCTAAATTAGCAATTTTAATTAGGAAATACTAATCCTAATTAGAAAGATTAGAGTTATGATTAAGAAATTTTATATAATTAGAAAATTCTAATTATAATTTAGAAATATTAATTTTCTATTTTTGAAAACTTAATTTGGAAATTCTAAAATCTAATTTCTAAAACCTAAGGGTTTAAACCTAAACCCTAAATGGCTCAAACCCTAAACTCTGACCAAACCTTAAACCCTAAGGGTTTGGCTAATTGACAAGAATGCCATTAAATATAAAATTAAAATGATTATAATGCCCTTCTTGGATTTTTTTAGTAAGGTAACTTGCAAATCTTGGTAAGATATTGGGTTGGTGACTAACCCTAGCCCTAGCCCTAGCCCTAGCCATGTGTCCAAAATCAGCCAACTTGCTAGCAAATACATTGAATCATATCTATTATATAAATTAAAAGGAGAGAGAAAGCTTTACTTTATTTTTCATTCTTGCCCAACCTATTCTCTCACTAGAAATTCGAGATTTAGAAGGAAAGGGAGAGGGAAGATGAACCATGATCAGTTAATAGCAAGTCAAGAACAAGATCAAAGATCAGAAATCAAAAATCAAGTTAGAAAGAGGTATAAACTCTAAATTTCGAAATCTCTTGATTTTATGTTTGATGTTGTAATTGATTGGTTAGATATGTGTAATAGGGTGTCTTTAAGTGATCTGGGTTGTCAAAACTCAGATCCATATCATCTAGATGCTTGAATCTAAAGATTTATCAAATTTGGAAAAGTTGGAAAAAGTGGCCTGACAGTCATATGTCAGGGCCTCTAGATCTTAACCTGTTAGATGTTAAGTGTGTTTAATGTTATAGATCTGTAGTATGCCATGTTGTTTATGATCTAGAACTGGAAACAAGGTCATATCATGTCTATATCTCTTGTTATTTGCAGTCAAACGTCGTTGACCAAGCACGAAATGGGGTTTCTGGGCAACCCAAAAACCCAGGAGTTCGCTGACAAGTTTTTGCAGGCGCTAGATCTGGCGATGTTTTGTTAGTTTGGTCATGTTGTTAGTTAGTTATTATAAACTGGTATATGGACTACATATATATATATATATATTATTATATCACATATATTAGCAACAGAATCAAAAATAATCACAGTCAAAGTAAGTTGACCAAACTGCCTCATGAAGATTTTCTGGGTAACCCAGATCTTCAAGACCCGTTTCTTGACCAGTGGTTTGACCGGCCTTGATAGCTTAGATCTGATGTTGTTAAGATGATCTGAGGTTATGTAGTTGTAGAGGGACATGAGTACTACAAAATAGAACCTTAATAGTGCCTTATTTTTACCTGGAAGGCCTCGATTTGGAGGCTCAAAGTAGAGCCTAGCAACTGTTCTTCATTTCTGGAAAACCCAGAAATGAAGAACAGCTCTGACAAGATATTTGGAGGCTTAGATCTTGCTGTGATATTGTGTAATGACCATGCAATTAGTTGTAGGTTGTAGTCTTACATTTGTAGTACTATTCTAACACTTTAAGCGACCCAGAAATCAGCAAGAACCCTGTTTAAAAGATGGTCAAACCTACCACCCTACACAATGCCTATGAGTTTCTGGGCAAGGATCAAGAACACTCAAGAACACCTATAGCGACGGGTCTGTCGCTATAGGGCCCTTTTAGCTACAGTTTAATTAAGAAATTAATTAATTATTTTTGAAAATGATTTATTTTATTTAATAAATAGAAATAAATATATTTTAATTATTAAAAATACTAAATAAATTCTAAAAAATTATTTTAAAGTCTGAAAAATAGTTTTTAACAATTTTGAGTATATTTTATAAATATTTAATATTTTTGGAATATAAATGGTATTTAAATTATTTAATTATAATATTAAATAAATTATTTAAAAATAGTTGTAATTCATGAAAAATCATGAAAAATTATATTATGATATTAGAAAATATTTTAAGTTATTTTTGATGACTTTTAATATTTTGTGATGAAATTCATTAATTAATCAATATTAATGATAATTATTTTATTTAATAAATATATTAAATAAATTAAGGAAAAATAGAATTTATGATTTTAAAATCATATGAAAATAATTTAAGGGTTATAAAAGTATTTTAAGTTATAAAATATAACTTTTGATATTTTGTCATGAAAATATTAATATTTTAATATTAAAAGCAATTATTGGATAATGGATTTAAGTGTTTAAAAATCATATAAATATGATTTTTAGGTATTAAAAATACTTTGATATATTATAAATATATTATAATATTATGACATGTATTTCAATAATATTTGATAATAAATAAATGTTAATGATAATAGAATTATGTGGTATTTAATTCATTTAAATATGATATTAATGATTGAAAAATCATGAAAAAATGATAATAATTATGTGAAAATTATTATGAGACTTAGAAAAATATTTTGACTGTTATTGAAATTATTTGAGATATTTGTTAAGTGTTAGGCAGAGTTTAATTGAACTTAGACTCGATAAAAGTTCGACTACACCGTCGGGACGTTAAAATTTTGTCGGAATCAAGATAGACTGCAATAGTTTGACTTGATACCGAGTCTTATGTGTGTTATAGACTGATAGGATTATGTGTTATGTGTTTAAGTTATTCTCTGTGTGTGTGTGTGTGTGTGTATATATATATATATATATATATATATATATATATATATATAATATTATATTGTGATGATATTATTCTAATATTGGAGATCTATATTACTAATATTAGGTCTTCGGATAAAGCGTATAAATTGCATAGCGGTAATCAACGGTTCAGGCAAGTTTGTTTTTACTTAACTCTACTAACAGTGTTTCATTCGGATAAGCTTATGGTTAATCATTGCTGGTTGCCATGAATTGTACTCTGTACATATTACATGTATAAGTCAGGTATGAAAGGCAGATCACCTTCATTACCAGTTGGTTCAGATATATTTGTTCATGTATAATACTTGTTCAGTTATAAATTTGTTCCTGCTAGTTCTCAATTATATTGATGAATTATAGCCAGCTTATTGTTCATACTCTTTCAATCATGATATATCGTTATATTATTGAACTAAAACTTGCTGGGCAATCCTTATGCTCACCCTTGCTATATCATGATAAAATATTGTAGATTAAGGCGAATGCTTCGGATACAGGAAAAGGTTAAAGACAGTTCCAGCGTTAGGATATGTGTGCAGCTAAATTGTATAAGTGTTGTATTTTAAGTTTATATGTTAAGTAAGTTATGTAATGTGTATTAAGTTAAGGTTACTCGACCTTGGGAAAAAGTATGTAAGTTTAATGTATAAACAATTTATGTTTATATCTTCCGCAAATAATAGTAATAGTGATAGAATGATCGAACCGGATCCGCGGTGATTCTGGACCTTGGATTTGGGGACCTCACATATATGCTAGTTATAAAAATTACAATTACAATTACACATAATTTCATAATGAATTATAGAAACATGGTTTACTGAAAATTTTGTAAAAATTTAAATTCAAGAACACATAGACTATATGCATAATGACATAAAACATATCTATACGTACATATATTAAGGTTATAGACACATACCTTTTGTTGCTTAAAAAATTACTTGTTAATCACTGAGAATAGCTTTGACGAACTCAGAACTTTCTCTCTGAAGCTCTCTCAAAATTCTCAGACACTATTCTTCTCTTTTTCCTTTGTACTATTCTTAGGCTTAGGTTTAGACAAATACGCTATAGGTTTAAAACAAAACAACGTACGCTTTTCAAAACGTTTTAAAAACTGACGTTATATTAAATAATACTAATAAATTATCGGTTACCAGATATTATTATATATTATTTATATTTACTTATTTAATTTATATTATTAATAATTCAAAATTCAAAAGAAATCCAAAAGCCATAAGGCTCCGTTTGGCAAAACCCTTTAAAATTAAAGAATTAATATCCTTAAGCCTTGTTTGGGTAAAACTAATTTAAATTACTTTAAATTATTTTAATAACTCCTTTATAAAATAGTTATTTGTCACACTTTATTTAATTAAGTTTTCATACTTAATTTAATTAATTTTAATAATAATTTCTTAAATAAATCATTTAATCACATAACTCAATACAAATAATTAACCATCAAATTGAAATATCAATATAATAATTCATTTAATCATTCTAAACTCTCTAACTTAATTATTAATTCCTTAACTCAATAATTATTTATTTAACCAATAATTAACTAAATCAATTTAAATCAAATTAAACAAATACAAATATGTATTCAACGATAACCCATCCTTAAATATTCATATAATTCAATAAATATTTAAAAATTACAATTAAAATTTTAGATTGTTACAATAATATTATTTGAATATTTAAACCCTACTTGGTAGTGGTGCTGTAGTAAAGTGGATAAAAGGGTTAATTCACTTAATTAAAACAGTGAGTTAATATATGAGTTTTTGTAACGCCCTAGAAAATCGAGCAAATTGTAAAATAATTTTATTTGATTTAATAATAAATAAAATTATATTATATGTGTTAATAAGATGAAGGTCGTTTTATGACCTAGATATGTCAGAACATCGTAGGATTTTGACTACGTGGTAAGATTAAAGTGTTTGAATTTCTAAGACGAAAATAAAAGCTTTCTGAGAAATTTTTCAAAAAACACTATTTACGCATTTTTGCTCGAGAATTATTTTTGAACTTCTAAGAAATACGTAACGATAGAAAATCAAGGTGAGATGGAATATCCAATAATATTTCAGTTATGACAAACGCAGTTTTTCGCCTGCGGACTTAAAAACCTAACGGTTAGTGAAAGTGATTTTCGAGAAGGAAATAAAATGCGTATAACGAATTAAAGCAATAATCCTATAATACGTAGGTATTGCACGTGGTAATGAATACGAGTAGGATACGAGGTATTATACGAGTATGTGTGAATGATGATATGTTGCATATGTTGAATAAGTATACGAGTGAAATACGAGATTAATACGTAAATTATACGTTCTAAGGCTTTAAGCCATATGTAATGGACTTGTAGGATTGAATAGGAAGTTGTAAAGTCGAACTAGAATAATGATAGAGCCCAATGCTTATTAATGACCAAGCCCATGTGTTTGTTAAATGCAAGCCTAAATGTATAAGTCAAGTTAGTTAAGCTAATTAAATGTAAATCCCAAAGTAAGTATCCAATGGGTAAGCATGAACCATGGGGCAACCCATGGGTGATCCAAAGTAATGAGCAAGTTTACTTAATGGCTAAGTAAGTGTGGTGACCAAGTAGACTTAATGGCCAAGTATTGTGGGGAGCAAGTTAACTTAATAACTAAGTAAGGAATAGTAAGGAGGTGATTAAGGAGGTGGGATGGATTAATGATCCTTTTGCCCTAACTTCGAGATTTCTATAAATAGGAAGCTTGCTAGCTCATTTGTTAGTTGTTAGATTTTCCACCATTAACTTATAACTTATTGGCTTGAGAGAAAAAGCTAGAAAAGCTAGAAAGTTAAACTTTGTAATTCAAGAAGCAAGAAGAAGAACAAGACATAGTCAAGTGAACATCAAGGGTAAGCAATCCTAAGTCATGATTCTCTTTCTCTTCATTTGTTAGAGAAGTGAGTAGTGGTAGGATTTGTATGCTAAGAAGAAGTAGGAATGATGAATTAAAGGACTTAAGCCATAATAAGTCATGAATAAGTCATTTATACTTATATAAGTTATGAACTAAGGAAGAACTTGTAAGACTTGTACCACGTTTACATTAATGAAGTTAGTATGATAAAAAGAAGCAAGGATGATGGTTAGAAGTCATAAACTATCCTAAGTCATGAGAAAAGAAATCATAAGTAGTTATACTTTTATAAGTTACAAACTCACAAAGAACAACTAAGAACTTATTATGAATATAAGTTAATGAAATATGTATGTCAAGATATTAGTATGATGGATTGAATCCATTTAAAATAATGAACAAATCATAATAAACGAAGTTAAGGCGGAATTCACGAGTTTGGACGATAATCGTCGAATTCGTGAAATTCTCGAAATGGAAGTCGAATTTTGATATTGAGTTCAGAAACGTTGGTTTTCGATGGAGAATAGTCTCATTTGGCATTATAGAGTTGCAGACTCAAAAATGACCGAATTCTGACTTAGAATGAAGAAACGAGCATTGAACGTTCACGAACGTTTATCGTTTTTATTAAAATGAACTAAAAGGTGAATTTTGAGTTAACGAATTTGAAATAGTAAAATTCTTGCATGAATACGTAGAGTATGTGATTTATGAGCTAATGGCTTTTGAACGAGCCAATTCGAACTTGAAATGATCAAATTTGGAGTCTGGGAAGTTAACTAAGTAGAAAATTTATCAAATTTTTCTAAGGCACAAAGTCCGTGCCGCAGTGTGACTCAAAGAAGAAAGGCCTGCGCCATAGCGTGAGGCTGAAACCATGGCACACTATTAGTTAGCGCCGCAGTGTGGCCTGCAACGCTAAGACTCGCGCCGCAGCGTTGAGTCCGGTCTGTAGCCACTAAAGTGTGGCGCCGCAGCGCGGCTTAAGAAGAGGAATCTGGCACCGCAACGCCAGCCTTAAGGATTTCATAGTAAGGAAAGTTTTTAAGTGAAGCAAGAACATTAATTGATTAGTAATGAACTAAAGCTTAATGTAACATCATTAAGGATGCTATAAACCTTATGTATGTCACTAAAGGTTGAAGGAAAGATTAATTGAACGTAAGTTATTGATAATAAAACGATGAACGATAATAAGCTGTAAGGGCAGATAAATACTCAAAATGAGTTTTGTTAAAGAAATAAGTATGATTAAGTATACGAAATGAAAGATAGTTAATTGATGATGAGTTAATTAACTTAAAGTAGTATCTTCGATGATAACAATAACGTTGAGAGTTAAAACTAAAAGTTGTTGAATATTACGTGAACGGGAACAGTATGCAATAAGTGTACTTAACCAATGACGATCGAATTTTGATTAATAACGTAAGAACGATAGTAAGCTGTGAGGATGGATGACTAACTCGAAATGAGTGGTATTAATGAAGTAAATCCACTTAAGACATAAAAGAGAAAGAAGTTGGTAAGAACGATGTAAACGGCAAGCCGGAACTAATAATAACAAATCTAATGCAAGATTAGATTGAGAAGAAGGGTAAGATTCATTAGAAACTATGTATGTTCATTCATGACCTAATGTGGTATGTTATGTGATTATGTGTTGTAGAGACTATAAAGACTCAAAGGGAAAGTAATTTTTACTATAGCAGACGCTGAAGGAAAGTTTTTCTTATCGCTTATCTAACCTTCGTGTTAGCCAGGTTTTTAATTATTCATGTTATGAGATGTATGAATGGTTTTAAATAAAAGGTCGATGCCAGTTTTAACTCTGCTAGACTAATCTTGAAGAGTTGGTTGATTTATTCACAAGTCTTTCAATATAGAATTGATAGCGCTCTCCTACGCTAATTGTTTGGTACGGATTCAAGGTGTGACGCCCCCAAAAATAGGTATACATCACCCATCTTGGGTCGTCAGATACATAGTACAGAATACAAATACAACTTACTAATACAACTGTCGTGTACAATACGACAAAACATAAACTGTGAGTTTGAATACAAATATTATCTTCTAGAGAGTATTCATACTCAAAAGGAGTCCTCATTACATTTATTAACACACTATTACATAGAATAGTGAGGACTACTAACTAATACTATCATTCGAACCATCACTCCGTTCCCCGACTTGCCCCAGCTACGTTCTCATTTCCTGAAGAGAACAGTGAAAGAAAGGGTGAGCTCAACTAGCCCAGTAAGAAATATTATGACTAAGATAATGCAGAATAAATTATCATTAGCCTTCAACAATGTTAAACTGATAAAATATAATAGACATCAAGTTTAACTGCAGTGGAACAAGCAATCCATTAAAAGAGTCAAGTAGAAAATAAACTCTACTATCTTTTATGATTTAAAAGGTTTTTCAACACTGTTATCGCTGTGACTTAGCTTAATAAAATAATCTACATCATCGAATCACCCCTGCACTACGGCCAAGGATATTCGTGTATTCATTAATGGTCATGATCATGCCAACAACTGTCCATCAATGCACTACGGGCCAATGATGACTTTTACCGCATCATTTGTAACATTACGGTCATGATTATACCGAATAATCCCTGGTCATAATCATACCAAGTCCATCTATGCACTACATGCCACAGATGACTTTCAACATTTTATAAACATTAGGATGATGACAATGATATAAGAATTCAATAAAACAAGTTCAAGAATTAATTTATCCAAGAATTAATAACGTCCAAATTGTCAACATGATACTGCTTTGTGGAGTAAAATTCAAGAATGCTTAGAAGAATATTTTCATAAAAAGATACTGGATGAAACGCAATTATCAAGGATATTCCACTAATTTCATGGAGTATAGAAGTCAAAACTTAACCAACTGAGTACAATAAAGAATGGATAACAAAAGAAATCACCATGCATGTGATAGATCGCACAGACAGGTTATTTCAACAGAATAATAAATAATGGAACCAGGTCCGGCGTAAACGCACAGACAGGATATTCCAACAGAATAATAATAAAGACGGAACCAGGTTCGGTGTAAAACACACAGACAGGATGTTCCAACAGAATAATAATAAAGACGGAACCAGGTCCGGTGTAAAACACACAGACAGGATGTTCCAACAGAATAATAACAAGACGGAACCAGGTCCGGTGTAAAACACACAGACAGGATGTTCCAACAGAATAATAATAAAAACGGAACCAGGTCCGGTGTAAAACACACAGACATGATGTTCCAACAGAATAATAGAAGAATGTCACCAAGTATAGGATAGACCGCGTATACAGGTTATTCCAACAGAATAATAAGAAATGGAATAATAACAGTTCTCTTCATGAATAAGAAAGAATAACACCCCTTACCGTTTTAAAGAAGAGCTGAAATAAGGAAGTAGTTAAGTAGCAGAATACTCTTCTTCTCTCTCTCTATAGTTTCTCTCTCTAGAGTTCAGTGAATTCGTAAGAAATAATGAAGGAATGAGCTGCTATTTATAGAAAAATAGAATGCATAGTAACTAATCCATGAACGGTCCAGATTGATTATTTTAATCTGACGGTCCATATTTAAAGAAAAATCTTTTAAATGAAATATAATATATTCTATTTATAGAATAACTTTAATAAAGTATTCTGTTTTATATAAAAAGATGTTTCTGTTTTATTACGTTAATAATACGAATAAAACAAAACGTCATTATCGCTAAATAATTTATATTATTAACTGACAATAATTGAATCAAACTGAGTGACTTCTCACATAAGCATTAATAATCAATACCGTGTGCTACTATGCAACCACACGTATTACTGTACTTTTACTACCGAGTAGTTCAACAGTAACAATGGTAAAACTTCCGCCGTTATTTTTAATAAAATATTTTTGTCGTTTTCTCAATCCGACAATAATTCTGTTGTGGGGTCCACCAATGATTGTGTCGTTGTACGAATATTCCCTGTTAAAACGAATATTCCCCGACCAATCGAATATTATATAACAACTTGCGTACTTTGCAAAATTTATAAATATTACCCACAACTATAACATTATATCAAATTAACTCCATAATATTCAAAAATGATATTTATAAAAAATTCATCTTTATTTATAAAAGTTGGGGTCTTACAACCTCCCCTTCTTATGAAATTTCGCCCTCGAAATTAGGGTACGTACCTGATATGTCGAAGAGATAAGGATACCTTGATTTCATTTCAGATTCTAACTCCCAAGTCATTTCCTCAACATCGTGGTTTCTCCACAAAATTTTGACTTGAGGTATAACCTTGGAGCGTAGAATATGTTCCTTCTTATCCAAGATTTGAACATGAACTTCTTCATACGTCAAATCCTCCGCTATTTCGTCCGGTTCTAACTCAATAATGTGGTTCAGGTCTTCCACATACTTACGTAACATGGATATGTGAAAAACGTTATGAACACGAGACATACTTGGCGGTAAAGCGAGTCTATAAGCCACAGTTCCTACTCGATCGAGGATTAAAAATGGACCGATGAATCGAGGATTGAGCTTTTCTCTCTTTCCAAATCTCGTAACCCCTTTCCATGGAGCAACACGTAAGAACACATGATCTCCTACATCAAATTCCACGTCCTTTCGATGAAGATCAGCATAACTCTTTTGTCGATCTTGTGAGGTTTTTATACGTTGTTGGATCGTTTGAATCTTTTCTGTAGTCATACGTACCAACTCCGGTCCCAACAACGTTGCTTCACCCACCTCATCCCAGCATACTGGAGAACGATATTTTCTTCCATACAATGCTTCGAATGGAGCCATGCCAATACTTGCTTGATAACTGTTGTTGTAGGAAAACTCCACCAATGGTAAGAACTTGTCCCAACTTCCCTTGAAGTCAAAGACACAGAGTCTTAATAGATCTTCAAGAGTTTGAATAGTCCTCTCTAATTGTCCGTCCGTCTGAGGATGATATGCTGAACTAAATCGTAAATCAGTGCCCATAGCTTTTTGTAAACTAACCCAAAATCGTGAAGTAAATCTTGGGTCTCGGTCAGAAACTATGGATACTGACATACCATGCAGTCTTACAATCTCGTTTATGTACATACGAGCAAGACGTTCAAGTGTATAAGTTTCTCGTATCGGTAAGAAATGAGCAGACTTGGTCAATCTATCAACAATGACCCAAATCGCATCAATACCTTAAGAAACCCTAGGAAGACCGGTAACGAAATCCATGGTAATGTGCTCCCACTTCCATTCTGGAATTTCAAGTGGTTGCAATGGACCTTTTGGTACTTGATGCTCCGCTTTGACTCGTTGACAAGTTAGACACCTTGAGATAAACAACGCTATCTCTCTCTTCATATTGCTCCACCAAAATGTATGACGAAGATCATGATACATTTTGGTACTTCCAAGATGAATTGCAAACGGTGTGTTGTGCGCCTCCATCATGATTTCATACTTTAAATTAGGGTTGTTAGGAACACAAAGTCTGGAGTTGACTCAAAGTATTCCTTCTTCATCGATTCTTGCTTCTGGCATAGCACCTTCTTGCACTTTCTTCCTTATACGCATCAGCTCCAGGTCTGTAGCTTGAGCAGCTTTAACTTTATCGATTAAAGTCGGTTCTACTCGTATATTTGCCATCATCACATGGGTCCCTGGAGTCTTTAACTCTATCTCCATTCTTTGCAAATCACACAAAATGGGCCTTTGTGTTGACAATATCGCACTCGTACTTGCATATGATCTTCTACTCAATGCGTCAGCTACCACGTTCGCCTTCCCAGGATGGTATTGAATGGTATGATCATAATCTTTCAACAGTTCAAGCTAACGTCGTTGTCGCATGTTGAGTTCCTTTTGAGTGAAGAAATATTTAAGGCTTTTATGATCCGTAAAGATCTCCACCTTCTCCCCATACAAGTAATGCCTCCAAATTTTAAGTGCAAAGACAACAGCTGCCAACTCTAGATCATGAGTAGGATAATTCCCCTCATATTCCTTGAGTTGTCTTGATGCATAGGCTATGACTTTTCTATGTTGCATGAGAACACATCCCAACCCTTTGCTCAAAGCATCACTATAGATGACAAATCCCTCCGAGCCAGATGGTATTGTTAGAACAGGTACTGAAATGAGTCTCCTCTTAAGTTCTTGAAAACTCTGCTCATATTCTTAGCTCCAACCGAACTTTGTATCATTCCGAGTCAGCTGAGTTAATGGAGTAGCGAGTCGAGAAAATCCTTCCACGAATCTCCGATAATAACCAGCCAAACCAAGAAAGCTACGTACTTCGGTCACTGATTTAGGTTGCTCCCAGCTTTGAATAGCTTCAATCTTTGCCGGGTCAACCGATATTCCACGACTTGATACTACGTGCCCAAGGAATGCTACCTCTTCCAGCCAGAACTCGCATTTCTTCAACTTGGCATAAAGTTTGTATTCACGAAGCTTTTGGAGTACCAACCTCAAGTGTTGCTCATGATCTTCACGACTTTTGGAATAAATAAGGATGTCATCGATAAAGACGACCACAAAGTGATCCAAATATTCCTTGAATACCCTATTCATCATATCCATGAAGGCAGCAGGAGCATTAGTCAATCCAAAAGACATAACTAAGAATTCATAATGCCCATACCGAGTTCTGAAGGCAGTCTTTGAAATATCCTCAGTTCTAACCTTCAGCTGATGATATCCAGAACGAAGATCGATCTTTGAAAAGAATTGTGCTCCTTGCAACTGGTCAAACAGGTCATCAATACGTGGCAATGGGTACCCATTTTTTATGGTGACAGGATTCAACTCCCGATAATCAATACAAAGTCGCATACTCCCATCTTTCTTCTTCACGAACAGAACAGAAGCACCCCAAGGAGAAGTACTAGGACGAATAAAACCAATGTCTAACAATTCCTGCAGTTGGATCTTTAACTCCTGAAGTTCAATAGGAGCCATTCGATATGGGGCTTTGGAAATGGGTTTTGTACCGGGTTCAAGGTCGATACAAAATTCAATTTCACGCTCTGGGGGTAGGCCAGGAAGTTCTTCGGGAAATACGTCAGGAAATTTATTAACAACAGAAATATCATTCAAAGCTGACGTATTTTTGTTTAGATCTGTGACATGAGCTAAGAAAGCTTGACATCCGTTTTTCAATAAACGAATAGCTTTATGGCTTGAGATGACAGCGATTGATTTTAATGGTTTGGTTGCTTGAATTCGCATAATAGGTTGATTAGGAATATGAAAGCTAACAACCTTACGAAAACAATCAATTTTTGCATGATAAGTAGTTAACCAATCAATTCCTAGAATCACGTCAAATGCAAGTATTTTTAATGAAATAAGATCGACAGGTAATGTGTGGGTACCAACTTGAACCAAACAAGACTTATAAACCGTGGATGTAATGAAGGTTTCTCCCAATGGAGTTTCAACTGCTAAGTCAAAGTCTAATTTCTCCAGAATCAAATTTAATCGATGAGCGCAAGTAGGAGAAATAAAAGAATGGTAGAACCGACATCAAATAAAGTATAGACTTCGTTAGAGTTTATGATAAGCTTACCCTTGATGACCTCATTCGGGTTCCTTACTCTCTGGAAGTTCACAACAAACGCTCTCCCTTGCACAATCGGTTTTGACTTTTCTGAGACGGCCTTTGGTGCCTCCATCCTAGCTGAATTTGTCTTCGATAAACGACAAAATCGGGCTAAATGACCTTCTCTTCCACAATTATAACATGTTTTGGATGGCATCGCGCAGTTTGGACTGATGTGCCCCTCCCCTCCGCATTTGAAACATATGATAGGTGGTCGTTCTCCTTCCTTAACGACAGGTTCTGGTGCTGATGTCTTTCCATCATTGTTGAATCTCCTCTTCTTGAAATGCCCATTCTTATTGTTTTGGCCCTGATTACCACCAAAGTGGTTACCATTTCTGGCCTGTTGATTCCCTCCACGCTTGTTGTCACCGCTTCGATGACTGCTTTCACTGGTATTATCATTTTGTCGGCTGCTCTCTTTTGGTTGCGTTGTCTTGTTATCGCGCTCCACCAACTGAGCCCTATTTACAACATCTGAATACAAACACAGTTTATGAGAAACAAGGTGTTGACGTATCTCCTGCTTCAAACCTCTTAAAAACATCCGCGTCATTCTTTCTTCATTATCCACCAGGTGGGACGCAAACCGGGATAACTTCGCAAATTTTGCCTCGTACTGCGACACGGTCATATTATTCTGCTCCAATTTGATGAACTCCACCTCCTTCATGTGACGAATACTCTCAGGAAAGTATTTGTCGTTAAACAGCTCTTGGAACTTCTCCCAAGACATCTTCAGTGCGGCAGGTTGAGTACGCTTTATCAATTCCCACCAGTAGTCTGCCTCTCCTCGCAACATAAAGGCGGCAAAGGGAACCTTTTGCTCCTCGGAGCAACCCAAGACATCAAATATCTTGGTGATCTTCTTTATCCATGTTTCAGCTACAAGTGGTTTGGGTTCTCCCTTAAACTCCGGTGGTCCCAACTCCTTAAACTGTTTAGCGGTGACCGCCTGAGAGTTTCCAGTATTTCCACCTACGTTGTGGACAGGAGCCGCTTTCACCTGTTGTTGCATGAATTGCATAAAACCTCTGAACATTCCATCATTCATCATCTGGTCAGTGTTGTTGTTTGTATGAGGATTATCACCTTCATGATGAACATTATCCTGATTATTGATATGTGGTGAATCAATAATCGCCTGTGCTCCATTGCTATTCTCAACATTCTCAGATGCCATTTTCAGATGCTGCCACAAAATAAAAGTTAATTGATATGTCATATATTATCCTTATATTATGACCGACCAATTAAATACCATGCAAATAAACTTAGGTAGGTCATACTAGCGAAGGAATTCCCCGTCTCTCCCCTCCTAGTTCTATTCTCACATCTTAGCCAGGGATCATATCCCTAAGCTCTGATACCAACTGTGACGCCCCCAAAAATAGGTATACATCACCCATCTTGGGTCGTCAGATACATAGTGCAGAATACAAATACAACTTACTAATACAACCGTCGTGTACAATACGACAAAACATAAACTGTGAGTTTGAATACAAATATTATCTTCTAGAGAGTATTCATACTCAAAAGGAGTCCTCATTACATTTATTAACACACTATTACATAGAATAGTGAGGACTACTAACTAATACTATCATTCGAACCATCACTCCGTTCCCCGACTTGCCCCAGCTACGTTCTCATTTCCTGAAGAGAACAGTGAAAGAAAGGGTGAGCTCAACTAGCCCAGTAAGAAATATTATGACTAAGATAATGCAGAATAAATTATCATTAGCCTTCAACAATGTTAAACTGATAAAATATAATAGACATCAAGTTTAACTGCAGTGGAACAAGCAATCCATTAAAAGAGTCAAGTAGAAAATAAACTCTACTATCTTTTATGATTTAAAAGGTTTTTCAACACTGTTATCGCTGTGACTCAGCTTAATAAAATAATCCACATCATCGAATCACCCCTGCACTACGGCCAAGGATATTCGTGTATTCATTAATGGTCATGATCATACCAACAACTGTCCATCAATGCACTACGGGCCAATGATGACTTTTACCGCATCATTTGTAACATTACGGTCATGATTATAACGAATAATCCCTGGTCATAATCATACCAAGTCCATCTATGCACTATATGCCACAGATGACTTTTAACATTTTATAACATGAGGATGATGACAATGATATAAGAATTCAATAAAACAAGTTCAAGAATTAATTTATCCAAGAATTAATAACGTCCAAATTGTCAACATGATACTGCTTTGTGGAGTAAAATTCAAGAATGCTTAGAAGAATATTTTCATGAAAAGATACTGGATGAAACGCAATTATCAAGGATATTCCACTAATTTCATGGAGTATAGAAGTCAAAACTTAACCAACTGAGTACAATAAAGAATGGATAACAAAAGAAATCACCATGCATGCGATAGACCGTACAGACAGGTTATTCTAACAGAATAATAAATAATGGAACCAGGTCCGGCGTAAACGCATAGACAGGATATTTCGACAGAATAATAAATAATGGAACCAGGTCCGGCGTAAACGCACAGACAGGTTATTCCTACAGAATAATAAATAATGGAACCAGGTCCGGTGTAAAACACACAGACAGAATGTTCCAACAGAATAATAACAAGACGGAACCAGGTCCGGTGTAAAACACACAGACAGGATGTTCCAACAGAATAATAATAAAAATGGAACCAGGTCCGGTGTAAAACACAGACAGGATGTTCCAACAGAATAATAGAAGAATGTCACCAAGTATAGGGTAGACCGCGTATACAGGTTATTCCAACAGAATAATAAGAAATAGAATAACAACAGTTCTCTTTATGAATAAGAAAGAATAACACCCCTTACCGTTTTAAAGAAGAGCTGAAATAAGGAAGTAGTTAAGTAGCAGAATACTCTTCTTCTCTCTCTCTATAGTTTCTCTCTCTAGAGTTCAGTGAATTCGTAAGAAATAATGAAGGAATGAGCTGCTATTTATAGAAAAATAGAATGCATAGTAACTAATCCATGAACGGTCCATATTGATTACTTTAATCTGACGGTCCATATTTAAAGAAAAATCTTTTAAATAAAATATAATATATTCTATTTATAGAATAACTTTAATAAAGTATTATATTTTATATAAAAAGATGTTTCTGTTTTATTACGTTAATAATACGAATAAAACAAAACGTCATTATCGCTAAATAATTCATATTATTAACTGACAATAATTGAATCAAACTGAGTGACTTCTCACATAAGCATTAATAATCAATACTGTGTGCTACTATGCAACCACACGTATTACTGTACTTATACTACCGAGTAGTTCAACAGTAACAATGGTAAAACTTCCGCCGTTATTTTTAATAAAATATTTTTGTCGTTTTCTCAATCCGACAATAATTCCGTTGTGGGGTCCACCAATGATTGTGTCGTTGTGCGAATATTTCCTGTTAAAACGAATATTCCCCGACCAATCGAATATTATATAACAACTTGCGTACTTTGCAAAATTTATAAATATTACCCACAACTATAACATTATATCAAATTAACTCCATAATATTTAAAAATGATATTTATAGAAAATTCATCTTTATTTATAAAAGTTGGGGTCTTACACAAGGTAAGCCTGAGTATGAATAAACAAATGTATTTCACATCGATTATTCGATGGGCACGCGAGGTTGCCAAAACTTAAATGTACATACGTTTAAAGGATGTAGTGTTGATCAACATATAGTACTATAGGCTGATCACCTAGACGTGTTCGTAAGATATGCCGGACTTATGGACTTAGTGTAGGGTTGTCCTTTTTAAATAAAGAATGAAATGCTCATGGTCTTGGACTAGAATTGATGTTTTACTGAATATTGTCATTATAAAACGTTTTGAAGGAAAAGAAGTGCTATTTTGAATTATCGATAGTACTTCATAGCTATTATTCAGTTATTGAAGATATACGGTTCATATGTTTCAAGCATGTCAATTAAATGAGATTATTGTACTTGCTGAGCTTGTTATGCTCACTCTTGCTTGAACCATATGAATGCATCTAAGACCGAACGGACCGAAGGATCCAGCAAGGATAAAAGGGAAGGCTAAGGCGAACCCGTAGATTACCTATGTAATAGTATAGGTTTGTAATGAAAATATTGAATATTATGACAAGAATAAATGTAACGTTTATAAAGAACCTGGGGAATGGTAATATTGTTTTGGAATATATATAAGACATATTATTTCTTTTGAGGCATTTCAATTGAATGCTTGTGTGAACTATATCACCGTGTAGCACCATCTATCGGGTTGGAAGATACCCGAATTTGGGGGCGTCATAGTTTTGCTAATTAAATTTGGTATTGTTAATATATATTACATGTCATGGTAATATACGAAAATATTTAGTATCTTGAAAGATGTTAATAAAATATAAATTGATGGTGAGAGAAGAAATACCAATATACCTATAAATAAATATTGGTTAGAGATTAATAAATTGAAATAATAATTAAAGTGATGTGTTAATTTATTAAATAAAATTATAATTATAATAAAAATTAAAATTTTATTGTATTGGTTTATGTGGTATATTGATTTAATAAATTGTTATTAGATTTAATTTAATTTGAATATGAGAATTTATTTAAATAAAGTGTGATAATAAACTATATTATAAATGACTTATGAAAATAAATTAAAAGAGTTTTAATTTGGTTTTACCAAACAAAGCCTTAGAGCTTTTGAAATTCTTATTTTAATCTTGTTTTGCCAAACAAGGCTTAAGGAATGATTAAATCATTATTTTAATTAATTTTTGTCAAACAAAGCCTTATGGCTTTTGATTTAAAAAAAACTATAACTGACATCAGTTATATATATATATATATATATATATATATATATATATATATATATATATATATATATATATATATATTATACATTAATAAGTATTATATTATACGTTATATATCAGTTATATTTTCGATTACATAATAGAACAGGAGTAAGAAAGAAGAAAGAAGAAAGAAGAAAGAAGAAAGAAGAGAGAAAAGAGAGAGCTCTAGAGAGAGTTTGAGAGAAGAAGTTTTGCAAGAACAAGAGTAGTAATCAAAAGTTGTGTTATTATCTTCTACCAAAGGTATAATCTTTCTGCCCAAAGTTCTAGTTTTCTTTTAAGGTTCTACTTCCTTTTATATGAAAAGTTCTCTATAAAAGTTATATGGGTAGTAATTGTGATTATATATTTGGTATATATAATAATTTGTAGATAAATTGTTTTCATATGTTTAGTATATGATTTAGAGTAGTTTACTTCATGTAAATATGATATATATGGAGAAAGTTATTTAACAGTAAAATATATATGAATATGGCTTATTTTGAAGTCAAAAATTGATGTTTAATTCATAGTATAATGCATAAATTTGCTATTGATTGTGAAAATACATGAAGAAATGAAAACAAAGTAATTGAAATTAACTGTTTTGACTGTAAAGCGAATTCACAGTGAGGAATTTTGCTATGAATGTCAAAAGAAGAAGAAATAATAGAAATAGTGAAATTAAATGTTGTAATTTTGATGTTTAAGTTATTTATGTGATTAGAAACGTGTTAGAAACATTAGTTTATGTTTCTGTAAACATATTAAAACTTAGGTTAGTTGGTATGGTTGTTAGAAAGGAGTTTTAGGCCTAATTTGACTTTCTACAGTGTTCGTTCGCGAACTACAGAAGGTACCGCCGCCCTAGCAGGCATTTATAGTGTAAAACCCCTACCCCGGCCGGGGGAGGGGGGGTGGGTAGTCTGACTTACAAATGTTTAGAAAATCTGACCATACATATTTTACTAAAAGGGGCATAACTGTTTCATATGAACTCCGATTGATGCGATTCAAGATGATCCAGAACGAGGACGAGTAGACCTATAACTTTTGTTCTTTAAGGTTTTCAATTTGATGTCGTTATTAAGGGTCAAAATGGTCATCTTTAGTACTATTGTGTTTTCGGGGACAATCGGAGGGCGTCAGGCATGCACGTATGCAAGTGTAGTGCTTTTGACGATAAAAGATGTTATTCTAAGTTATAAAACATGAATAATAGTAAATATAATGATGCTTAAAATTAATAAATAATGTATTAGATAAGTTGTATAAGCATACTAAGTACACACAAGAGAGACAAATCGGGCGTGTGACGAATGAACGTCGAAATGCCGTGACAAGTGTTAGTGAACGTAAAAAGTGTTTTAAGTCAATTGAAATGAATATTATAAGATATAAAATGGGGTTAATATAAAACCAATAAGGATTCCTAAAAAGACTTAACACTTAACTGAATTTTGAGTATTATTAAAAAGAAATATAGTGAGATATAGGAAGTGTTATGAGATGTAGAGTAAAGTTTATATTATAACTATTATGCATTGCTATGTGACTAATAGTTAATGTGAATGATTATATAATTGTGTAGGGCATGTGAAGTGCAGATAGCTATAAGCTGTTAAACTGTTATCGGTAAACAACGATCAAGGCAAGTCTTTCAGTTCCTATTTACTATATGAACTTGATGATGAACTGTTTTAAAAAAAAAATTCAAAGAGCATGATGTGTTATATATATATATATATATATATTGAAAGTATGAAACGTTAAAGTCAATTTATGACTACATTGATTGAATAATGAATGTTGATTGAGTAAGGAACTCAATCTTTATACTTGTTATATGAAATGCAAAATGTATGTTATGTTAGTTCAATGTTTATGAGATGTATGTTGAGCATGTTATTATGTGCTATGTGATGCATGAAAACTGTTAGATTTTGCTGGGTTGTCTAGCTCAACCTTGCAAATAATCACTTTTGCAGGTTAAAGATTTAAGGTAAAATTATGTGCTACTTGAAAGACATGAATCAGATGTGATACTTAAAATTTTATACACTTTGACTGAGTTATTATTATTTGAACCATGTTTAAGGTTCCGAATAATGTATGATGTTTAATAGATGTTGAGTTATAAAGTTTAAGTTTTGTTTGTTGTATGAAAGGGTATTGAACTTGGATGTAAGTTTTATTTATTAACTCTGATAAGGTGAGGAATAAGCTAAGTATGGTTCAAAGGTAGGTAAAGATAAAGATTTTGAGAAATGTAATTGATAAATCACAATAACTATGTAATAATAAACTGTAAAGTTTGAGTTATCTGATTTGTAAAGATTATCAGATTGAAATGTAAGATTCTGTATAATAACTTTGATGAAGCGAATCATAAAATAACTTGATTTAGAGATGTGTATATGATAAAGGTTTTGATTCATGAAATTAAAATAAGAAGACATAAAAGATTAAATTATTCTGCATTTTATTAAGTTTAACATTGAATAATGATGTAAAATCAGAAGTTAGACGTATTATTAACGACCGAAGTCGATAGTTGAATTATATAAATTTTGGGGTCATTACAGTTGGTATCAAAGCCGATAGGTTAGAAACCTTAGGTAAGAGTACCTTAGGCTATAACCTTAGAGAAGAGATGTAAAGATGATAAAGAATAAGCTCAGATAGAGTTTGAACAATAAGAAGTAATTTAAGAAATATATATATATATATATATATATATATATATATATATATATATATATATATAAAATGGATTAAAACATGCGTGAGAGGATTCAAAGAAGAATCTTGCAGAGTTATAAAGAATGTGAATGTGGGGTTACCCAACTCCAATAATAAGGATTTAAGGTGATAATAAATAGATAATGTCTATAAGAAGAGAATGATAAAGAAGTTAAGAATAAAAAATTATATTTAAGTATGGTACTATTGTACACTTTAATAGTTGATGTATGGTATCTAGGCTAAACGATTCCTTCATAGAGCGGATGTATATATGAACTAGCAACTCAGAACCTAGTTTGTTGGTTGTTTGTGGGAAACCACTCAGCGTGCCATATTGAACCTATTAGAGACTCGAGGTGTACCAAATATAGAAAATGGATACGTATGATAAAAATGTGGAACTCGAATGAAATGTTGAGCAATGTAAATGAAGTTAGAATTTCTTGAAGGAAGAATTGTTATATAAACAAAAAAATTTAAAGAAGAATCTTGAAGAGATATAAAGATAAGAAATTGGAGTTACCTAACTCCAATAGATAAGATAACGAATAATGATGAATAGACAAAGTCTGTAAGATTAAAAGCATAAATAAAATCGTAAATGATGAAAAAGGAAAGAAAGAGGATTGTAAAACAAAACGATCACGAGTTAAGAAAAGAATTTTAAGGGAGATGATTATAGAATAAGATCAAGACGTGATCTGTTTAAGTTATAAAAGAAAAATGGTCTATAATATTTGAATAATTATAGCTTGATGCTATGAAGATAATGTACTATGATATAGTACGAGATAAACTCACGAGGAGTTATAGATAATATGATACGAGGAATTCATATTGAGCAAGTCAAGGGCAAGTTAAGAATAAGTTAAGAGTAAGGTAATGTTAGGTGGGATTTCAATTGAGGACTCATATGGTGACTAAGTTGTATAAACCTTTGTATGGACAGAGATTTTGTGCATGTACTTAGTTTATCTCATTGATAATCATTGGAATGTCGGTGTCGCGCTGTCAATGTACATGTGGTGGAAAGGTGATTTTTTTCTCATGTGTATATTTGATAGTTAGAGGCTTTTAAGGTTAGGTTAGACGATATTAAGATTATGTACGATTCTTAAAACAAATGCATATGGTAAGTTCGTGACTCATAATCATATGGTATGTTTTGAACTCCTCAGTGAATGGACGCCTATGGTCTGACTAGGATAAGTTCTTAACTCAAATTATTGTGGCAAGTTCTTGAACTTCCAATGTGTGGTAAGTTTGATGAACTATACTGGGGGTATATGAAGATTATAAGTTGAAATACAAGAATATTTAGTATAAGAGCATTGGTGGTGTTATAAATAAAAAGAATTAGTTAGTAATGAGGTAATGGAATAAAATTGAAGTTGATTGAGAAAATTAGATATTCCAAATCTTCTAGCTTTGCTAGATTTTCGAAATTTATTGACTTCGTACTGATGTTTGCACTTCTATTTTTCTTGAAAAATATTGGATCAAATGATGGAACCAATGAGTTTTAAAAACAATACCGTTATTCGTATGTCTATGCTAATTATTTCGGCTAGACAAAAATAATTTAAAAATATCAAAATGTATTTTGTTTTTTTCCGTAGTCATTAAGGCATCACTAGATATGATGCTGATTTGACTAACGAGGAAGTCATCAATGCAATTGAACCTGGTGTTGGATGTGATCATAAGATCGTTAGCCCACTATGGTATGATGTAGCATGACAAAGTCATATAATGACTGAATCCTCAACGTACTATCGAGATAGTACGATATCATGTTATCATAAAAGGATTTTTGGTTTTCTTTAAACTAAGAAAGATATGCCATATGAATTGGATAAAACTATTTCGATTAATGTTTGAGTTGTTGTTAGAAGTCTATGCTATTTGATTCAGCTAGACAAATATTGAAAGATGTTTATGTAGTTCAAGAGTTTCTTGAGAAGTTATGTCAAACCAAATTATTTTAGTGCGAATTCATGTGTCAAAAAGCTGAAGTGAACAACCCTTTTATAGGGGAGTACGCGGGAGCGTTTAGATGTTTGTGCACAATATATGGTACGAAGGGCTGATCACCTTAAGTACGGGAGTCCCTATAGTCTAATGACTGTTTATGTTTAAGTTGAAAAAAATACTTATAACCTTGGACAGAGTGCACAATACATCGCACGAAGGGCTTAACACCCTAAGTACGGGAGTCCCTATAATCTAATAATTGTTTAGGTTTAAGTTGAAAGAAATACTTATAACCCTAGACGAAATTCAAGGTCTTGTGACCCCTTAGAATGATTTGAGAATCTTTTAAATTTCTGATTTATTCATACTGCTTCCCAATTATTGAGCAATTGTGGAAGATTCTTGTTATTCTAAAAGATAAATGTGCTAAGGATGATATTCCTTAGAAATAAGTCAGTCGTAGAATGCGACACTGAATGATGAATATATTGAATAAGTGAGAAAATAAGTTTTGAAATGAGAAGAAGATGTGTTATCAAAGAATAATGTAAAACTTTTAATAGAAAAGTTAATAATTGTAGAAAGATCTTTTTGGAAAGAAAGTGGTTATAGAACCTAATGAATGAATAAAGTATTAACGTAAAATCTATTTTGATAGATTGAATGAAGATTAATAAATAAAATTTAGAGGACAAAAGTTTTAGAAGAAAGAGTGAATATAATATCCCGAGTGTATATCATAATGATCCTTAGAAAAGGAAATGAATGGGTTAAAGAATATATAATACTCAAAATATAATTGAGTTCAAGTGAACGTTATGAAATAAAACCTATAATTTGTTGAAGAAATGATTGTAGTAGGAAATATAAAACCTATATTAAGGTAATGTGTTGAAGTTATTCAATGATAAATTTTTAAAGAGATTTGATGAAAACCTGAGTAAGGTAGGGTTTCGGTGATTCCGATGACGGAATCCTTATAAGGGGGGAAGGATGTGACAACCTGAATTTTAATAAATTATTAAAATAAGAATTTAATAATTAAAATTCTTATTACGAGGTGTATATATTTTGAATTATGTGTTTTGTTGTGAAAAAATTAAATTTTTTATGAGATTTAATAGTTGATTAAACTATTAAAGGAAATAAAATAAATTAGTCACGATAAGGAATTTGGTGGCAAGGAAAATTAACCCTATAAATATTGGGCAATTTAAATTAAGTTGAAACTATATTATGGAATAATATTGTTTGAATATTTATATCTTACTTGGTAGTGGTGTTGTAGTAAAGTGGATAAAAGGGTTAATTCACTTAATTAAAATACTGAGTTAATATATGAGTTTTGCTAATTAAATTTGGTATTCTTAATATATATTACATATCATGGTAATATATGAAAATATTTAGTATCTTAAATGGTGTTAATAAAATATCAATTGCTGGTGAGAGAAGAAATACCAATATACCTATAAATAAATATTGGTTAGAGATTAATAAATTGAATTAATAATTAAAGTGATGTGTTAATTTATTAAATAAAATTATAATTATAATGAAAATTGTAATTTTATTGTATTGGTTTTTGTGATAAATTAATTTAATTAATTGTTATTAGATTTAATTTAATTTGAATACGGAAATTTATTTAAATAAAGTGTGACAATAAACTATATTATAAATGACTTATGAAAATAAATTAAAAGAGTTTTAATTTGGTTTTACCAAACAAAGCTTTAGAGCTTTTGAAATTTTTATTTTAATCTTGTTACCAAACAAGGCTTAAGAAATGATTAAGTCATTATTTTAATTGGTTTTGCCAAACAAAGCCTTATGGCTTTTGATTTAAAAAAAACTATAACTGACATCAGTTATATATATATATATATATATATATATATATATATATATATATATATTTATATTATATATTAATAAGTATTATATTATACGTTATACATCAGTTATATTTTCTATTACGTAAAAGAACAGAAGTAAGAAAGAAGAGAGAAGAAAGAAGAGAGAAAATAGAGAGTTCTAGAGAGAGTTTGAGAGAAGAAGTTTTGCAAGAACAATGAGTAGTAATTCAAAGTTGTGTTATTATCTTCTAGCAAATGTATAATCTTTCTTCTCAAAGTTCTAGTTTTCTTTTAAGGTTCTAGTTTCTTTTATATGAAAAGTTCTCTATAAAAGTTATATGGGTAGTAATTGTGATTATATATTTGGTATATATAATAATTTGTAGATAAATTATTTTCGTATGTTTAGTATATGATTTAGAGTAGTTTGCTTCATGTAGATATGATATATATGGAGAAAGTTATTTAACAGTGAAATATATATGAATATGGCTTATTTTGAAGTCAAAAATTAATGTTTAATTCATAGTATAAAGCATAAATTGGCTATTAATTGTGAAAATACATGACAAAACGAAAACAAAGTAATTGAAATTAACTGTTTTGGTTGTAAAATGAATTCACAATGAGGAATTTCGCTATGAATGTCAAAAGAAGAAGAAATAATAGAAATAGTGAAATTAAAAGTTGTAATTTTGATGTTTATGTTGTTTATATGGTTAGAAACGTGTTAGAAACATTAGTTTGTATTTCTGTAAACATATTACAACTTCGGTTAGTTGGTATGGTTGTTAGAAAGGAGTTTTTAGGCCTAATTTAGCTATCTGCAATGTTCGTTCGCGAACTGCAGAAGGTACCCCTGCCCGGCGGGCTATTATAGTGTAAAACCCCCGCCTCGGCGGGGGAGGGGGGGGGGTAGTCTGACTTACAAATGTTGAGAAAATTTGACCGGACATGTTTTACTAAAATGGGCATAACATATTCATACGAACTCCAATTGATGCGATTCAAGATGATCCGGAACGAGGACGAGTAGATCTATAACTTTTGTTCTTTACGTTTTTCAATTTGATGTCGTTATGAGGGGTCACAATGGTCTTTTTTAGGACTATTATGTTTTTGGGGACAATCGAAGGGCGTCGAACATGCACGTATTAAATATAATGATGCTTAACATTAACAAATGATGTATTAGATAAGTTGTATAAGCATACTAAGCATACACAAGAGAGACAAATCGGGCATGTGACGTATGAACGTCGAAACGCCGTGACAAGTGTTAATGAACGTAAAAAGTATTTTGAGTTATATGAAAATTATAAGATATGAAATGGGGTTAATATAAAACCAATAAGGTTTCTTAGCAAGACTTAAACACTTAAATGAATTTTAAGTATTATTAAAAAGAAATATAGTGAGATATAAGTCGAAAGTTAATACAATCAAATTGAACATTGTGTATTGATAATAGGAAAAGTTATGAGATGTAGAGTAAAGTTTACATTTCAACTACTATGCATTGCTATGTGACTAATAGTTAATGTGAATGATTATATAATTGTGTAGGGCACGTAAAGTGTAGATAGCTGTAATATGTTAAACTTTTATTGGTAAAGAACGATCAAGGCAAGTCTTTCAGTTCCTATTTGCTATGTGAACTTGATGATGAATTGTTTTAAATCTTTGTTGCAAAGAGCATGATGTGTTATATATATATATATATATATATTGAAAGTATGAAACGTTAAAGTTAATTTATGACTACGTTGATTGAATAATGAATGTTGATTGAGTAAGGTACTCAATCTTTATACTTGTTATATGAACTACAACATGTATGTTATGTTAATCCAATGTTTATGAGATGTATGTTGAGCATGTTATTATGTGCTATATGATGCATGAAAACTGTTACATTTTGCCGGGCTGTTGAGCTCAACCTTGCAAATAAACACTTTTGTAGGTTAAAGATTCAAGGTAAAGTTATGTGCTACTTGAAAGACATGAATCAGATGTGATACTTGAAGATTTATACACTTTGGCTGAGTTATTATTATTTGAACCATGTTTAAGGTTCCAAATAATGTATGATGTTTAATAGATGTTGAGTTATAAAGTTTAAGTTTTATTTGTTGTATGAAAGGGTATTGAACCTAGATGTAAGTTTTATTTATTAACTCTGATAAGGTGAGTAATAAGCTAAGTATAGTTCAAAGGTAGGTAAAGATAGAGGTTTTGAGAAATATACTTGATAAATCACAATAACTATGTAATAATAAATTGTAAAGTTTGAGTTATCTGATATGTAAAGGTTATCAGATTGAAATGCAAGATTCTATATAATAACTTTGATGAAGCGAATCATAAAATAACTTGATTCAGAGATGTGTATATGATAAAGGTTTTGATTCAGGAAAATAAAGTAAGAAGACAGAAAAGTTTAAATTATTCTGCATTTTATTAAGTTTAACATCGAATAATGATGTAAAATCAGAAGTTAGACGTATCATTAACGACCGAAGTCGATAGTTGAATTGTATGAATTTTGGGGTCGTTACAACATCACTCTAAAGTGTAAAAATTTTCAAATCATGCTGAGGAGTCATGTAGACCGTGAACTTTTATTTTCAATTTTCAAAAAGGTTTGTACAGAAATTCATCCGCAAACCGTCATGACTTACGGACACGGAGGGTGATCATCCCGTTTTGCCCTGTACTGATTAGGTACTACATGGTGGAATGATTTTTACGTTCCTCATAACCGCCTTTGGTGCACAAAAGTTTCCCAATTTTGGGGTGTTCACCTCAGTCTTGTCATAGGATTCCGCACCAAAACAATTTGGTTCAGGATAAATTTTCAAAGAATACTTTGAATTTTCATAAACATTTATCTAGCCAAATCAAATAGCTTAGACTAATATCAATAATTCAAATTTCAATCGGAATGGTTCTGGCCAAATCCAATTGGCAATAGTTTATCTTAGAAATTCTAAAAATAATTTTATGACGTCATGATACCGCACTGTATTTATAGCTAGTTTGAGGATTCCGTCATTGTGTGACTTTGTCATACTACATCATATTATAGTGGGTTGACGATCTTTAGATCACATCCAACACTAAGTAATTCTGCATTGATAACTCCATCATTTTTATCATCTATGTACCAGGTTACATGATGCATTAATGATATAAAATACATTTTGATATTTTCAAATTATTTTCGTCTAGCCGAGACAATTAGCATAAGCTTTTCTTTTAAACGGTTTAAAAACCTTTGCAAATCATTTTTAGTGCTATCATACCTCAACAGGTAACGATGTGTCAATGTCCCGAAGTCCACACATACACATTTGTCACCAAGTGTTGAGAATAACAAAATTCATTTTTAAAAGGCACATCAGTGCGTATTTAGGTTGATGTCAAAAATTTCGAAATCTAGCATAGCTAGAAGATTTGGAATACCAATGTTTCTACCATCAACTTCACTTTCTATAATGATCCATTGCTTAATAAGTCTATCTATTCATATCATCCTTAATACTCCATACATAACTTTCCTATACCCTAGTTCATCAAACTTACCACATGATATGAGTTTAGGAACTTTCCATAATAATTTGGGTTTAGGAACTTATCCTAGCAATACTTAGTTCAAGAACCAATCAGGATTTGTCCATACACTTAGGGATTCAAAAACATACCATACGATTATGAGTCACAAACTTACCATAAGTATGAGTTTTAAGAACTCACACCTAACCTTATATTCTCTACCTATTTTCCACCAATCTGTTATACATATGAGAGAAGAATCACCTTCTCAACATGCATATAGCAAATAGCGCGACACAAACATTGTAACGATCCCAAAATCCATACAATTTAAATCTCGACTTCGGTCGTTAACCATACATTCAACCTCTAATTTTACATCATTATTCGATATTAAAATCACTAAAAACGCAAAATATTTAAAAATTTTATACATTTCCTTCTGTATTGCCCTAAATCGCAACCTTTACATTACATCTCTTTGATTTAAACTTATATCATGAATCGTTGCAACAAAATGACTATACAAAGTCTTACATCATAACTAAATATCCATATACATTGGATAAACTCAACTTATAATTCAACAACATGTTACATTCAAAATATGAAATACAATTGTCAAAAAATATAAGTAATCTTCGTGAATATAGATCTCTATAACTCACTTAGCACATATCTTTACCTTAATTCCATGACCTGCAAAAGTGGTTATTTGAAAGAGTGAGCTCGATAACCCAACAAAATCTAACAGTTTTCATACATCACATAGCACATAATAACATGCTACGTATACATCTCATTAAAGTAACATGGCATACATGCTTTTAATTCACATAGAAAATATCAAGATTGAGTTCCATACTCAATCGTCATTCTTTAGCCAAAATAATGCAGTCATATATTGACTTTAACATTTCATAATTTCAATATATATAACATATCATGCAATTTAAAATAGTTCACCAAGTACACAACACATAGTAATTGTAATGTAAACTCTACTCTACGTCTCATACCCCTTCCTATCATAAATACACAATGTTCAACTTAATTGTGTTAACTTTCAACTTATATCTCACTGTATTTCATATTCGAAGTTCATTCAAGTGCTTAAGTCTTGCTAGGACTACTTATTGGTTTTATATTAAATCCATTCCATATCTTATAATATTTATTTTAATTGAATGAAAACAATTTTTAAGTTCATTAACACTTGGCAAGGCGTTTCGACGTTCATTCGTCACACGCCCGATTTGGCTCTCTTGTGTATGCTTACTATGCTTCTATAACTTATCTAATACATTATTTATTAATGTTAAGTATCATTATATTTACTAATATTCATGTTTTATAACTTAGGACATCATCTTTTATGGTCAGGAGCACTACACATGCATATGCGCATGCCCGACCCCTCTGATTGCTTCCGAAAACACAATAGTCTTAACAATGACCATTTTAACCCATCCTAATGACCTCAAATTGAAAAACTTAAAGAACAAAAGTTGTAGGTCTATTCGTCCTCGTTCCGGATCATCTTGAATCACCTCAATCGAAGTTCTTATGAAAACGTTATGGCCATTTTACTATAGGAGGCCAAAATTATCCGACTCAGACTTTTGTTCCAGCACCGCGGCGCGAGAACTAAGTCATACAGTGGCACTGCAGTGCGAGATTGGTGCTGGGGCGCGAATTTCAGTGCTGCAGAGCGAATTTCTTGCGTTATGACGCTATTTTTGGCGCTGGGGCTTCATTTTTGGCGCTGGGGCGCCGAAACTTGCAGAACCCAACCATCGGAGAACAAAACAACTAATTTTTGTCTATATAACACTCCTTACATCTAAATTAACATGCATAAATTATATAAATAACTCATATACACATTACCCAAATGCATATACTAATTTAAACCACTAAACAACAATTTTAGAAAACTTAAATCATTATACGCACTGTTTTTAAAACCAAAACTCCATTATCGATGTTGTTTAACACTATTAACACTGTAAACCCATAATAAACCAAATTTGATTCCTTTTAAACTATGATTCTCTGAATTTCTTACCCCATTATCATATACAAGGTTCAATTTCATAACTTCACAATTAACATACACTAATTTTGTTATCTTACAAAAATTATATTCATACTCGTATGTTTTTACTGTAAACCAATTTCCTTCTTTTTGACGAAATAATCACATACACGTTTCATCATACAATCACCGATATGTATATATAGGATAGTTATATTATTACAACTTCATAATTCCATACTCAACTATCAAATATGAATTTCAGAACTTATACCATAAAACAAAGTGAACTTCAAGAACACCGAGACTAAGGAAATATACTATAAAACATATATGTGAAGATTATAAAACATACCGTCTAATTGCTCAGTAATCCTTGCTAACACCACTAGAATTATTTGAAAACCTCACGTACACACTCACAATTTCTCTGATAATTCTCTCTCAAAACTTTTTGAAAAATTCTCTTCTCTGAAAACCTTTCTCTTTTCTTCTCTTTACTTAGACTTAGGTTAAGTCCAAATACAGTTTACGTAAAAATCAAAACCAACCACGATTTACAAACGTCTAAAAAAACCGACGCTACTAATGACCTTATTAATTCAGCCATTACCAAAAATTATTATATATATTTATATTTTATTTATTTAATTTATATTATTAATAAATCAAATTTAAAAAGTCCAAAAGCCATAAGGCTCCGTTTGGCAAAACTCTTTAAAATTAAAGACTTAATATACATAAGCCTTATTTGACAAAACTAAATTAAAACTACGTTAATTTATTTTAATAACCACTTATAATAAAGTTATTTGTCACACTTTATTTAATAAATTAAATAAAACATTATAATAATTCATTTAATCATTATAAACTTTCTAACTTAATAATTAAATTAAATTAGACTACTATTTCAAAATAATTACTTTTCTTAACTCCTTAATTATTTATTAAATAAATAATTAACCAAATCAAATCAAATCAATTAAATAAATATTTATTCAACGATAAATACATCCATTAAATATTTATATAATTTAATAAATATTAAAATATTATAATTAAAAATCTGGATTGTTACATCATTCCCTCCTTATAAGAATTCTGTCCTCAGAATCACAACTCAAACCACTCATTCGTTACAATCTTCCCTACTTACAAAGATTCTGCCCCCATAATCGAAGACACAAATTAAACAAATAACTCAGAGTAATCTTTCATCATTTTATCTAATTATAGGTCTTATATTTCCTACTACATTCATTACTTTAACAAATTCTATGTTTCATTTCATAACTTTCACTTGAACTCAATTATATTTGAGTATATTCTTAACCCATTCATTTCCTTTTCTAAGGATCGCTGTCATAAATACTCGGGATATTACATTCACCATTTCTTCTAAGAATTTCGTCCTCGAATTTTTATCTGTTAATATGTATTCATTTAATCTATCAAAGTAGATTTTACGTCACTACTTCATTCATTGGTTTCTATAACCACTTTCTTTTCACAAAGATCATTCTACAATTATTAACTTTTTTATTAAAAGTTTTACAAATTTCTTTGATAACTCATCCCCTTCTCATTTAAAAATCTCTTTTCTCACTTATTCAACAAATTCATTATTCAGTGTCGCATTCTACGACTTACTTCTTTCTAAGGAATACTTTTCTTTTCACTTTTATCTTGCAAAATAATAAGAATCTTCCACAATTGTTTAATAATTGGGAAGTAGTATGAATAACTCAAGAATTTAAAAGATTCCAAATCATGCTGAGGGGTCATAAGACCGTGAACTCTTCTCTAGGTTTAATAGTGGTTCACTCCCAGTTCTTAATACTTTAAACCCTCTTTGGCAGAATGTTTATCAATCACAAAGACTGGAAACACCCCCCACTCGTACACTAGGTGGCCAGCCTATTGTACCACTACGTTGGGCCGTAACGTAGTGTTTTGTAATGACTATATGCGTTACGCTCGGTACTTAGGGTGTTAAGCCCTTCGTACAATGTATTGTGCACAAATATTTCAACGCAAAGTGTAAACTAAGCGTAACCTCTAATAAAAGAGTTGTTCATCTCAAAATTTAGAGTGCAAGCATTCAACTGAGGGTCTAATGACCACGAACCATGTCCACAGTTTTAAGTAATCTTTTCACTTTAACTTTAACAGTCATACGACTATAAGGACTCCAAGGTACTTAGGGGATCAATCCTTCGTACATGTATTGTGCACAAACATTTCAGCACAAAGTATAAAACTAAGTGCAACCCCTAATAATAGGGTTGTTCATCTCAGCTTTTTAACATCTGAATCCGTACCAAAATAATTTGGTTTGGCATAACTTCTCAAGAAACTCTTGAATTTCATGAACATCTTTTAATATTTGTCTAGCTGAATCAAATAGTATAGACCTCTACAACAATTCGAACATCAACCGAAATATACATATACATACATACATATATATTCTCATATCTTAAAGAAATCTCAAAAATCTTTTTATGACGTCATGATACCGCACTGTATTTACAGTCCATTGAGGATTCTGTCATTTGGTGATTTTATCATACTACATCATAACATAGTGGGCTGACGATCCTTATATCACATCCAACACTAAGTAATACTACATTGATGACTCCATCATTTTTTTATCATCTTTGCACCAGGTTACATGATGCATTAATGATATATAAAATACATTTTGATATATTGCAAATCATTTTTGTCTAGCCGAAGCAATTAGCATAGACATACGAATAACAGTATTGTTATTAAAACTCATTGGTTCCATCAGTTGATCCAATATTTTTTAAGAAAATAGAAGTGTAAACATCAGCACGAAGTCAATAAATTTCGAAAGTCTAGTATAGCTAGTAGATTTAGAATACCTATGCTTCCACCATTAACTCCACTTTCTATAATGATCCATTGCTTAATAGGTCTATCTATTTCTATCATCCTCAATACTCAATTTACACTTAATTATACCTAGTTCATCAAACTTACCACACGTTACGAGTTTAGGAACTTGCCACAATCATATGAGTTTAAGAACTTATCCTAGTCAGACCATAGGCGTCCATTCGCTGAGGGGTTCAAAAACATACCATATAATTATGAGTCACGAACCTACCATAAGTATGAGTTTTAAGAACTTGCATTTAACCTTATAATATTCTCTAACTAAACTCTAACTATTTGTTATACACATGAGAAAAGAATCACCTTCTTATCAGGCATATAGCAAATAGCGCAACACAAATATTCTAGTGATTATCAATGGGATAAACTGAGTGCAAGCACAAAACCCTCGCCCATACAAAGGTTTATACAACTCAGTCATCACATGAGTCCTCAATTGAAAACCCACCTAACTCTATCTTGCTTATAACTTACTCTTTGCTCGATACGAATTTCTCATATCACATTATCTATAACTCCTCATGAGTTCATCTTGTACTATTCACAGTACAATATCTTAATAGCATCAAGCTATAATCATTCAAATATTACAGACCATCTTTCTTCTATAGCTTAAACAAATCACGCCATGATCTTATTCTATAATCATCTCCATTAAAATTCTCTTCTTAACTCGTGATCATTTTATTTTACGATCATCTTTCTTTCCTTTTTTCATTATTTACGACATTATTCGTTATCTTGGCTATTGGAGTTAGGAAACTCCCATTTCTTATCTTTATATCTCTTCAAAATTCTTCTTTGAATCTTCTTGTTTATATAACAATTCTTCCTTTAAGAATTCTAACTTCATTTACATCGCTCCACATTTCATTCGAGTTACACACTTGGTACACATCGAGTCTCTAACAGTTTCAATATGGTACGCTGAGTGGTTTTCCACAAACAACCAACAAACTAGGTTCTGAGTTACTAGTTTGTATATACCTCCGCTCTATGAATGAATCATTTAGCCCAGATACCATACATCAACTACTAAAGAGTACAATTGCACCATACTTGTATATAACTCTATATTCTTAACTTCTTTATCATTCTCTTTTTATAGACACTGTCTATTTATTATTATTATTGGAGTTGGGTAACCCCACATTCATATTCTTTATAACTCTGCGAGATTCTTCTTTGAATCCTTTCACTCAAGTTTAAAAAATTTCTTAAATTACTTCTTATTGGTCAAACTTTATTTGAGCTTATTCTTTCATTATCTTCACCTCTCTTCTCTAAGGTTATAGCCTAAGGTACTCTTACCTAAGGTTTCTAACCTATCGGCTCTGATACCAACTGTAACGACCCCAAAATCCATACAATTTAAATCTCGACTTCAGTCGTTAACCATACATTCAACCTCTAATTTTACATCATTATTCGATATTAAAATCACTAAAAATGCAGAATATTTAAAACTTTTATACATTTCCTTCTATATCGCCCTAAATCGCAACCTTTACATTACATCTCTTTGATTCAAACTTATATCATGAATCATTACAATAAAAAGACTATACAAAGTCTTACATCATAACTAAATATCCATATACATTGGATAACTCAGCTTATAATTCAACAACATGTTACATTCAAAATATGAAATACAGTTCTCATAAAATATAAGTAATCTTCGCGAATATAGATCTCTATAACTCACTTAGCACATATCCTTACCTTAATTCCTTGACCTGCAAAAGTGGTTATTTGCAAGAGTGAGCTCGACAGCCCAGCAAAATCTAACAGTTTTCATGCATTACATAACACATAATAACATGCTCGATATACATCCCATTAAAGTAACATGGCATACATGCTTTTAATTCACATAGCAAATATCAAGATTGAGTTCCATACTCAATCATCATTCTTTAGCCAAAATAATGCAGTCATATATTGACTTTAACATTTCATAATTTCAATATATATAACATATCATGCAATTTAAAACAGTTCATCAAGTCCACGTAGAAAATAGGAACCGAAAGACTTGCCTTGATTGTTGTTTACCAATAACAGTTTAACAGCTTACAACTATCTGTACTTTACATGCCCTACGCAATTATATAATCATACACATCAATTATTAGTCACATAACAATACATAGTAATTGTAATGTAAACTCTACTCTACGTCTCATACCCCTTCCTATCATAAATACACAATGTTCAACTTAATTGTGTTAACTTTCAACTTATATCTCACTGTATTTCATATTCGAAGTTCATTCAAGTGCTTAAGTCTTGCTAGGACTACTTATTGGTTTTATATTAAATCCATTCCATATCTTATAATATTCATTTTAATTGAATGAAAACACTTTTTAAATTCATTAACACTTGGCACGGCGTTTCGACGTTCATTCGTCACACGCCCGATTTGGCTCTCTTGTGTATGCTTACTATGCTTCTATAACTTATCTAATACATTATTTATTAATGTTAAGCATCATTATATTTACTAATATTTTTGTTTTGTAACTTAGGACATCATCGTTTATGGTCAGGAGCACTATACATGCATATGTGCATGTCCGACGCCCTCCGATTGCCTCTGAAAACACAATAGTCCTAAAGATGACCATTTTGATCCATCCTAATGACCTCAAATTGAAAAAAATTAAATAACGAAAGTTGTAGGTCTATTCTCCCTCGTTTCGGATCATCTTGAATCACCTCAATCGGAGTTTGTATGAAAAAGTTATGGCTATTTTACTACAGGAGGTCAAAACTGTCCGACTCAGACTTTTGTTCTAGCATCGCGGCGCGAGAACTAAGTCATACAGTGGCACTGCAGGGCGAGATGGGACGCTATTTTTGGCGCTGGGGCTTCATTTTTGGAGTTGGGGCGCCGAAACTTGCAGAACCCAGCCATCGGAGAACAGAACAACTAATTTTTGTCTATATAACACTCCTTACATCTAAATTAACATGCATAAATTATATAAATAACTCATATACACATTACCCAACATGCATATACTAATTTAAACCACTAAACAATAATTTTAGAAAACTTAAATCATTGTACGCACTATTTTAAAAACCAAAACTCTATTATCGATGTTGTTTAACACTGTTAACATTGTAAACCCATAATAAAACAAATTCGATTCCGTTTAAACTATGTTTCTCTGAATTTCTTACCCCATTATCATATACAAGGTTCAATTTCACAACTTCACAATTAACATACACTAATTTTGTTATCTTACAAAAATCATATTCATACTCATATGTTTTTACTGTAAACCAATTTCCTTCTTTTTGATGAAATAATCACATACACGTTTCATCATACAATCACCGATATGTATATATAGGATAGTTATACTATTACAACTTCATAATTCCATACTCAACTATCAAATATGAATTTCAGAACTTATACCATAAAACAAAGTGAACTTCAAGAACACCGAGACTAAGGAAATATACTATAAAACATATATGTGAATATTATAAAATATACCTTCTAATTGCTCAGTAATCCTTCCTAACACCACTGGAATTGTTTGAAAACCTCACATACACACTCACAATTTCTCTGATAATTCTCTCTCAAAACTTTTTAAAAAATTCTCTTCTTTGAAAACCTTTCTTTTTTCTTATCTTTTCTTAGACTTAGGTTAAGTCCAAATACAGTTTACGTAAAAATCAAAACCAACCACGATTTACAAACGTCTAAAAAAATCGACGCTACTAATGACCTTATTAATTCAGCCGTTACCAAAAATTATTATATATATTTATATTTTATTTATTTAATTTATATTATTAATAAATCAAATTTAAAAAGTTCAAAAGCCATAAGGCTCTGTTTGGCAAAACTCTTTAAAATTAAAGACTTAATATACATAAGCCTTGTTTGGCAAAACAAAATTAAAACTACTTTAATTTATTTTAATAACCACTTATAATAAAGTTATTTGTCACACTTTATTTAATAAATTAAATAAAACATTATAATAATTCATTTAATCATTATAAACTTTCTAACTTAATAATTAAATTAAATTAGATTACTATTTCAAAATAATTACTTTCCTTAACTCCTTAATTATTTATTAAATAAATAATTAACCAAATCAAATCAAATCAATTAAACAAATATTTATTCAACGATAAAACATCAATTAAATATTTATATAATTCAATAAATATTTAAATATTATAATTAAAAATCTGGATTGTTACAAACATTCAATGATTATCAATGTAAGAAACTAAGTGGTTGTTAAACCAAGTACAACATACATATCACAACTCTTTTCTGTGTTCGTATAGTACTACTTCATAGTACAACTTGTTAGTTCCCAGAGGCACAATAGTTATCTTGAAGGGGGGTTGAATAGATATTTTAAATTATTTTTCGAAATACTTGTTAGTTTTGACAACGGCTTAAACATAGCGGAATTGTGAGTTTTTTATTCCCCCTTTAAGATATAATGAGTTAATGAGTGTTAAGCAGTTATAACAGTTGTAGCAAGAATATAAACGACATAGTGTTTTTAAGTGGTTTAGAGCAATTAAAGCTCCTAGTCCACTCTTCTACTTCTCGAGTAGAAAATCCACTAAGGATATCTTACACTCTCTGAATCTCACAGATTCTTTCAAGACCAGCAGTCTAGGAACTTCTTAGTTCACTTTTAAACTCTTCAAGTCCAGTAGACTTGGCATTTCACAGTTCACTTAGAACTCTTCAAGTCCTTCTGACTTGGAACTTCTTACTTCACTTGATAGTAGTTAAGTTCTTGTGTGGTTCTACTTAGTTGCCTTTAAGCTTATGTTCGAAAGAACTGAGTAGCTGAGCAAGCTTTCTCTTTCAGATAGTAGAGTTGAACGTTGAGTGTTCTTCAACATTTTTGTTCAGGGCTTGCTTATTTCGTTCATCTGCTAATCTTTCGCATATATGATGCCTTTGAAATGTATCCGTTGAAGACATGCATTGAAGCATTAAATATATTTGACATTTCTGAACTTTGATGGAGACTTTTTTCACAACTTCTGATTTGCAGTATGGCTCACTGACACAGTAGACTACTGCCTCACCTAACACCTGATAAGGTGTTTTCTGTTGACCCATAGTCCTTTCCTTAGCTTCTTCAATACGTTTCTTTGTTATATACTAAGGATAACTGTTATGTCATTGAGGCTCCCAAGGACTTCAATGTTTATAATCCATTCTATATTTGTTATGATTTATTCTTTTGAACAAATGGACAAGGCTCGATGCTTCTGACACAGACAGATGAAGCTCTACAATTCTGATCGTGGTGTCTTGCCACCTTCGTACTTGATTCGATTCTAGCATAAGAGAACACTACGATTTCTCTTAAGGACTGGCACACTACGATCTTCACTTGCTTGACTTGTAGACTCTATGCTTCCGAGAGCACACTACGATCTCTGAGTTAGCTCGGCAAATGTTTGGACCACTCTATGTTTTCTGGAGAGGCCCTCCAAAGCAGACACACTAAGATTCTTGATGCTCTATGATTCTGCCTTAGTTTCTACAATCTCTTGATCACCTTGATAGACTACGATTATGTTGAAGCCTATCTATTACATCTAAAGATATAGATCAACCTAACAGCTTTGATCTTTTCATCTATACATTTATTTACAGAATGATAAACATTAATAGCTCAGATCAACCTAATAATTTTGATTTACCACTAAGTTCTTGTACATATATTCCTTTAAGGACTGTCGATGTTGGGATTTTTATTTGTCCCTTTTATGTTTCTTGTTCTTTTTGTGTTCTCATGTTATATGAAATTTGCTTGAAAAAACAAGTTGTGAAAAGGTCCGACATTTATATGTCGACGATTTGACTATAAGTGTCACCAGTTGGTTTTTTAACTGGTTATACCAACACAACCGAGAAAAGGTTTGCACATTAACCCAGTGATGTGACACTGCTAAACGGGTATGTGAAACCGAGATTCATTAGGGTCCGGGGACTTGCTTATTGATAAGTAGGTTTTATACCTACTTATCCGGTATCTATTACTTGAATTAGTTGCTTAAACCTATATTTCTTAGTTACTTTTCATACACGGTATGTTATTTTGTAGGCTATGACATAATATTGGCATGAAGAAGCAAGGGAAAGCAATTCGGACATCTTTTGGACCAAAATACGCAAGCAAATACAAGAAGGGAAGATTGAAGGACTTTTAACACTAAGTTGGATGCATGTTCTTGGCTTGGAACTTGAATTATACTATATAGCTTCTTCTTAGCTTTCTGGAACATCTTGAACCGTCCTAATCGGAGTTCGGATGCGAGATTTATGGCTTTTTTATCAACGAAAATCAAAGTTAAGAGTTCTCATGCTTGCCATTTACATAACATCTACTTTAAGCTCGATTTCAATCTTATTACGTCCCAAATTTCTCAATTCTTAAAGAATGAAAGTTGTAGAGCTCGTCGATAGCTTCGATTTGATAGGTGGCAGGGCCCGTAACTCCTTCCGGATCAAACGTTATGACCGTTTTCCCAAAGGACGTCAGAGTATAAAAGGTACCCCCGCCAGGGCGGGCTTTTCCTTCACAAAACCCCCGCCGGGGCCGGTATACCAGCTGGAAAATAGTAGGGACCCCCATCGGGGTGGGCCCTTTACAAGTATAAACCCCTGTCGGGATGGGGGTACGCGCAGAAAAGGTGAATTTTGGCCAAATTTGAGTTCGGGAAGAATTGTTTCGATCCGATTGACTCAAGGACTTCCAAGAGGACTTAAAGACATATAAAGAGACTTATAAAAGGTGGAGAAACACAAGGATTAGAGGGGAGATTAGAGGGAGAGAGGATTTCATTAGATTATATTAGAGTAGATTAGGACCAAAGCTCTAGATCTTATGAGATTTGGAGATTGAAGGAACTTGGAGACCATTGAAGATTCAAAGTAGGAGCAAGGAGGGAGCATCAAATCTACAGACAATAGATTCTATCTTCTCATCTTCTTCTATATTTGTCTTTTAATATGTATTCAATTATGGATTCTTAGTTTTAATTCAATAATAATGAACTAATTCTTTGTGTGAGATTACAATGGATCCTATTGTGTAGTTTATTTTAATATGCTTCGTTAGCAATTATTATGTTCTATTGTGAGGATTGTCTACTGTGATTTGGACTTAATTTCTTAATTGTCTAGCTAACAATTACCATGATAATCTATATGAACTCGAGAGATGAAGTATTGATTTAGATCTGATTTTGATAGCATGTGTTTGTGATTTCTACTTAGATGGATTTCATGATTCGTGTTTAGGATAGAGATATGCATTTACGCCATATGTAATCTTATAGAGAATTTGTGTTTTAAATCCTTTTTAATTATAATTCACATAGAGATATAGTAGATTAGTTAATTAGGGTGTCTTGCTTAATTCTATCATCTGTGGATTTAAGTGAGTATGTGTATTATGCATCGAGAGGTGGTTTTATCTGATTTAGTGTTCTTGATTAACAATTCAGGATAGAGAATAATTGATGAGAAGTGTGTTAACTTAAATGAAGCAATAAGTGAAGTTGTGATTTTAAATCTCCGAAATCTTAATTTAAGTAGCTAGTGGTAATTAGAATTAGTTTAGTTATAAATTGAAATTCATTCATTTAATTAAGATTGAGTTGGTTACGGGTTAGTACTTGGTGATTTTTATTAAATAATTCCTCGTGGGAACGATACTCTACTTTCACTGTATTACTTGTTGACCACGTATACTTGCGTGTTATGCGTAATTAGATTTTACCCAACACTTATGCGTAGGGAAGGTGTTAGGCATCCCCCAACATCCGTGTTGCCACGGTGACCGCTACTTTTCAAGAAACTGTTATATGAATGTGTGTGCGCGTCAATGTGCTGTTATTTGGAAGTACTGTGAGGCCTCGTTCACACCTATATACAAAGAGTTTGTGTGACACCCCCAAAATAGGTATACATCACGTATTCTGAGTCGCCAAATACATGGTATAGAAATAACTACATCATCATTACTATAATTGTCGTGCAAAATACGACAACACATAAACTGTGAGTTTAAATACAAATATAGTCTTCTAGACAATATCCATACTCAAATAAGTCCTCATTACAATTATTGAAACACTATTTTACAAAATAGTGAGGACTACTAACACAACTGACTGGTAACATCACTCCACACCCTGACTAGTTCCCGTTATTTTCTCGCCTCCTGAGAAAAATGGAACAAAAAGGAAAGGGGTGAGCTCAACTAGCCCAGTAAAGAATATTATGACTAAGATAATATACAACAAATTATCATTAGTCTTCAATAGGGAAAAATCTGATAAAATATAATAGACAACAAGTTTCAGATCAACAACTGCAGCGGAAATAACAATCCATTAGAAAAGTCAAGTAGTGAATGAATTCTACTATCTTCTAAGATTTAAAAGTCCATCATCAATATTTTATTCCTGTAACATCAATCAATATACATCTTGAATCAAATATTCATCTTTGCACTACAGGCCAAAGATATTCATTTGTATCACCAGTTGGTCATGTTCATCTAAACACCTATTCATCTTTGCACTACGGGCCAAAGATATTCATCAGTTAATCATTCATCTTTGCATTACAGGCCAAAGATATTCAGTAATATCATCATTTAGGACTGAGAATGATGAAAAATATCTTAAAGAAAACGAATCTAGTGAGACAAAAGCACAAATATTAGAGATTCGTACTACAGTTTATCCAAGTTCAAAAATGCTCCATAATAAACCATAGTGGAGTAAAATTCAAAAATGAAGATCAAAATATGGATACAATTAAATATAGTAACCATAATAGATATTTTGGACAAAGAAGAGAAATTTTTATTTTTTTGTGAATAGTGTCGTGTTCGTGAATAGTGCTGTATACGTGAATAGTGCCGTATACGTGAATAATAACTCCAACACAAAAAGGTAGTAATTCCATAATAAAGTTCATATCAACATTTCAGCATAATGATATTGAAAAAAAAAATATCATTTACGAAGAAAATAACATCACTTACCTCAAAAGAACAGTACTTCCGATTGAAATATCAGGTATAAGGCTGAAGAAAACTTGTACTGAATAGAAACTCTCAAAGTATCTAAATACTCACAAAAATACGCTCGATAATATAGAGAGAGAAAGAGAGAAAACTTGTTTCTGGTGTGATTTTTAATTCTAACTAAGCACCCTATTTATAGGAAAATGCTTAGAACGCCAAAGCAGACTAACCTGCTACCTGATGGCTTTACCTGTTACTATTCACGCCCACCACTTTTGAAATAAAATTTCAGTACATTTCTCACCAATCAAAAGTGGGGCCCACCCATTCTAGAAATTTCCAAAATATTTTAAATAATTAGTAACTTCAATAATTCATAATAAATAGCCATTTTATCAGAAAAATTTGAATCTCATGTCTATTCTATAGAAAATTTATTTCTCTACAACTTTGTAGAAGAAAGTTTTTTCAAATTCCAAACAAAAAAATCCGAAATCCACAAACGGACAATTTTTAATATCTCCATTCTGTCAAATTACTGATAAAACACCTCAGCATTAATTCCATACAAAATAAATATTTTCTTATCATATAAATTAATAATTAATTATTCACAAATAATATTACAGAATCACAATTATGACAACCAGGTCGTTCCCAGAAAAGAGGGGGCTTTCCGATAAGGATTTTTCCTTACTAGCACGCAATTAGGTGACTAAACCTCTTCTTAGACAGAACTTCCTTAGACATTGCCAATAATGCTATCTAATAATATTATTTAAATAATTTGAATTATTGATATGATAATGGAGATACTGTGCAGTGACAATTATTGAAACAATAATAATATAAAATATCAACGTAGCAATTATTGAATCAATAAAATAAAATATTGAACAGTAATTACTATAACAATTATTGAGTAGTGCCTTCTTACGTAAAGATCAATAATTCAACGATACTATACAATACCGTGTGCTACTGCGCACCCACACGTATTACTGTATTTTAACCACCGGGTATTCCAATAGTGTTAACGGTAACAATTACGCTGTTATTTATAAAAACTCATAATTGTCGTTTTCTTCATCCGACCGTTTTTCGTTATGGGGCCCACAAATGGCTGCGCCATCATACTTTTGTAAAATTTGCACATTTCACCGATAACCAAAGTATTGTATCAAATTAACACCTTATTAATTCAAAATAATGAATAGAGAAAATTTGATTTTATTTATAAAAAGTTGGGGTCTTACAGTTTGAATTTGTGTAAAAATTCAGTTTTAAACAAGATATAGCAGTGATATTTTATAGAAAAAGTTTTTCAAACCCTTGTGCTCAATAGTAATAGAGGCCTTTGATACTTCCACTTTATTAAATGTTCGGCTTGATTGCTTTTATTTTTGAGATACGAAGCATCTTCGAGAAAATAATGTACAAAGCAGTGACGAACTTCTCATGGGTATGAAAACTATATGAGGAAATCCAAACACCGCAAATAAATTTACAAGCTGCTTATAGCTGAAAATGTCTGTCACGGGAATCGAATTTAGATTCAGTAGACTGAATCTGTAATCACATGATTCTTAGGCTCACATAATAATGCAGTTTGTCTGAAAGCGGTAAGCAGTTATATATAAAAGCTATAAATGTATATATACAGACATGATCAACCACCACGAAGCACCTCCATGGGGGATCGAAAATATAAATATATAAAAGCAGAAAAATATATATATATATATATATATATATATATATATATATAAGTGTATATTTATATACAAACTGAAATGAAACCACGGACCAAAGTCCGGGCATACACACGCAACACGACTCTCAACGTGAAGAATAGTGTGTGCAAAGATGAAGAGAAAGGCTTTAAAGTGTGTAAGAAGGCTTATAATGGGCTGCCAAAGAAGACTTCTATAGCTTTAACTGGATGAACAATCGGCTTCCGCGGGTAAAAAGTAGCTATATATGAGCGTACAAGTGTTTAAAATGAGAAAGCACTCAGTTTAGGGTGTGTACAGAGCAAATTAGACAGGACTTTCTTGCCATTTTCTCTTACAAAATGGCCACCCCAAGCCCTCTATTTATAGAGGGGGGAGCCGCAGGTGTACCTGCGGCTAGACCGCAGATGTACCTGTGGCTGCCCAGGGTCCGCGGGTCCTGCCGTCTCGAAGTACGTGTACGCATGTAACGTGATGTCCGCTCGAACTTTCAGAACTTCAATTCGGGCATCCGACTGAGGTGTATAAGACCTATTTTAGACAGCCGTTGTCGAGAATTACGTAATGACATGGGATTAGAGGTTGTACGAAGTCAGGAAGATGGGACCATGCCGTCTGGTCTTCAAGCTTCAAATTCTATCCGTTGCCCTACGCAATAGTCACTCGGGATTGGACTTCCTTGGTTCTTGTGGGACATTAATGTGTAGAAATGTATGTATAAAGTGTTGAGACAGTGCAATGTGGCGTCAAGGTGGCAAGATGATGACTATGCCCTTCATCGGGGTTATCTCCGGCTTGGGCTAATAAAGTAGACGTTACTCAGGGTTATCTCTGAGAATGGACTATTGCAAGTGTTGAAGGTCCTCAGTGTCATCTTTGAGGTGTGCCTGTCTTCCCAGTGTTATCTTCGGGTCTTCTACTGAGTGCCTTGGTGTGAGTGCCGAGGTTGAAGCTAATCGTATGCATTTGAAACAAGCATTTTCGGGGTTATCTCTGGAACTGCAACTGCATTCCTTGGGGTTCTCTCCAAGGTTGGAACTGTTACTCCCAGTGTTACTTATGGGACTGAGACTGAATATCTCGGGGTTATCTTTGGGATGAATCGGCCTTCTTCGGTGGAATTTTTGGTATTGGAACTGCATGCCTCAGGGTTATCTCTGAGTTTAGAACTGATACTCCTGGTTTGTGTTTCGGGGGTTGAGACTGAACTTTCGGTAGTATCCAGACTGCATATGAGCTGTCTTTCAGGGTTATCTCTGAAAGACGAATATGCCCTCCTGCAATGTCAGTAAAAGGTGTGCAAAAAATTTAGAGTGTCTACAGATGCCCCTCTTTATCATATTCATGCAGTGCAATGGCATGGATAGGATAAAGAATTCTAGACACTTAAAATGCAACAAGATAAACATGATGTCATGTGTAGCAACATGATACAAATGTATGATGCATATGGATTGTTTTTTCACATGTTGGGGATAGTTGTCGACTCCCTATTGCTTCTACCGGCTATGGCAATGATGACAAGCTTGAATGTGTGATCCAAATCTCTTAGGATGTTAACGTTGGGGCTATCACCAAAGTCATTAATCCTTGATACCAAATTTATTCTGAAGATGTGCCTCTCGTGTACAAGAGATCTGTGGGGATAAAGCTTTGTCTGCTTGAGGATATGTATAACATATTCCATCATCGATCCTCCCCGATTATGTTAATCTTTCCCGATTTGTATCACCAGGACATATCAATGTTTTGTTGGATTTACTGCCAATAGTATGTGTTTCCAGGGATGCCTGACCTTCACTGACATGTATGTCATTGGATAAGACCCTTGTTGGGCAGACTGTCAACGCTGCTTGACCTTTACTGATGTGTGAACCAACGGATGACCGCACATTGTAACTCCCGCCGAGGATATACTTGATCTTTACTAACGTGTACATCAACGGATGAACTCCCTACTGGGGATAAATGCCAAGGCTGCTTGACCTTTGTTGATGTGTATCAACTGATGCAATCATGGGATGGCTTCCGATGCGTCGTTGGGTTTTCTTACCAACGGCTGAACTGACGTCAAGGTTGCTTGACCCTCGTTGACATGTGCATCAATGGATATAAATGCGTGATACCCCCGCCAGGGATATGCACTTTAACATATTAAAACGTGTGATGCCCCCGCCGGGTAAACGTCCTATAGAATGTGTGATGCCCACGCCGGGGATCTGATTGAACACTAGGGTGATGACCCTGAATTGGCGGCATTGGACCTGGATAAGATATTGCTGAGTGTGATCTGCAACTGCTGAGATCATCGGTATAGTAAACCCTGTGTTTGGGTAAATACCAATGAATGATATGAAAACCATAGTCGGGCCCAGGAAAACTAGGATTTCAGGCTTTTTCGTTCAATCGCGTAGCATTTTTATCTCTGATTTGGCCTTTTCAGCTTGTGAGAGTTCCTTTACAACTCAAACTGGACCAAGCCAAAGGGGTGGGACCCATATAAGGGTGCCGCAAGTACACCTGCAGTAGCCACAGGTGGACCTATGGCCAGTCGTGGGGCTATTAAGACTGCAGGTTTGCCTTTTCAAGTCATTTTCAAGTTGCGCCGCAAAGGAAATCCGAGAGCTCTTCTTCAGATCTGCTGAGTTCGGGCGACTTTCTACAAATTCTGTCACCGTACAAGTGTTCTACACTGTCCTGGTAACGTATGCATGTCTTTTTTTCCAGTTTTTATCTGTTGGTAAATGACTTTTTATATGAAATGCATCTAGACACATAGTAGTGAATATGCATGCTCAAATGACTTGATAACAAATATTCAATATAGTAAATGTTAGTATTAAACCATGCTGAACATAATGATGTGAAATTTTTTTACTTTTGAAATAGTCAAATTGGCACTTTTTTCTGCTATTTCTTATCCTATTTGAGGACAAATGAGCAAAGCTGGTAAAGTAAATTAATTCTGGTAATTAGGCTACCCTTATGGATTGATGACTTTGACTTTTTAATTCAAATAGTATGTATATGACTGTGGGCAGGTGTGCTACTGAATGGCCACTTAGTCATACCTATGTGCATGTGGATAGTTCTATTTATAGAGGAAACTATGGCAAAAATTTTCCAAAATATTTGCATTGAGTAGTCATGAATTTTGAACTCTACTGTAGATGCATGTTAATGTAATGCATGGATGCATGTGATCATAAAATGCATTTTAAAAAGAAAGCTCCAGGTTTCAGAATTACAACACCCTTTCTGAGGTGATTTGGAGACTTGTTGTCTAGATATTATGGATCCGGATCAGCCGAGTAGTTCCCGTAGGACAACTTCTGGTGTATGGAGGAGGGCTTCTGAAGTGCCTTGACCCCATTCTGTTAGACAGCCTCATCGTCTGGTGGAGGTGATGATACGTCCAGTCCGGGTTGATGTGCTAGACGTTGAGGACGAGGAGGAGGATGTTCCAATTGCGGACCCCGCTCCTGCTGTACATGTTCCCGGTAGGGACCTCCCGAGTATTCAGGTGGCAAACCCCGAGCTTCTGGGTGACTTGAGTTGACATCCCTCGATGTACTTGCACGCTAACGAGGTATCAAGTTAGATCTTAATCTTTTTTCTTTCCTATTAATGAGGAGTAACAGATTCTGATGTCGATCTGCATTTTATGTAGGTTCCCGGCTTTACACAGCCTCGAGGAACTTGTCCAGCATTCATTCCATTTACCTTTCTTTGCATCCTGACTATAGAGCGATTGTGCATGACTGAGAATTTGGGGCGTTCTTTTCCATCCTTCCCCGCCGCTGTCCCTGGGGTTACCTCAGGACATTGTATGAGCGCTGGTTTCACTAGACTCAGTCCCTTTATTTGCTAGACTATGAGGTGATGATGACGCCAATGGATTAGCCGTTTATCACAGGTATGGAGTTTGGAGGGGCACCAGTGCTTTACACGGCGAAATTTTCCCCGACTACCGTCAGATCCTTGTTAGGAGTTCTGGTAGAGGCGCTCAAGGGCAGGACTGTCCATACGGGTCCTTTGAGCGTAGATGCTATGAGTGGGCTGTTGAGTGAGCCCATACCAGCTGATGTAGAGTCAGGGATCGCATTCTTCGGCGATTATTCCTGATGATCATTAGGGGATGCTTCATAGCAGATAACTCTTCTATGGTGTCATTCGCTTTGATCAGCGCCACGTGACATGTGGACCATGTTGGAGAGTATGATTGGGGTTCCTACACCTTTGCATATTTCCTCAGGGGCATACGTATGCGCTCACAGGGCTTGACCGAGGCTTGGTTAGGATTTTACCCATTTCTACTAATGAGTATTTCTCTTGTAATTTACCATGTACAGGTTAAGAGTGTTAACTGACATGTGACGCCCCCAAAAATAGGTATACATCATCCATCTTGGGTCGTCAGATACATGGTACACAATTCAAATACAACTTAATAATACAACTGTCGTGTAAAATATGACAAAACATAAACTGTGAGTTTGAATACAAATATTATCTTCTAGAAAGTATTCATACTCAAAAGGAGTCCTCATTACGTTTATTAACACACTATTACATAGAATAGTGAGGACTACTAACTAATACTATCATTCGGACCATCACTCCGTTCCCCGACTTGCCCCAGCTACGTTCTCATTTCCTGAAGAGAACAGTGAAAGAAAGGGTGAGCTCAACTAGCCCAGTAAGAAATATTATGACTAAGATAATGCAGAATAAATTATCATTAGCCTTCAACAATGTTAAATTGATAAAATATAATAGACATCAAGTTTAACTGCAGCTGAACAAGCAATCCATTAAAAGAGTCAAGTAGAAAATAAACTCTACTATCTTTTATGATTTAAAAGGTTTTTCAACACTGTTATCGCTGGGACTTAGCTTAATAAAATAGTCCACATCATCGAATCACACTTGCACTACGGCCAAGGATATTCGTGTATTCATTAATGGTCATGATCATGCCAACAACTGTCCATCAATGCACTACGGGCCAATGCGGACTTTTACCACACTATTTATAACATTACGGTCATGATTATACCGAATAATCCCTGGTCATAATCATACCAAGTCCATCTATGCACTACAGGCCACAGATGACTTTCAACATTTTATAAAAATGAGGATGATGACAATGATATAAGAATTCAATAAAACAAGTTCAAGAATTAATTTATCCAAGAATTAACAACGTCCAAATTGTCAACATGATACTGCTTTGTGGAGTAAAATTCAAGAATGCTTAGAAGAATATTTTCATGAAAAGATACTAGATGAACCGCAATTATCAAGGATATTCCACAAATTTCATTGAGTATAGAAGTCAAAACTTAACCAACTGAGTATAATAAAGAATGGAATAACAAAAGAAATCACCATGCATGCGATAGACCGCACAGACAGGTTATTCCAATAGAGTAATAAATAATGGAACCAGGTCCGGCATAAAACGCACATACAGGATATTCCAACAGAATAATAATAAAGACAGAACCAGGACCGGTGTAAAACACACAGACGGGATGTTCCAACAGAATAATAATAAAGACGGAACCAGGTCCGGTGTAAAACACACAGACAGGATGTTCCAACTGAATAATAGTAAAGACGGAACCAGGTCTGATGTAAAACACACAGACATGATGTTCCAACAGAATAATAGTAAAGACGGAACCAGGTCTGATGTAAAACACACAGACAGGATGTTCCAACAGAATAATAGAAGAATGTCACCAAGTATAGGGTAGACCGCGTATACAGGTTATTCCAACAGAATAATAAGAAATGGAACAACAACAGTTCTCTTCATGAATAAGAAAGAATAACACCCCTTACCGTTTTAAAGAAGAGCTGAAATAAGGAAGTAGTTAAGTAGCAGAATACTCTTCTTCTCTCTCTCTCTCTGTAGTTTCTCTCTCTAGAGTTCAGTGAATTCGTAAGAAATAATGAAGGAATGAGCTGCTATTTATAGAAAAATAGAATGCATAGTAACTGATTCATGAACGGTCCAGATTGATTACTTTAATCTGACGGTCCATATTTAAAGAAAAATCTTTTAAATAAAATATAATATATTCTATTTATAGAATAACTTTAATAAAGTATTTTGTTTTATATAAAAAGATGTTTCTGTTTTATTACGTTAATAATACGAATAAAACAAAACGTCATTATCGCTAAATAATTCATATTATTAACTGACAATAATTGAATCAAACTGAGTGACTTCTCACATAAGCATTAATAATCAATACCGTGTGCTACTATGCAACCACACGTATTACTGTACTTTTACTACCGAGTAGTTCAACAGTATCAATGGTAAAACTTCCGCCGTTATTTTTAATAAAAATTTTTATCGTTTTCTCAATTCGACAATAATTTCGTTGTGGGGTCCACCAATGATTGTGCCGTTGTACGAATATTCCCTGTTAAAACGAATATTTCCCGACCAATCGAATATTATATAACAACTTACGTACTTTGCAAAATTTATAAATATTACCCACAACTATAACATTATATTAAATTAACTCCATAATATTCAAAAATGATATTTATAGAAAATTCATCTTTATTTATAAAAGTTGGGGTCTTACAACCTCCCATTCTTATGAAATTTCGCCCTCGAAATTAGGGTACGTACCTGGTATGTCGAAGAGGTAAGGATACATTGATTTCATTTCAGATTCTAACTCCCAAGTCATTTCCTCAACATCGTGTTTTCTCCACAAAACTTTGACTTGAGGTATAACCTTGGAGCGTAGAATATGTTCCTTCTTATCCAAGATTTGAACAGGAACTTCTTCATACATCAAATCCTCTGCTATTTTGTCCAGTTCTAACTCAATAATGTGGTTCGGGTATTCCACATATTTTCGTAACATGGATATGTGAAAAACGTTATGAACACGAGACATACTTGGCGGTAAAGCGAGTCTATAAGCCACAGTTCCTACTCAGTCGAGGATTAAAAATGGACCGATGAATCGAGGATTGAGCTTTTCTCTCTTTCCAAATCTCGTAACTCCTTTCCATGGGGCAACACGTAAGAACACATGATCTCCTACATCAAATTCCATATCCTTTCGATGAAGATCAGCATAACTCTTTTGTCGATCTTGTGAAGTTTTTATACGTTGTCGGATCGTTTAAATCTTTTCTGTAGTCATACGTACCAACTCAGGTCCCAATAATGTTACTTCACCCACCTCATCCCAGCATACTGGAGAACGACATTTTCTTCCATGCAATGCTTCGAATGGAGCCATGCCAATACTTGCTTGATAACTGTTGTTATAGGAAAACTCTACCAATGGTAAGAACTTGTCCCAACTTCCCTTGAAGTCAAAGACACAGAGTCTTAATAAATCTTCTAGAGTTTGAATAGTCCTCTCTGATTGTCCGTCCGTCTGAGGATGATATGCCGAACTATATCGTAAATCCGTGCCCATAGCTTTTTGTAAACTAACCCAAAATCGTGAAGTGAATCTTGGGTCTCGATCAGAAACTATGGATACTGGCATACCATGCAGTCTTACAATCTCGTTTATGTACATACGAGCAAGACGTTCAAGTGTATAAGTTTCTCGTATCGGTAAGAAATGAGCAGACTTGGTCAATCTATCAATAATGACCCAAATCACATCTATACCTTGAGAAACCTTAGGAAGACCAGTAACGAAATTTATGGTAATGTGCTCCCACTTCCATTCTGGAATTTCAAGTGGTTGCAATGAACCTTTTGGTACTTGATGCTCCGCTTTGACTCGTTGACAAGTTAGACACCTTGAGATAAACAGCGCTATCTCTCTCTTCATATTGCTCCACCAAAATGTATGACGAAGGTCATGATACATTTTGGTACTTCCAAGATGGATTGCAAACGGTGTGTTGTGCACCTCCATTGTGATTTCATACTTTAAATCAGGATTGTTAGGAACACAAAGTCTGGAGTTGACTCGAAGTATTCCTTTTTCATCGATTCTTGCTTCCGGCATAGCACCTTCTTGTACTTTCTTCCTCATACGCATCAGCTCCAGGTCTGTAGCTTGAGCAGCTTTAACTTTATCGATTAAAGTTGGTTCTACTCGTATATTCGCCATCATCACATGGGTCCCTGGAGTCTTTAATTCTATCTCCATCCTTTGCAAGTCACACAAAATGGGCCTTTGTGTTGACAATATTGCACTCGTACTTGCATATGATCTTCTACTCAATGCGTCAGCTACCACGTTCGCTTTTCCAGGATGGTATTGAATGGTATGATCATAATCTTTCAACAGTTCAAGCCAACGTCGTTGTCGCATGTTGAGTTTCTTTTGAGTGAAGAAATATTTGAGGCTTTTATGATCCGTAAAGATCTCCACCTTCTCCCCATACAAGTAATGCGTCCAAATTTTAAGTACAAAGACAACAGCTGCCAACTCTAGATCATGAGTAGGATAATTCCTCTCATATTCCTTGAGTTGTCTTGATGCATAGGCTATGACTTTTCCATGTTGCATGAGAACGCATCCCAACCCTTTGCTCGAAGCATCTCTGTAGATCACAAATCCCTCCGAGCCAGATGGTATTGTTAGAACAGGTGCTGAAATGAGTCTCCTCTTGAGTTCTTGAAAACTCTTCTCACATTCTTCGCTCCAACCGAACTTTGTATCTTTCCGAGTCAGCTGAGTTAATGGAGTAGCGATTCGAGAAAATCCTTCCACGAATCTCTGATAATAACCAGCTAAACCAAGAAAGCTACGTACTTCGGTCACTAATTTAGGTTGCTCCTAGCTTTGAATAGCTTCAATCTTTGCCGGGTCAACCGATATTCCACGACTTGATACTACGTGCCCAAGGAATACTACATCCTCCAGCCAGAGCTCGCATTTCTTCAACTTGGCATAAAGCTTGTATTCACGAAGCTTTTGGAGTACCAGCCTCAAGTGTTGCTCATGATCTTCACGGTGTTTGGAATAAATAAGGATGTCATCAATAAAGACGACCACAAAGTGATCCAAATATTCCTTGAATACCCGGTTCATCATATCCATGAAGGCAGCAGGAGCATTAGTCAATCCAAAGGACATGACTAGGAATTCATAATGCCCGTACCGAGTTCTAAAAGCCGTCTTTGGAATATCCTCAGTTCTAACCTTGAGCTGATGATATCCAGAACGAAGATCGATCTTTGAAAAGAATTGTGCTCCTTGTAACTGGTCAAATAGGTCATCAATACGTGGCAATGGGTACCTGTTTTTGATGGTGACATGATTCTACTCCCGATAATTAATACAAAGTCGCATACTTCTATCTTTCTTCTTCACGAATAGCACAGGAGCACCCCAAGGAGAAGTACTAGGATGAATAAAGCCAATGTCTAACAATTCCTGTAGTTGGATCTTTAACTCCTGAAGTTCAATAGGAGCCATTCGATATGGGACTTTGGAAATGGGTTTTGTACCGGGTTCAAGGTTGATACAAAATTCAATTTCACGCTCTGGGGGTAGCCCAGGAAGTTCTTCAGGGAATACGTCAGGGAATTTATTAACAATAGAAATATCATTCAAAACTGACGTATTTTTGTTTAGATCTATGACATGAGCTAAGAAAGCTTGACATCTGTTTTTCAATAAACGAATAGCTTTATGGCTTGAGATGACAGCGATTGATTTTAATGGTTTGGTTGCTTGAATTCGCATAATAGGTCGATTAGGAATATGAAAGCTAACAACCTTACGAAAATAATCAATTTTTGCATGATGAGTAGTTAACCAATCAATCCCTAGAATCACGTCAAATGCAAGTATTTTTAATGAAATCAGATTGATAGGTAATGTGTGGGTACCAACTTGAACCAAACAAGACTTATAAACCGTGGATGTAATGAAGGTTTCTCCCAACGGAGTTTCAACAGATAAGTCAAAGTCTAATTTCTCCGGAATTAAATTTAATCGATGAGCGCAAGTAGGAGAAATAAAAGAATGGGTAGAACTGGTATCAAATAAAGTATAGACTTCATTAGAGTTTATGATAAGCTTACCCGTGATGACCTCATTCGGGTTCCTTGCTTTCTGGGAGGTCACAACAAACGCTCTCCCTTGCACTACCGATTTTGACTTTTCTGGGACGGCCTTTGGTGTCTCCATCTTGGATGAACTTATTTTTGGTAAACGACAAAATCGAGCTAAATGACCTTCTCTTCCACAATTATAACATGCTTTAGACGGCATCGCGCAGTTTGGACTGATGTGCCCCTCCCCTCCGTATTTGAAACATATAATAGGTGGTCGTTCTCCTTCCTTAACAACGGGTGCTGGTGCGACGTCTTTCCATCATTGTTGAATCTCCTCTTCTTGAAATGACCATTCTTATTGTTTTGGCCCTGATTACCACCGAAGTGGTTACCATTTCAGGCATGTTGATTCCCTCCACGCTTGTTGTCACCGCTTCAATGGCTGCTCTCACTGGTATTATCATTTTGCCGACTGCTCTCTTTTAGTTGCGTTGACTCGTTATCACGCTCCACTAACTGAGCCCTATTCACAACATCTGAATACAAACACAGTTTATGAGAAATAAGATGTTGACGTATCTCAGGTTTCAAACCTCGCAAAAACATTCGCGTCATTCGCTCTTCATTATCCACCAAGTGGGACGCAAACCGGGACAACTCAGCAAATTTAGCCTCATACTGCGACACGGTCATATTATTCTGCTCCAATTTGATGAACTCCACCTCCTTCATGTGGCGAACACTTTTGGGAAAGTATTTGTCATTGAATAGCTCTTGGAACTTCTCCCAAGACATCTTCAGTGCGGCAGGTTGAGTACGCTTAATCGATTCCCACCAGTAATCTGCATCTCCTCGCAACATAAAGGCGGCAAAGGGAACCTTTTACTCCTCGGAGCATCCCAAGACATCAAATATCTTGGTAATCTGCTTTATCCATGTTTTCGCTATAAGTGGTTTTGGCTCTCCCTTAAACTCTGGTGGTCCCAGCTCCTTGAACTGTTTAGCGGTGACCATCTGAGAGTTTTCAGTGTTTCCACCTATATTTTGGACAGGAGCCGCTCTCGCCTGCTGTTGCATGAACTGCATAAATTTTATGAACATTCCATCATTCATCATCTGGTCAGTGTTATTTTTTGCATGAGGATTGTCACCTTCCTGATGCACATTATCCTGATTATTGATATGTGGTGAATCAACAGTCGCCTGTGCCCCATTGCTATTCTCAACATTCTCAGATGTCATTTTTAGATACTGCCACAAAATAAAAGTTAATTGGTATGTCATATATTATCCTTATATTATGACCGACCAATTAAATATCATGAAAATAAACTTAGATAGGTCATACTAGCGAAGGAATTCCCCGTCTCTCCCCTCCTAGTTCTATTCTCACATCTTAACCAGGGATCATATTCCTAAGCTTTGATACCAACTGTGACGCCCCCAAAAATAGGTATACATCACCCATCTTGGGTCGTCAGATACATGGTACAGAATTCAAATACAACTTAATAATACAACTGTTGTGTACAATATGACAAAACATAAACTGTGAGTTTGAATACAAATATTATCTTCTAGAGAGTATTCATACTCAAAAGGAGTTCTCATTACATTTATTAACACACTATTACATAGAATAGTGAGGACTACTAACTAATACTATCATTCGGACCATCAACTCCGTTCCCCGACTTGCCCCAGCTACATTCTCATTTCCTGAAGAGAACAGTGAAAGAAAGGGTGAGCTCAACTAGCCCAGTAAGAAATATTATGACTAAGATAATGCAGAATAAATTATCATTAGCCTTCAACAATGTTAAACTGATAAAATATAATAGACATCAAGTTTAACTGCAGCGGAACAAGCAATCCATTAAAAGAGTTAAGTAGAAAATAAACTTTACTATCTTTTATGATTTAAAAGGTTTTTCAACACTGTTATCGCTGGGACTCAGCTTAATAAAATAATCCACATCATCGAATCACCCCTGCACTACGGCCAAGGATATTCGTGTATTCATTAATGGTCATGATCATGCCAACAACTGTCCATCAATGCACTACGGGCCAATGAGGACTTTTACCACATCATTTGTAACATTACGGTCATGATTATACCGAATAATTCCTGGTCATAATCATACCAAGTCCATCTATGTACTACAGGCCACAGATGACTTTCAACATTTTATAAACATGAGGATGATGACAATGATATAAGAATTCAATAAAACAAGTTCAAGAATTAATTTATCCAAGAATTAACAACGTCCAAATTGTCAACATGATACTGCTTTGTGGAGTAAAATTCAAGAATGCTTAGAAGAGTATTTTCATGAAAAGATACTGGATGAACCGCAATTATCAAGGATATTCCATAAATTTCATTGAGTATAGAAGTCAAAACTTAACCAACTGAGTATAATAAAGAATGGAATAACAAAAGAAATCACCATGCATGCGATAGACCGCACAGACATGTTATTCCAACAGAGTAATAAATAATGGAACCAGGTCCAGCGTAAAACGCACAGACAGGATATTCCAATAGAATAATAATAAAGACGGAACCAGGTCCGGTGTAAAACGTACAGACAGGATGTTCCAACAGAATAATAATAAAAACGGAATCAGGTCCGGTGTAAAACACACAGACAGGATGTTCCAATAGAATAATAGTAAAGACGGAACCAGGTCTGATATAAAACACACAGACAGAATGTTTCAACAGAATAATAGAAGAATGTCACCAAGTATAGGGTAGACCGCGTATACAGGTTATTCCAACAGAATAATAAGAAATGGAACAACAACAGTTCTCTTCATGAATAAGAAAGAATAACACCCCTTACCGTTTTAAAGAAGAGCTGAAATAAGGAAGTAGTTAAGTAGTAGAATACTCTTCTTCTCTCTCTCTCTATAGTTTCTCTCTATAGTTTCTCTCTCTAGAGTTCAGTGAATTCGTAAGAAATAATGAAGGAATGAGCTGCTATTTATAGAAAAATAGTATGCATAGTAACTAATCCATGAACGGTCCAGATTGATTACTTTAATCTGACGGTTCATATTTAAAGAAAAATCTTTTAAATAAAATATAATATATTATATTTATAGAATAACTTTAATAAAGTATTTTGTTTTATATAAAAAGATGTTTCTGTTTTATTACGTTAATAATACGAATAAAACAAAACGTCATTATCGCTAAATAATTCATATTATTAACTGACAATAATTGAATCAAACTGAGTGACTTCTCACATAAGCATTAATAATCAATACCGTGTGCTACTATGCAACCACACATATTACTGTACTTTTACTACCGAGTAGTTCAACAGTATCAATGGTAAAACTTCCGTAGTTATTTTTAATAAAATATTTTTGTCGTTTTCTCAATTCGACAATAATTCCGTTGTGGGGTCCATCAATGATTGTGCCGTTGTACGAATATTCCCTGTTAAAACGAATATTCCCCGACCAATCGAATATTATGTAACAACTTGCGTACTTTGCAAAATTTATAAATATTATCCACAACTATAACATTATATCAAATTAACTCCATAATATTCAAAAATGATATTTATAGAAAATTTATCTTTATTTATAAAAGTTGGGGTCTTACAGACAGCAGATGTTTGCCTTTGTATTGACAGTTTTGGGGCTATAAGAGGCTTCCATATTTACGTTCTATGAGTGTATTAGGGTTGGGTACCTATCCATGAGGATGGCGATGGCATCATTCCATACTGGCAGAGGTCCCTGTAGCTGAGGGTTTCACTCATTACCGCTTATAGCTAGAGTTGTTGACAGTTGATGTCATCACATGGATTCCCTATTCTGGGGATCACTTGGCCACTGGATTCGAGGATGGGTACCTGACTGGTGTCGAGTATGTGATTTCCACTCGTAGGGTTCCTCTCTTTATTGATGGAGGATGGGAGATCTATTTAGGAGAGCGTGCTATTAGGAGCACTATAGGAGAGATCCGTATACCAATCTTACCTCCTGCCAGGCGTTATTGGCCTGTTTCACAATCACCCGTCATTGATATCCCATTGTTGGGTGTTGACAGTTTTGCATTGTCAGAGGGTCCCTATACTCAGGAGATATTCCAACATTGGTGGATCCCTCGTACCATTGGAGCCCAGACCCGTGCCACTCAGTTCATGGGGGATATGGTTCTAGGATCAGTGATGATAACAGATTGGCTAGCCTGTGTCCAAGATCTGACTCATGTGACACAGATTGACAGCTTAACCCAGCGACTGGACTAGGCACATTTCTTTATCTGGCATTTGGGCAAAGATCCGACCGAGGCAGATTTATTCGATCCTTCCAGCGCAGGAGCTGGCCCCTCAGATGACCCATTTGGATTTGGTGGCATAGATCCTCCTTTGTATAGGCATGACATCCCTATTAATAGAGATCCAGTGACTCAGGAGGAATTCCATCTGGTGAACAGGATTGATGATGTAGATATTGACACCATTGTCTTCTTCTAATGTGTATTCTCGTTATCTCTTTTGATAGGCCTCTTGTTAGATATTGGGTGGCTGTGCCCCATTCTCGCTATATCTTTTGATAGGCTTCTGTTAGTAGTAGGGCGTCTGTGCCTCATTTTCATGTATTTTTAGCTGTACATAGATGATGTATATAGATGATGATGTATTTAGGAATGTATGTACTATCTTTAATTCCCTGCATCATATTGCCATCTATTATCTGTTATGCATTTATCATGTTATACATATATATGTATGTCCAGAGATATTCAGCATTGACCCTTAGATGATATTATGGTACGACCCACACAGATGTCTTCTTCGATAGTCAGCCGCATAGATCACACCCCACCATTATTGGTGGCATCCTGTCTGAGATACTGGTTTGATAGTATGTCACCCCCAGATACGGTGACCGTAGATCAACTGTTGCAGCATACCATGACCCTTTTGATGTTTCAGGTTCCCGTAGGATTTATGGAAGGCATGCTGGAGCACTGGGTACCAGAGAGGCAGGTTTTTCGGCTTGGGATCGAGGAGTTGACTCTGACTCTAGAGGAATATGCACGTTTGACGATGCTTCCACTTGACAGTCCTTGTGTGCATATGGCCATTGGTGACATGAGCCGACAGTTTATGACTCTCATCGGACTGAGGCAGAGAGTTGTGCAGGATGAGATCACATCCGGCTACGTGACATCCCAGTATTTTTTGATTGACAGATTTGGCTATGAGGACAACTATGTTCGGTATTCTGGGGATTTCACCATACTAGAGGATCAGTTACATTTGGCCAGAGCAGATGTATTGCTGATATTTGTATTATCATACGTGTACATGCCACGATATATGAATGAGTTGGACATCGGCGTCATCATGGCAGTGAGAGCTCTCAGGGAGGGTCGTACCATTATTCCGATGATTATGGCAGAGACATTGAGGTCGGCCACGTTCTGCAGCACTTACCCTGCAGGGGTATTCACAGGTAGTTCGGTCATGTTGTACGAGTAGCTTATGTCGCACCTGAGACAGATTGGCACATTCAGACGACACGGGTATTGTTTCACCCATGAGATAGCTATATCTTATTCCTTCCAGCATACGGAGTATACAGATCCTGCATCTTGGTCCGTTTTCCTAGCTAGGATCGGAGATCCGCTTGCTATCTTACCGTATACGAGGCTTAGTTCGCCCTACAGTTTCATTACTCATGCTCCGGGCATGGATTATCTCCATCTGGTTGGTTTGACGGGTATGACTACTTACCACCCACTGGCCGTGATGTCGCAGTTTGACCAATTCCAGGATTTCCATTCTTTTGATAGGGCGTTAGGTCAGCGCTTAGCTTCTCGCCACTTGTCAGCAGAAGACCGATCCCGAGTGTATGCTTTTTAACGATCGAGAAATTTGTAATTTAAGTTAAATATTTATTGAATTAAATAAATATTTTAAATAATTTATTGTTGAGAAAAATAAATAATTGATGAAATATGGTGAATTAATTTAGTAACTAAATTGATTAATTAAATTGAGTAATGATAATTTTATTTAATGGATTTAATTTAAGGAAATAATTAAATTAAACAAATTGCTTAATATTTAAGAAAAATAATTAAATTAAATGAATTGTTTAAATTAAAGGAAATAAATAAATTAAGTAAAGTGATGCGTCTAATTTATTAATTAAATTGGATATATAATTATTTATTAATTATAAGTATAATGATAATAAGAATTTTATTATTATTATATAACTTATTTAAATTAATTAAACTAAGTTATTTAAATTAAATTATCTAAAGTGTGACAATTGAAAACTATATCATATAAATAATATAATAATAATTTAGTTTGAAGGAGTTTTGGTTAGCCAAACATGGCCTTGTGGCCTTTGGTCTAATTTAACTGACGTCTTTTGGGTTTGTGACCTGACGTACGTGGGAGGGTAGCTAGTTATATTTTATTTCACGTATTTTGTCTAAGGCTTAACACAGAGAGTTGGAGAAGAGAGAAAACACTGTGATTTTGGAGTTCTGAGATTTGCCAAGAGAGAAGAAGGGTTTTGGAAAAAGATTTCTACCATCTTTTTCATCATACAATCGAAGGAGTAAGGTATAAACTATTCCTATTTTGAACTTTTAGTTTTGGTGGTATATATGTATATATTTTATATGATTTGGTAATCATGTGGAATTGATATGTTTATACATATATAAGGTGTTAGAATCTGTTAATCATTGTATGTGAGTGTTGTTTGAATATCAAATTCATGTGAATTGGTTTGTAGGAAGAAAAGTAAAAATATTAGTGTTCATATTTGAAAAATAGCCTTAGAAAGTACCAAATTTCTTGTCCAATGTGTGATGTAATCTGTAATTGTTGTTGGATTGTGTTGCTATGGTGAGAAACGAAAACAACGCAGTTTAAATTATGTCAATTGATTAAGAAACGAGTTCGTTGCAATCAAATTCGTTAAAAGTATAAAATGAGGAAATTTGGGAAAAGTATAGTTTTTGATTCTCAAAAATGGTGTTTATATAATGTTTTGTATATAGAGTGGTGTTTAGTATGTGTAACTATAATATGACAATGTGAAGATGTTGTAATTTGGTGTAATTCGGTAGAATTGGGATTTTATGGCCAAAGTAGAGTCTATTTCGAGCTTCTGTAAACACTGGTGCTGAGACGTCGCGCGGGCTCACGGTCTGGCACGCGGCTCTCACGCGAGCGCATAGCATGTGGGCGCGGGCAAGCTACATCGCGTGGGCACGCGAGTGGCCTGTCACAGACATTAAAGCCTGCTTAATTGCAGGTAATGTGTAATGGACTTTGGTTAGTGTAACATGCATGTAAAGGATACTAAAACATTAAGTGGATTTACAATAACATATTGTAATGTGTTGTAATGCAAAGTGTAAAGATTTGAAATAATTATTTAAATAAGTTATAACATGAAACTAAATGTGATGTTTTCCAAAGGTCAGAGATGAACGGTTAGGCTATGTTGGTTCGTAATGAGATTTAAGATTCGTTAAGTATGTTAACCAACATTGTTAGATGCTAAGTTAAGGTTATGACCTAAATGATGGGCTAAACCCATAAAACTAATATTTATAAAATTAATTGTTGTTGCGATTTCAATGATATGTGTAGGGTAATTGGAGATTATTTTACGTTTGTGTAGCTTACAATCAAGGCAAGTTCTCTAACTCTACTTTCATAATTGTGCAAGTTCCTAAACCTTAACTCCTTATAATTGAGCAAGCTTTCTAACTTCATTCTTTTATTAATGAATGCAAGTTCCTAAATTCTGTTGAGCAATATTATTGATTCTATTCTTATATACGATTGATTAAACTCTTGTAACCTAATTCGTTACATCGAGCAAGGTTCACTTTTCCAAATTATTATACAAAGCATATATTGTTCTAATACGTCGATTCAAATGAGATTGTTCTAACTCTTTTGAACATAGTACCTTGCATGTGTATCATGTTTATTCAGTTATATATTGTGAATATCCGATCTTTGACTTTGATAGCCTTGTGCAGTAATACATTCTTGTACTAAATCTTTATTAATGAAAATTGAATAAGTGTTCTAAGATTCTAGAAACACTGATAAGCTAGTTCCAAACTAAACTTTATTTAGTGCGGATATTCTAAATTCAAACTGAGACGAACAACCCTAACATAGGGGATTTTGTACGTGTAACGTTTAGTTGTTTATGCACAATACATGGTACAAAGGGCTGATCCCCCTAAGTACGTTAAGAAGAGTCGGTACAGTCTAATGACTGTTAAGGTTAAGGTAGTAATACCTAAACACCGTGGACATAGTTCGTGGTCATAAGACCCTCAGATAATTAAAGTTCGAACTTGTTTTCAATTTTGATTCGTAGAACAAGTTTTTTATTATTCAGTATTTGTTGTTCACTCTCATGTTATTATTATACTATCTTTATGTCAGTAGGCAATTGTTTGCTCACTCTTGCAATTAACAATGCAGCTAAAGTCGAAAGAGTTGATGAGCCATCTACTAGCAAAGGAAAGGGCAAGATGTCCAAGTGATGAAGAATTATTTTAGAACTTATCTAAATGCATGATGTTATAAGATTTTTTTCTATTTGAATGTATTCCGCAACTGATGTAATAATTTTAAGGTTAGATTACCTGGGATTGTTTTTGAGATATTGATATAACCCTTTAATGGGAGAGATTATTGTTTAAGTTATTTAAATTATGTCTTTATCCTTTGTTTGTGGGTAGTTAGATATAATAGTTTTTGATAAGTGAGCACCAAATCCTGTGGGAATGAAGTACCTGGATTTGGGGGTGTCACAGGTTGGTATCAAAACTTTAGGTTATGAGCCTTAGGTAGGAAAAACCTTAGGAAGTAACCTTTAAGGAGACAGAAAACATAGAGGTGTCTAACTCTAATCGAGTTTAAGAAATGGATTAAGGTATCCATTGAAGTTAAATAATAAAAGACAAGTTAAATAATAAAAGACATTATGTGCTATGTGTTAATAACTTATGTGCTCGCAAGTGTCGATAACGTTAAGTAAAACTTAAAATATTTTGTTGACAGGATGTCTAACGAAGGAGGATCTAGTCCAGCTAGGGAGGTGATACCTCAGTTACCTAGAGATGTTGAACCCCGGAATATTCACGTAATGCGGGAACAGTTGGTTCAGGAGGATGGGCCTGTGACCGATCCCGAGGAGGATAGTCCTGAGGAGTTTCCACCAAACTTCGTACTGGCTGAGATGTATGATGCTTTGTACGACCGTAACATAGACTTACAGGATGAAGTAGAGGAACTGTAGGAGATGGTTGAGATGCATCACGCTTCGATAGAGCAGAAGGACGCAGAGATTCAGGAACTCGACTCAAAACTTGGAAACATGGAGTGGGACCTAGTTCATACCAAGGGTCAGCATGAAGACCTGTTGGCGGTAAACGAGAAGATGAAGTTTGACATGGAGAAATTGAAAGATGATTTCAAGGAGGAATCAACTAAGCGTGCAAGAGCAGAGGATGCATGGATGAAGGCGACTCAACGTGCAGACCGTGCTGAAGCTAAGGTCCAAGTGAAGAAAGCCAAGATGAAGGAGATGGATTATGCTTTTAATTAGGAGATTGATAGGGCCCAGGATCGAGTCCATTATTACCCACCTCAGTTTGAAGACTCGCCGTGGTTCGTGATGGATCGTAGGATGGCATATCGCATTATGGAGGAGGAGCGTCGAGAAGCCTTGCGACGTCTTAATATGCATAGATAGGAAATCAGAGTGATAATAATATGTGTTTAATTATGTGAATAAATAAGTTGTGAATCCCTTATTTTGAGATAAATAAAGGGATAGTATGAGTATGTAATCCTGAAAATGGTTTAGTTCAGGAAAGTGAATGTTTATAGCGGTTATGCTATTTTGAGGATGTTCTAAAACTTTATGAATGAATAAAATATTAGAGTTTATTTGAAATATTATGTGTTAAAGTTTCAATCTTGGAATGGTTAAGTTAAAATTTCAAATACCCAAGAAGTTGAGTAATGAACTAATAAGCGTATATCTTAATAGAAAATGCCTCCTAGAAGAAGACAACCATGTCAGCAAGCACCTCCTGAGGGGTCTACTAATAATAACAATGAGGCCAACGCCAATCCGGTTCAGCAGTTGGTAGCTCTATTGACGGGTGCACTTGCGAATCAACTACAAGCTCAAGCTACGACTTTCAAGGAATTCAAAGCGGTTGGACCGCCAGAATTTCAAGGGTCTATGAATCCAGTGGAAGCCCAAACCTGGATCATGGAAATGGAGAAGGTGTTTGACGTTGCTAGAGTTAATGAAGATCAGAAGACTGCGTTCGCAACGTTCATGCTAAAGTCTGAAGCTAGCTACTGGTGGCAAGCAAACAAGGTTCGTGGAGGACAGGAGTGATAGCGTGGGATAGATTCAAGGAAATGTTTTTCGAAATATACTTTCCAACGAGTTCTCAGAATCAGCTGGAAGTGCAATTTCTGGAGTTGAAGCAAGGAACTATGACTGTGCCAGAATATGCTGCGAAGTTTAACGAGTTGGCATGGTTTGCCACTTATCAAGTCAATACGAATGAGCGTAAGGTAAGAAGGTTCAAACAAGGATTGAAACCGTGGATTTATAGCAAGGTTTCAATGTTCCAGTTAAATACATTTACGGCTGTATTGGAAAAGGCAATCATCGCAGAAGGTGGAATCGATGCCTTGACCAAATATAACCAAGAGTAGAAGAAGAGAAAGAATGATAATGAAAATAAGGCTGGTGGAAGTAACGTTAGAGGTAACAATCAGAAGAGGAAGTGGAGCGAGAATTCGACTACGGGAGGACAGCAGGGAGGTTAGCAGAAGAAAAAGTTTGAGGCTTGCGCGACATGTGGAAAGAACCATACTGGGGTATGTTTGAAGGGAAAGTGAGTGTGTTTCAACTGTGGTCAGGAGGCACACATTGCACCGAACTATTTTAGCCCAAAGAAAGGAGCATGTTTTACCTGCGGTTCAAAGGATCACATGGCTCGTGATTGTCCTAAAAAGCTAGCGGGGAGTGCAAGTGGAGGAAAGTGAAACAACAACGGTGGTGGTGCATTGACTATCACTGGACCAGCTCAGTCAAGCCGACCTACTGCAAGAACTTTCAATATGATCGTGCAGGATGCGGTTCAGTCTAAGGATGTGGTGTCAGTTACCATTCCGATTAATGGTATTAATGCTTATGTACTATTTCATTCAGGTGCTACTTGTTCATTTATATCCGATGAATTTGCTCAGAACTTAAATTTGCCTCAAGAAGAATTAGATTATCCTTTAAGCATAGAGATTGCAAATAAGGAAGTGATTCCTATTAGATTCATATATAAGAATTGTAGAGTGGATATAAAGGGTTAAGAGATGCGGGTAGACTTGATACCAATTAGACTTGGTGAGTTTGATGTTATACTGGGAATGGATTGTTTATTCAATTACGGAGCAGTAATTGATTGCCAAAGAAAATGTGTTAACCTTATGACTCCGTCAAAGGTTGTGTTCTTTGGAAGCAAATCACCTCGACAAGAAAGTTGTCTGATGGTGATGCAAGCCAAGAAGTTGTTAAGACAAGGATGTGTAGGATACTTAGCCTACATAGTTGATACTCAAAATAAAAGTGCAAAGTTAGAAGAGATACCGATCATAAGAGATTTTACAGACGTATTTCCAAACGATTTGCCGGGTCTTCCGCCAGATCGACAAATTGAGTTCGTAATTAATTTAGTACCAGGAATAGACCCGATATCTAAAGCACCATACAGAATGGCCCCGGTAGAGATGAAAGAGTTGATGGTGCAACTTCAAGAATTGCTCGACAAAAAGTATATCCAGTCGAGCGTATCGCCATGGGGAGCGCCAGTGTTATTTGTTAAGAAGAAAGATGGATTGATGCGGCTCTGCATTGACTATCGAGAATTAAATAAGGTTATGATTAAAAATAAGTATCCGTTACCAAAAATCGACGACCTGTTTGATCAACTGAAGGGTGCGAGATATTTTTCAAAGATAGACTTGAGAAATGGTTATCATCAATTGAAGGTGAGGCCAGAGGACGAACCGAAGATGGCATTTAGAACTCGGTATGGTTATTACGAGTTTCTGATTATGTCATTTGGTTTAACCAATGCACCTGCAGCATTCATGGATTTGATGAAAAGGGTGTTTAAACTATTCTTAGATAAATTTATGGTGGTGTTTATTGATGATATATTGGTATACTCCAAAACCAAAGAGGAACATGTTGAACACTTAAGAGTGACGTTGGAGACATTGAGAAAAGAGAAGTTGTACGCTAAGTTCTCAAAATGTGAATTTTGGTTGGAACGTGTACAGTTTCTAGGGCACGCTATTGATAAGGACAGAATTTTGGTAGATCCATCAAAGTTGAAGCTGTAGTAAATTGGGATCAGCCGAAGACACCGTCAGAGATAAGGAGTTTCTTTGGATTAGCAGGTTACTACATGTGTTTTATTCAAGACTTTTCCAAGATCGCGACTCCGTTGACGAATTTAACTAGGAAAGCGGTTAAGTTTATTTGGACGGAGAAGTGTGAGGAAAATTTTCACGAATTGAAGAAGAAGTTGAGTTCTGCACCTATGTTGTCATTGCCTGATGATACAAGAAATTTTATGGTATATAGTGAAGCATCGCATAATGGGCTAGGCTGTGTTCTTATGCAAAATGGCAGAGTTATTGCGTATGCATCACGTCAGTTGAAAGATTATGAGAAGGGGTATCCGACTCATGACTTAGAGTTGGCAGTAGTGATGTTTGCCCTGAGGATTTGGAGACATTATCTTTATGGAGAGAGGTGTGAGATATATACTGACCATAAAAGTCTGAAGTATATCTTTACATAAAAAGATTTGAACATGCGACAAAGAAGATGGTTGGAGCTGATCAAAGACTATGACTGCGAGATTTTCTATCATCCCGAAAAGGCGAATGTTGTTGCTGATGCTTTAAGCAGGAAGGGACGAGAGAAGTTAATGATGTTGACAGCTCAGGAGAATTTAGTATCAAAAATGGCTAAGATGGAGTTAGAAATTAAATATCCGACAGAATTCGACGAAAAATTATTCCAGGTAGGAAACGGTTCAACGTTGGTAGATAAAGTGAAGAATGCACAACTTCAGGATGAAGACTGTGAAAAGATAAAACATAAAGTATTTGAAGGGGAGGAAAGCAAATTCAAAATCGACTCGGAAGGGTTACTTCGATTCGAAGGGAGAATTTAGGTTCCGCCAGTACCGGAAGTTAAAGAGGAGATTCTGAGTGAAGCTCACAACTCAAGATATTTTATTCACCCTGGGAGTACGAAAATGTACCAGGATCTTAGACATCATTTTTGATGGCCGAATGTGAAAAAGGATGTGGCCGAGTGCGTGGCGAAATGTTTAACGTGTTAGAAAGTTAAAGTTGAACATCAAAGGCCATGCGGATTATTACAACCGTTGGAGATACCAATGGATTTTGTGGTAGGTCTTCCAATGACCGAACAAGGTTACGATGCCATCTGGATGATTGTCGATCGATTGATGAAGTCGTCACACTTTTTGCCAATAAAGATTAGATTTACCCTAGATCGGTTAGCAAAACTGTACGTGAAGGAAATTGTGTCAAGACATGGTGCACCTGTGTCCATTGTATCAGACAGAGAACCGCGTTTCACATCTAATTTCTGGAAATGATTACAAGAATGTTTAGGAACTCAGCTGAGAATAGCACAGCGTACCATCCTCAAACCGACAGACAAAGTGAGAGAACCATCCAAACACTAGAAGATATGCTCAGAGCATGTATCATGGATTTCAAAGGGAATTGGGATGATCATTTACCGTTGGTGGAATTTACCTATAATAATAGTTATCACGTGAGTATTGGCATGCCGCCTTACGAAGCGTTATACGGCAGAAAATACAAAACTCCGTTATGCTGGGATGAGGTAGGTGAACGTCAGCTATTGGGTCCATAGTTGGTGCAACAAACCATCGAGATCATCAAAGTGATTCGAGCGAGATTAATAGCTACACAAAATAGAAAGAAGAAATATGCCGATCAACATCGACAAAATAGAGAATTCGATGTCGGTAGTTATGTTTTCTTGAAAGTGTCTCCCTAGAAGGGAAAATTTTGTTTTGGCAAGAAAGGTAAATTAAGCCCTAGGTTTATAGAACCTTTTGAAGTGCTTCGACGAGTTGGCAAAGTAGCATATGAAGTAGCTTTACCTCCAGAGTTGGAGCATATTCATAATATTTTCCATGTCTCGGTATTGAGACCATATAAGCCTGATTATAAGCATATTATAGAATATGAGCCCTTACAGTTTGAGAAAAATTTACCCTATGAAGAAGTCCCTGTTCAAATTGTTGACAGAAAAGAACAAGTACTGAGGAATAAAGTGATACCTTCTGTTAAGGTAATCTGGAGGAACCACAATGCTGAGGAAGCAACTTGGGAATTTGAAAGCGTTATAATGAAGAATTATCCTCAGTTGTTTGCTTAATTCTGTATAGCGATTCTGGGGATATAATCTTGTTAAGGAGGGAAGAATGTAATGAATAAATTTTTTCGAGTTCTGAACATATTATAAAACAACATCATGTAGATAATTAAAAGTCTTTAATTACTTAATACTTTTTATTAATAAATGAATAAGATTGTTACAAAGTATATAATTTATCATCAAACATGATTAGCTTGTGTGCATACTACTTTCAATCTCCCACTTGCACTAAAGCCAATCGCCATGGTATCTCATACACTTCTTCTCTAAGTGACGATTATCCTGCTGTTGGATAAACTTTAGTTAATGGATATGTAATGTTTGTCTTGAGAGTCCACTATCTCTATAGTGATTTCCCATCTTTCAATGATTCCTATAATCAAATGAAAGTGCCACAACACATGTTTAGATCCAAGATGAGACTTGGGAACTATTCCTAGTTCTGTAATGAACTTTTCATCCAAACAATCAACTTGCAGCTTCATTTACAGCTATATACTTTGTCTTTATCACTAAACCAGCAACTCTTTTCTATTTGAAACCTTTCCAATTCACTACACTACCGTTCAAGGTAACGCTTTACCTTAAAGTGGATTTTTTGTCGTCTTTGTCTGTTTGAAAAACTTGAGTCTGTTAGGCCCTCTAGTTTTAATTTAGACCCACCATAAATTTTAATCACATCCTTAGTACCAGTTAAGTACTTTAAGATGTTTTTCACTGTCTTACAGTGATCTTCTTTAGAATATGACCGATCAACATTAGGTCTCGTATATTTCATTGTATACATGATTATCACTCATGCGATCTCTCTTTTCAGGAGTCTTTGGGGACTATTAAGAGAGATACACTCTATGACTCATCAACATGAGACAACTCTTGGAGTTTTCCATGCTAAACGACTTTAGCATCAAATGAATATATGTTTCTTGGGTCAAGTCGAGCAACCTCTTAAATCTATCTATATAGATTTATATCCCCAATTAAAATACTCTTCCCATATCATTCATGAGGAATGTTTAGACAACTTTATCTTTACTGATTATAGCATTGGTATGTCATTCCTTATCCATAGTATATCAATATATAATACTATGAATGTCACAATGCTCCAACTGACCCTTTTGTACACACTAGGTTTATTCTTATTTTTGATAAAATCAAACTCTTTTGATTATTTCATCAAAACGAATGTTCCATTTTTGAGAAACTTGATTCAATTCATTTCTTTGAGTGTCTACAACTCTTACCTCATCGTATGTAACTGTTTCATCATCTTCTGTGATGTGTACCTCATCATTATAATCTATGATGAATCCATACCTCCAAGGTATCTTCTGTACTATTCTAGATTTACGATTCGGTTGTGGTACAATAGGTTTATCTACAGGTTCCTCTTATTTGACTTAAAGTGTTTTGTGGTTCTTGAACTCTTCAAGATCTATTATCCCCCCACTAGCCCTTTTAATGATAAACATCTTTATCTTAGAAGGTAACGTGTTTCGCAACAAATACCTTTTGCTACGTAAGATTATAGAACATATACCCTAAACTTACTTTAGGATGTCCCACAAATTGACACTTGTCAAATCTTGTCCCAAGCTTATCCTTTGAAACCTTTTTTGCATAAGTTGGACAACACCTTATCTTAACATACTTAAGATTAAGAATCCTCCCTGTCCATAACTTTTATGGAGTCTTGGGGCCGGATTTTGAGGTTACCTTTTTCGTAGATATGCAGCCATTTCTAGGGCATTATCCCAGAAGGATACTGGAATGTTGGTAAAATCATTATGGACCGCACCATGTTCAACAAGGTACAATTTTTTCTTTCAGATACATCAATCAATTATTACGTATCAGGAGGAGTCCATTATGAGAAAGCCATTTGAGATGATCTAGAAACTCATTGCACAAGTATTCCTTCCTTGATCCAAACAAAGAATCCTAATACTTTGCCAATTTATTTCACTTCTGAATTCTTTGAACCATTCAAATAATTCACACTTGTATTTCAATAAATACACACATTCAACTCTTTGAATGATCATCTCCTTTTCTTATACTAGTTTGTTTAATTTGCAAAATAATTTTTCACGCAAGTCAAGTATACAAAATCCATTAAGTAATATTCAAGTTCTATAAAAACATAATTATTATAAATAGAACAAAAATTGTTCTTAAATATAATACCAAAGATTTCATTGTCCAACAATAAAATAGAAATAATATTTTCAACGAGAACTGGAATACAATAACAACTTATTGACTTAATAGATTTGCTCGTAAGCAGTGCTAAACTATAAGTTCCTATGGCTAATGCAGCAACCTTTGCTTCATTTACCAGACATAGGATTACTTATCTTTTGTTTAGCTTTCTACTTCTATTTGGTCCCTTCATAAATCTATATTTTTGATAACCAAAGTCGGTATCCAATACCCAAGTAAAAACTTGACTTAAAGAAAAATTTATTTAAATCATGAACAAAATTGTATTTGTAACCGAAACTTCACTAAGCTTCTTCTTGTTAGCCTCTGCAAGATGCTTCTTGCAATTTCTTTCCAGTGTCTTGGCTTATTACAGTGGAAGCAAATGCCTTTGCTATCCGTATCAGTGTTGTTCTTATTATCCTTTTGTTTTTGCCTTCTCTATTTACCTTCTTAGAATCGTTCTTCTTTTCAGAAGATCCTTTGGCCCCTACTAGTAAGACTTGGCATTTCTTGGTTGGAAAGTGACTCTCAACATTTTTCAACAGGTTAAGCAAATCAGCGAAGCTGATATCTAGCTTGTTCATACGAAAAATTCATAACAATTGTGAGAAGGAGTCTGGGAGTAAGTGCAAGATCAAATCTTAGTTCAACACTCCATCCATGACAAAACCTATTATCCTAATTATTCAATCAAATTGATCATATTAAGGACTTTTGTTTGTACTGTAGTGTCATTATTCATTCTAGATCGGAAGAGCTCCTTAGATATCAGATATCTATTAGTCCTACTTTCCTCACCATCAACTACTTGACGTGCAGAAGTATAGTAGAAGCATCCATAGTTTCATGCTGATGCTGAAGCTCGTTACTCATGGATGCGAGCATGATGCATTGAGCCAACTATGCATCATCTTGCCACTTTCTAAAAGTAGCAATCTTTTTCTCAGAGGCATTGTCTGCAACCATTGCAGGGATAGGCGTATTAAGGACATACGATAGCTTTTCAGCCATGAGAACTATTCTCAAATTCCTTAACCAGTCCATTTAATTTGGTTCGATTAATTTAGCATCTAATATGCTACGCAGTGATAGTAATTTTAGACATTGTAAAATTCTGTAAATGAATTTGTTCTTAACAATATTTTAGCATACATTCTTTTATTAATTACCAAAATAAATTAGGTCTTATTTTAAATTGGTATCTGCCACTATTTTCTTCAAACTATATTACCCTCAATATATATAGTTCGTCAATATCTAATTAAAGATATGCTAGTGAGAATAAGGATCTCATTTTAAATGTATATAGCCTTGTTTGTGCACAACAAACTATATATAAATAAATAGGTAGACAACTCTTGTCAATTACATCAACTATATAACTCCTTATATTTTGCCTCTTAAATCATAATGGTCAAGTGTGTGCACATCCGAACTAAAATGATTTAAGTTAAGTCAGACCCAGCATTTCCGTACAAGTGAAGAGAAAACTACATCCCTTGTGTGTGCACAACAAAACAGTAATGTTCAATTCCTTATAAACATTATATGTAATAAAAATAATATCTTAAATATTTAATACTTGCCTTGTGTGTGCACAACAAACTCATATTAAATATTCAATACTCTATTGTTTCTATCATGCTAGAAGGCGACGTTCGATATTCCAAATATCTTTGAACGTTACAACTTAATATAAAATATTTGAGGGGTTTGTTATTAATTTGTCTCATCTTGTTTAGCGCGCATGCACATATGTATATAAAATACGCGTCATATTAATTAACATGCGAGGCATGTTTGCATAATATATATATATATATATATATAGTATAAGCATGCAAATATAGAATACTATATTCTACCCAGATTGATTATGGACTTTTATTCTAGTTTGGTTCACTAGAGTCACCAAGTAAACCAAAAGGTCAAACCCTAGGGGTGAAAGAATTAATATTTAAATATAACTATTACATTTAAATTAGGGCTCCATTACAAACGGTCTTCAAGCGCTCCTTGCCCCTTGATCTCTAATTCTTCAAAATTAATTCTAACTATTCTTATTATAAAACTATTTAAAATAAATAGAAACCTTGATCAGCAGTCAAGGGGAAGTACATAGGAGGGAGATAGAATTTATATTAAGAAAAATTAGAGAAGACGAGGTACGCAGACCCCATTTAATAAAACTCATACATTCATGCATCCAACTAAAATAAAATCCAATCACATTGGTCAATAGTCCATAATCAATCCCATTTATTATCATACATATCACCATATGCATCAATAAATAACATTCATCTCATGAATAATAAACATTCAATATATATACTGATATCATTTAATGGGCAAATTTAGTTAGCATAAAATCTAATTTTGAATCAAAATAAACTCCTTTATTTTAATCCAAATTTAAATCAAAATAAATCTCTTTTATTTTAATTTATCTAATTTTAAATAAAATAAACTATTTTATTTTAATCAAAATCATTAATCAAAATAAACTCCTTTATTTTAATTAATTATGGAATCCAATTTCAAGTAAAAAATTATTTTATTAAAGGAAACACGGGTTCTCTTTCCTATTCACAAATAAACTCTTTTATTTTGAATAATATAAAATCTTATTCCATATCTAAATAAACTCCTTTATTTAAGGAAATTAAGAATCTCTTTCCTATTCACAAATAAACTCCTTTATTTTGAATAATATGAAATCTTATTTCATATCTAAATAAACTCCTTTACTTAAGGAAACATGGAATTCAATTTCAACTCCAATTAGTTATTATGGAATCCAATTCCAACTCTAATTAGTTAGCATGAAATTTAATTTTAAAATTAAAATAAACTTTTTATTTTAATTATAAAATTATTAAGAATAATATATATATATATATATATATATATATATATATATATATATATATATATATATATATATTATCCTGACTGCAATCACGTTCTAAAGTAATCATACTACACTACAGGATATAACTAATCCGTCATGTTTTTATTTATTTATTTATTTATTTTTATTTTTTTCACTGTAAAAATTGATTTCGTAATAAAAGAGTCAGGATTCAGCGAAAAGAAAAAAAAATCAGGATTACCGATTTCAAAAAAAAAAGACAGTTTTCGTTTTTTTTTTTGTTTTATTTTTTTAAAAATAAATTTTATATAACAAAATTATGCCCAATTAAATTGTTCTAAACACATATCAACATACATATCAAATTAAATAATTAATAATTCGCATAAAAGGTTTGGCTTTGATACCGTTGTTAGGTTTGTAATATTCATGAACGCAATCAAATTGCACAAAGTAAGCGGAAACGTGATAAAATAGAGTTTTAAAACTTTACAAACCATATATACCTGGATCACCCTTTATGCACAATTATTAATTAAACGAAAATATGAAGAACAAGAATCATACCCTTGAAGATTTGAGCTTCCTCAAGTACAAGTTCACCTCCAATCTTTTTCGCGTTTAACTTGAATCCACCGGGTTTGGTTCCTTCCTTTGATCAACGTTAGCCACCTAAGTGTTTTTCCTCTAGAGGTGATCCACCAAGGAAGAAAAAAGATTCAAGAAGATGGGTATTTGGCTAAACCCTAGTTTTCTATCTCTATAGAAAAAGAACGTAATCTTCAACTATTAGAATTGCGTATATAGATATCTGATATAAGACTCACCTTATAAAGATATCAGATAACCCTATTTAATTAAAAATAAGATATTATTTATTTAATTAAACTCTTTTAATTAAATGGGCTCCCTACTCTTATTAGGAATAATTAATTAAACTGCTTTTAACTAATTTTTCCTCCTAATCCTATTAGGAATAAATAGGAGTACTTATATTAAATTAATTCTTAAACTCTTTTAGAAATTAAAATAATAATAATTATAATAATATTAATAAGACTCCTCTTATTAATTTATATTTAATATTTCTAAAATATTAAATAATAAATATTAAGCTATTTAATTTATTATATCACCATAGATTAAATTAAATATACTTAACATATTATTACGATTATGCCATTAACTTCTTAAATAATTATTCTTCCTTTTATGGTGTGACCCTTTAGGTTCTCCATATTAAACCGGTTGTGAATAAATCAATTAGAACAATTCTAATCTTATTTAAATAAATAAATTAAACAATTAATTTTTTTAAATAAATAATATTTATTCTACAATAGGGATAAGCCTCCTTAGCGATCAACGACTTTCTAGATAATATAGATTTCAACATTAATCATAAAAGAACCTTTGAGTAAATAGTTACCGTACAATTCAATCCTTCCACCATATAATGTCCCAATTAAATATAAGACATGAAATTACTGTCAAGTCTTATTTTATTTAATTATATGTATTTTGACTCTTAAATGCACAACACCAAATAATGCAAATTAGAAACTCCTTTCTAATTTCATTCTGCCTTGGCTAAGGACTATTGAGTTGTCATTTATCGAATCACATAGGACATTTCTCTTCTTTTACTAGAAGCGGTAGATTCTTTATTGATCATACATTATCTCCATATATAACTTATTATACCCAAGCATACCCTTTGATATACCCTAAGGGTCTTAAGGAATAAGTCAAAGTATAATTCATCATACACATGATACTATGATGATCTCAAGTCCAAGGATCACTTGTACTACTATCACTACAGGAATTCCTATTGATAGGCAAGTAAAATTCCATTAGGTATTCCTTAGCGAGCCACGTTCAGTGAACTTATTCTCTAATAAGCACCTACATATTTGCTTTAGTGTCTCCACATAAATGATCATGAGATCAATCATCCTCATCCAATAAGCAAGCAACGTATGTACCAATCTATCCGGATTTACTAATCTCCAATTTAGTAATCCAACGATTAGGAACTATTTTAGTTTTAAGATTTCTTAAAATTTAGATCTCATTAGAATGATCATCATCATTATTCTAAAGGCATTGCTTAAAACTATGGGTTTATCACATATTATAAAATAGCATCATGTAGATAATTAAAAGCCTTTAATTAATTAATACTTTTTATTAATAAATGAATAAGATTATTACAAAGTATATGCTTTATCATCAAACATGATTGGCTTGTGTGCATACTACTTTCAATGAGGACTCCATTTGAGTTTAAATATTGTCCAGATGATAATATTTGTATTTAAACTCATAGTATATGTGTTGTCGTATTTTGCACGACAATTGTAATAAAGTTGTAGTTATTTTCTGTACCATGTACTTGGCGACTCAGAATGGGTTGGGTGGAATGGACCTATTTTTGGGATGTCACAGTTGGTATCAGAGCTTAGGGATATGATCTCTGGCGGAGATCGGGAAATAGAACTAGGAGGGGAGATACAAATAAATCCTTCACTAGTGTGTCCTACCTAAGCTTATTTTGTATTTAATGGGTCAGTCGGAGCATAGGGTTAATAAGTGATATGTTTAATTAACCCTTGTTTTGTGATAGTATTTGAGAATGGTAGCTGGAAATGTTAACAATGGAGCACATGAGACTGTTGAGTCACCATTGATCAATACCCAGGATAAGGTGCATCAAGAAGGCAATAACCCTCCTGTAAACAATAACACCGACCAAATGATGAACGATGGTATGTTTAGGAACTTTCTAAAATTCATGCAAAACCAAATGAGAGGACTACTATTCAAAATACATGTAGAAACACTGACAACTCACGGATGGTCACCGCTAAGCAGTTCAAGGAGTTTGGACCGTCGAAGTTTTTGGGAAAACCAGAACCACTTACGACAGAGACGTGGATAAAGCAGATCACTAAGATATTTGATGTCTTGGGATGCTCAGAGGAGCAAAAGGTTCCTTTCGCCACCTTCATGTTGCGAGGAGAAGCAGATTACTGGTGGGAATCCGTAAAGCGTACTCAACCTGCCGCACTGAAGATGTCTTGGGAGAAGTTCTAAGAATTGTTCAACAACAAGTATTTTCCCGAAAGTATTCGTCACATGAAGGAGGTAGAGTTCATCAAGCTGGAGCAAAACAATATGAACGTGTCGCAGTACGAAGCTAAGTTTGCCGAGTTGTCCCGATTTACATCCCATTTGGTTGATAATGAGGAGAGAATGATACGGATGTTTCTACGAGGTTTAAAACCTTAAATACGTCAATACCTCATTTCTCACAAACTTTGTTTATATTCAGATGTTGTGAATAGGGCTCAGTTATTGGAGCGCGATAATGAGTCAGCTCAACTGAAGAATAACGACCAACAACTCGATGATAATCGTACCGGTGGTAACGGTCATCGGAACATTGATAACCATCGTGGAGGAAATTATCATGCCAGAAATGGTAACCACTTCGGTGGTAATCATGGCCAAGATAATAGAAGAAATAATTCAAGTGAAAATTTCAAGAAGAGAAGATTTAACGATGACGGGAAGACGTCGGCAGCAGCACCATCACTAGTAACAAATTCTAGGGGAGGAGAACGACCGCCTGTTAGATGCTGCAGATGCGGAGAGGAGGGACATATAAGTCTAAACTGTTCACAGCCTTCCAAGGTATATTTTTGTTATGGAAAAGACGGTCACATAGCTCGATTTTGTCCTGTAGCGAAATCAAATCCAGCTGGGACGGTGGCACCAAAGGCAGATATGGACAAAACAAAGTCGGAAGTTTCAAGAAGAGCATTTTTCATGACTGTCCAAAATGCGAGGAACCCGAACGAAGGTATCACGGGTTAGTTAATTATAAATTCTTGCGAAGTTTATACCTTATTAGATACCAGTTCTACCCATTATTTTATCTCTCCTACTTGTGCTCAACGTTTGAACTTGACTCCTAAGAAATTAGACTTTGACTTATTTGTTGAAACTCCGTCAGGAGAAACTTTCGTTACATCCACTGTTTATAATTTTTTCTTGATTCAGGTTGGCACCATCACATTACCTATGATCTCATATCTTTGAAAATACTTGCATTTGATGTGATTTTAGGGATTGATTGGTTAACCACTCATCATGCTAAAATTGATTGTTTTTGTAAGGTTGTTAGTTTTCATATTCCTAACCAACTTGCTGTACGAATTCAAGCAACCAAACCATTAAAGTCAATCACAGTCATATCAAGCCATAAAGCCATTTGAATGATATTTCTTAGCCCATTTCATGGATTTAAACAAAAATACGTTAGATTTGAATGATATTTCTGTTGTTAGAGAATTTCCTGACGTATTTCCTGAAGAACTTCCTGGCCTGTCCCCAGAGCGTGATATTGAATTTTTGTATTGACATTGAACCCGGTACAAAATCCATTTCCAAAGTTCCACATCGAATGGCTCCTATTGAACTTCAGGAGTTAAAAAACCAACTACAGGAGTTGGTACCCTAACCTCTATCTGGTGACTTCTTTTGTGGAATGCACCGAAGCCTGACTCACCATAGGGGATGTCATATTCGTGCGGTGGTAAACTGATAGGTGCCATTTTGACGTGCTATCCAAGACTGGAATATGAGTCACAGTTAAAAGCAACCTAAATCAGTAATCAAAATACGTAGCTTTCTAGGCTTAGCGGGTTATTATCGGAGATTCGTGGAAGGATTTTTTTTCGAATCGCTACTCCATTAACTCAGCTGACTCGAAAAGATACAAAATTCGAATGGAGCAAGGAATGTAAGAAAGGCTTTCAAGAACTCAACATGCGGCAATGACGTTGGCTCGAGCTATTGAAAGATTATGGTTATACCATCCAATAGCATCCTGGAAAAGCAAATGTGGTAGCTGACGTGTTGAGTAGAAGATCGTACGCGGGTACGAGTGTGATATTGTCGAACACAAAGACTCATTTTGTATGACTTACAAATGATAGAGATAGAGTTAAAGACTTTAGGGACCCACGTGATGATATACGAGTAGAATCGACTTTAATCGATAAAGTTAAAATCGCTCAAGCTACACACGAGTTGATGAATATAAAGAAGAAGATGCAAGAAGATGTTAGTCTAGAAGTAAGAGTCGATAAAGAGAAGAAATCTCAACCCTCGATTTGTTGGTCTATTTGAAATTCTCGATCGTGTAGAAAATGTGGCCTATAAACTCGCTTGACTGCCAAGTGTGTCTCGTGTTTATAACATTTTTTGCATATCCACGCTACGTAAATATGTGAAAGACCCGAACCACATTATTGAGTTAGAACCAGACGAGATAGCCAAAGATTTAACGTACGAGGAGGTACCTGTCAAGATATTGGATAGGAAGGAGCATGTCCTACGCACAAAGGTTATACTACAAGTCAAGATTTTTTGGAGGAACCGTGCTAATGAGAAAATGACCTGGGAGTTAGAGTCGAAAATAAAAGCGAGGTACCCTCACCTTTTCGAAACATCAGGTACGTACGTTAATTTTGAGGATGAAATTTCATAAGGAGGGGAGGTAGTAATACCCTAACTTTTTATAAATGAAATTAAATTTTCTCTAATTATTATTTTGAAATAGTAAGGGTTGATTCGATTAATGTGGTTAGTTATGGGTAAAATGCGCAAATATTTTAAATAAGCAAGTGATTATAAAATATTCATTGTTGTCGGGGAATATTTGTTTGATCGTGGAATATTCTTGCTGTCAGAGAATATTCGTACGACGGCGCAACTATTTGTGGGTCCCATAACGAAAAACTGTCGGATGAAAAAAACGACAAGTATTAGTTTTTATAAATAACAGCGGATGAAGAAAACGACAAGTATGAGTTTTTATAAATAACGGCGTAGTTGTTACCGTTAACACTGTTGGAATACTCGGTGGTTAAAATACAGTAATACGCGGTGTTGCACAGTAGCACACGGTATTGCACCAATTATTGATTCTTATGTAAGAAGGCACTACTCAATAATTGTTACAGTAATTATTATTTATTATTTTATTTTATTGATTCAATAATTATTACGTTGATATTTTATATTATTGTTGTTTCAATAATTGTCACTGCGTAGTATTTCTTATTATCAGAGCAATAATTCATATTATTTGAATAATATTATTCGATAGCATTATTGGTAATGTCTTAAAAAGTTCTGTCTAAGGAGAGATTTGGTCACCTAATTACGCGCCAGTAAGGAAAAATCTTTATCGAAAAGCCCCCTCTTTCCTGGGAATGACATGGTTGTCATTATTGTGATTCTATAATATTATTTGTGAATAATTAATTATTGATTTATATGAAAAGAAAAATATTTATTTATGTGGATATAAATGGAGGAATTTTAAGAAAAGTGGCAATTGTTAAAAATTAATATTTTATCTTTCTGATAAAATAATTCATTCAAATATATTATTATATTATATTATAAATGTATAATGCGATAATATAATAATAGTGATATTTTTACAATGAATGTGTGATATATGAATAAATGAGGAGAAAGAGTATTTTTATTACAATAAATACTAAAAACATGTTAAACATGTTGGTGGATCCCATTTTTGACTGAAATTTGATTATAGCCTGTAAAATCGTCCGTATGTGAATTTCGGTCAATTTTTGTTTGAAATTTGGAAAAATTTAAAGCTATAAAGTTATAGAGAATTGAATTTTCTATGGAATGGACAAAAGATTTGAATTTTTCTAATAAAAGAGCTATTTATTATGAATTATTAAAGTTCTAAAATATTGGGTTTGAATTGATTTTGTTACAAAAAATATTTAAAACATGTTTTTCATGTTGGTGGGCCCCACTTGATGTTGCAAAATTCTGAAATCAAATTTCTAAGGTGTCCGTAGAAATTTTTTTAATAAATAATATTATTTTATTAAGTTTTCTGCTTTGGTGTTCTAAGCATTTTCCTATAAATAGGGTACTTAGGTTAGAATTGAAAATCACACCAAAAATTAAAATTTTCTCTCTATATATTATCGAGCTTATTTTTGTGAGTATTTTGATACTTTGAGTGTTGCTATACGGTGTAAGTTTTCTTCAGCGTTATATATGATATTCCAGCTAGAAATAATATTCTTTTAAAGTAAGGGATGTAATTTTTTTCGTAAATGATATTATTTCTTTCAATATCATTATACTAGAATATTGGTATGAATTTTATTATGAACTTTTTATATTTTTATGTCGGAGTTACTATTCATGAGTTACTATTCACGAGTTACTATTCACGAGTACTATTCACGAAATATGATATTTTTCTCGTAGAATTTCTACCTTTTAGTGTCGGGGTTACTATTCAAGTATACGACACTATTCACAGAAAAATTAAATTTTCTTTTCTGTGTCCAAGATTGTCTGTTATGGTTCCTATCTTTGATTAGATCTATTTTTGGATCTTCATTTTTTATTTATGCTCCACAATTGATTATTATGGAGTATTTTTGAACTTGGATAAATTAAAGTATGAATCCCTAATCTTTGTCTTTTTATCTCTCTGGATTCATTTTCTTGAAAATATTTTTATCATCCTCAGTCTTAAATGGTGATATAACTGAATATCTTTGGCTTGTAGTGCAAAGATGAATAATTACCTGATGAATATCTTTGGCCCGTAGAGCAAAGATGGACAGGTATTGAGATGAACATGACCAACTGGTGATACAAATGAATATCTTTGGCCCGTAGTGCAAAGATGAATATTTGATGATTGAGGTTACAGGAATAAAATATTGATGATGGACTTTTAAATTCATAGATGATAGTAGATTTTATTCTTTACTTAACTCTTCTAATGAATTATTGTTTCCGTTACAGTTTTTGATCTAAAATTTATTGTCTATTGTATTCTATCAGATTTTTCCCTATTGAGGACTAACAATAATTTTTTCTATTTTATCTTAGTCATAATATTCTTTACTGGGCTAGTTGAGGTCACCCTTTTCCTTTTTGTTCCATTTTTCTTCTTAGGAGGCGAGAATATAGCGAAAACTAATCGAGGTGTGGAGTGATGGTTCAAGATAGTCGTTTTAGTAGTCCTTACTATTTTGTAAAATAGTGTATCAATAATTATAATGAGGACTCCATTTGAGTTTGAATACTATCTAGATGACAATATTTGTATTTAAACTCACAGTATATGTGTTGTCGTATTTTGCACAACAATTGTAATAATAAAGTTGTAGTTATTTTCTGTACCATGTATTTGACAACTCAAAATGGGTTGGGTGGAATGGACCTATTTTGGGGGCGTCATAGTGAGAATATGGATTGATTTCATTTTGGTATAATTTCTGAATATGGATTGGAATCTGAATCTTTTTTTTTAATATGGTTAAGGCTACCAATCACTCTATTATCCTACATGTTTGCCAAACCAGTTCATAAGAAAAATCACATAAAGTGAATGTAGAAACTGCATTGTAAATGATAAACAAAACTTGAGATGAAAGTTTTCTAGTAGCAGTAGTTCAAAATGTCAAATAAAGGTATCTCATGTTAGCAGATCGTATAATATAGTTACCATCTTAATTGAAAGAAAAGATTTTAAAAATTATGCTAAGATTCAAACTCACAGTTCTTTTTTATTACAGGCTGAACTTGAAAATTTATATGCTGAAGATAATAGACTGGAGGATCACATAAGGTTTGATTTACTGCAATAGGAGGGGGTCTTTGTAGTTGAATTGTGCATAATTCAGGCTAATTTTTGGTCCTTATTTTCAGGGAAACACATGAGCGGCTAATGGCCATGCAATGTGTTGATTGATTTCGCAATCAATGAATACGTGCAAGTATACACGGTCAACAAGTAATAAAGTGAAAGTAGAGTATCGTTCCCACGAGGAATTATTTAATAAAAATCACCAAGTACTAATTCTTAACCAAATCAATTTTATTTAAACAACCAATAATTGTGATTTCTAGATTTAAGAAAACTAAATTAAACAAAACAAAAAGATTATTCTAAAAGAAAGCAAATAAATAACTAATAATTGATGGAATTCAGATAAATAAAAATTAAGACTCCAATATCCCCAATTATAAATTATAAATCAATTATTCAACTATCCCAATTCTTATATCTACTGAATTGTTAACAGGAATTCTCAAATGTCAAAAGCCCTCTCTCGAGTGATCAATTGCCTTCTATTTAACCCAGATTAATTTTGCTATATCTCTATGCAAAATAATTGAATTAAACTCGCTACAAACCCAATTCCTCTTATGTTACATTCGGCAAATAGATATTCTCATTCTATTCACAAACCTAATTATTTACTGTGCAAATAACTAAGTCACATGTCACCAAGCCCAGTTCTAACCCTAGAATTCCTTTCCCAATTCCTTCTAGAGTAAAAAGGTAATTATTGATCAGATAATTAATTAATAAGCTCAAAGCAAGATGAACAATTCACTTCAACACAAATAATTGGAATAAATCAAATAACTAATGTATAGCCATAAAAAGTTCAATTGAAATCCTAATAAAAGAGTTAGTTCATAATTAATGAATTAAAACCAAGAATCCACAATTGAATAAACATTAAAAGATAAAAGTATGATAAGAAAAGATAATAGAATCTGTTGTCAGCAAATCTGATGCTCCCCTTTTGCTCCTGCTCTTGATCTTCAATAATCTCCAAGTTGTTTCAATCTCCAAAACTAATAAGAACTAGGGTTAATGTCTAATCTAATGGAGTATTTCTCTAATCTAGGCTATCTAATCCCCCTTTATTTTATGCCTCCCATCATGTATTTATAGGTTACAAGTCTAATTTTGAGCTTAGGAACAAACTCAATCCAATTTAGAGTCAAAAAGGTGTCAAAATTCGCCCAAAACGCGTCCAGGCCGCACCAACCTCTTCCCCCAGCGCCCCAGCGCTGGGCTCGACGCTCAAACTCTGCCTTATAGCGCCCCGGCGCTGGAAATTGCCTTGAAATTAGCGCCCCGGCGCTAGTGCTTTTTTTGGAAATTTTCTGCTCCGACGTCCTTTTGGAAAATGGCCATAACTTCTTCGTCCGAACTCCGATTTCGACGATTCAAGATGTTCCGGAAAGAGGAGAAGTAGATCTACAACTTTTATTCTTTAAGTGTTTCCAAATAAGGTCCGTAGAAATACTAAAATTGGCTCTAAAGTGACTGCTGTGTAAATGGCAAGCCGAAAACTCGAATCTAGCCACCCCGAATGTCGATCCACGTAACTTTTGTCCCAAATCCTACAAAACAATGTAAAACATGCATGAATGGACACAAATACATAAAAACTATTCTAAAAGACTTGAGAACAATAATAAATTAAGCCCGAATGTATCTAATTCATGTGTATAAAACTCACTCATCAAATACCCCCAAACTTAAACATTTGTTTGTCCTCAAGCAAAAACACAAAAGAACTAAAAATAAACAAACTAACTCAACTACATGAATGCATATGCATGATCTACTTCCTAATATACATACGAACCTAGTAATAAATCAATATGATATATAGCAACAGGCCTCAAAGTTACCATTGGTACTCAAACAATATATCCAATCAAGTCAAAATCCATAACTCTAACTAATTAGTCAATCCAAACCTGTCATCACCCATGTTGTGTGTGTGTACTTGTTAACCATTCTAACCAACCACAATTCAAGAAAATCATATAACAAACTTCTTAGAAGGAAAATTTCAGTTCCAATTCAATTACTTTTGTGAATATGACAACTCCGGTTAAAACTAAGCAATTACCAAGTCTAAGGGTAAATACAAGATTTATTTATACTTTTATTCAACCACGAGGGCATTTTTGCTCTTTCTCGTGTTTTTTTTTTCATTTTTTTTCTCATGGCTGTGCAATGTCTTATTCCCTTAGGCTTTTTAGTGCTACCTTAACGAACTTTCGACCAACGACTCCCAAATCATTAAGACCTTAGGGCGCTAGGTGTAAAGACAATCCCATCGGGCTTACTTACTCAAGTAACAAAGGCCACAAAACTAGACAAGCATGCCACGGTGTTTATTCTCTTTTTTTCTTTTTCTGGATTTTCTATTTTTCTTTTTTTTCTTTTCATCATTTTTTCTCTTTTTTTTTTCATTTTCATTTTGTATATATATACCCCATATATTCCCCCAAACTCAAGCTTTTACGTCATTCCAACCTTTACCGCCAGTTCACTAATTTTCTTAAATTTTAACCAAGATTTTCCCTCAGAAATAAATTATGAAACCCTTGAACCAAGTGGATTAAAACAGTTAAACTTTAAGTGCTAACCGGTTACATAAGTTTCAGACAGGCTCAGATTATCATCATGATTAAAATTAGAACTCATCATCAATTATCAACATTATTCAATTTAACAATTAAAACCAATCTTATCATAGGCCGAGCTAAGACCACACCAACCAATTACACAGATTCATGCAAAAAAAATGCAATTATACTACATGAACACATACTAATGCAACACATATATGAATATACAAATAACTACCATGTACTATATGCAACCTAAAAAAATACAATGCTAACACAAAAAAAAAATACTATGCAGGTAACTAACTATATGCAATACGACACTAAGATGCCCCCAAACTTAAACTAGACATTGTCCTCAATGGATGAAATATAAAAAAGTAAAGCAGATGACTTCTCTGAAAATATAGCAATCTTCCTCCTTGTCCACTAAGTTTGGAGAATAGGCTAAGCAAATGGAACAAATTGGGCACCACACTTGAATTTGACTTGAATAACCTGTAAATCATGATAGAAACACTTTTATTAAATCCTAAATAAATGAAAATTCAAAACTACTAATATAAAACCTAATAAAAACTAAAAATAAAAATTAAACTTGGGTTGCCTCCCAATAAGCGCTTGTTTTATAGTCTCAGCCTGACTTCTTCAATTCTCTATCCAATTCCTCTTCGAAAGTTGAGGAACCCTCCATCCATCGGAAATAATATAGCTTTTGGTAGGTTCCCATTTACGATAGCCATTGTATTAAAGTCACCTAGCATGATCTTTTTAGATAGGATCCCCATTAAGTAGGACAAACCACTAGGTGCTTTCCCCATTGTGTTTGTGATCAAATTATGACATGGAAGCTTGTCAAACATAATGGACTCTTCCTCTATCTTCTCCTTTTCAACCCACCATGACTCCACAGTTGTACTAGCTCTTATGTCACAAAGAACTTTGCCGACGACATGACTGCCAATTGGGCATGGTTTTGCAAAATTGCCCGGATTCTTGAACTTTGGTGGAGAAGGTACATGGGACACTATCAAAATTGGCTCATCTTCATTGGTGCTCAAAGTTAGATCTTTGCCGATCTCTTTTTGTTGGTCTCCAAGTCTTTCCTCTCTTTTAACATCTATATCATTTGGCACATCCGATTGCAGATTTGGTTCGGGCTCAACATCAGTCTCGTCATCTATGTCATAGAGCCAAGTGTATTGAGGATGGTTGTTCAACGCATGTGCTATCTGCCCCAATTGATTTTCCAAATTCTTGATTGATGCATTCTGACTTTGTATACTTAGCTCCATTTGATCAAATCTCTTATCACTCTCCTCACTCCTTTTTTCAGACGCTCTAATGAATTTTTCCAAGGCTTCCTCCCAATTTGAATGTTCTTCCTGTTGTAGTGGAGGTGGACACGAGAAATCCGGTGGGTATGTTGGACTTGGAGCATAAAATTGATCTTGATTGTTACTCCATGAAAAATTCGGGTGATACCCCTAATCCTGATGATAGTTGTTGGTATAGACATAACTGTTGGGGTAATCACCACTATACTGTACCGGCTCGAAACTGATGGTGCATTGATGACTCATATGATTTCCAGCACAATAATCACAAAGTAACCGCCACACTTTGACGACATTGAGCTTCAAAAGCTTCAAGCATCCTCGAAAGTGTCTCCATCTGTGCTGATAATGCAAAAAGTTTCTTGAGTCTGTCAATCTCCGCTCCCCGTGGTTGAGTCATGTTCGTGTATGGCCATTGATACGCAAATCATCCATGGTACCTAAAAAGAGAAAAATATAGGAAGAGAATGAGAAATAAAAATAAAAATAAAAATATTTAAATTAAGACTAATTTGATTAAAATTAATTTTGGTAAATAATTATTAAATTAATTCACCGGTAACGGCGCCAAAAACTTGTTGATTGATTTCGCAATCAATGAATACGTGCAAGTATACACGGTCAACAAGTAATAAAGTGAAAGTAGAGTATCGTTCCCACGAGGAATTATTTAATAAAAATCACCAAGTACTAATTCTTAACCAAATCAATTTTATTTAAACAACCAATAATTGTGATTTCTAGATTTAAGAAAACTAAATTAAACAAAACAAAAAGATTATTCTAAAAGAAAGCAAATAAACAACTAATAATTGATGGAATTCAGATAAATAAGAATTAAGACTCCAATATCCCCAATTATGAATTATAAATCAATTATTCAACTATCCCAATTATTATATCTACTGAATTGTTAATAGGAATTCTCAAATGTCAAAATCCCTCTCTCGAGTGATCAATTGCCTTCTATTTAACCCAGATTAATTTTGCTATATCTCTATGCAAAACAATTGAATTAAACTCGCTACAAACCCAATTCCTCTTATGTTACATGCGACAAATAGATATTCTCATTCTATTCACAAACCTAATTATTTACTGTGCAGATAACTAAGTCACATGTCACCAAGCCCAGTTCTAACCCTAGAATTCATTTCCCAATTCCTTCTAGAGTAAAAAGGTAATTATTGATCAGATAATTAATCAATAAACTCAAAGCAAGATGAAAAATTCACTTCAACACAAATAATTGGAATAAATCAAATAACTAATTTATATCCATAAAAAGTTCAATTGAAATCTTAACAAAAGAGTTAGTTCATAATTAATGAATTAAAACCAAGAATCCACAATTGAATAAACATTAAAAGATAAAAGTATGATAAGAGAAGATAATAGAATCTGTTGCCAGCAAATCTGATGCTCCCCTCTTGCTCCTACTCTTGATCTTCAATGATCTCCAAGTTGTTTCAATCTCCAAAACTAATAAGAACTAGGGTTAATGTCTAATCTAATGGAGTGTTTCTCTAATCTAAGCTATCTAATCCCCCTTTATTTTATGCCTCCCATCATGTATTTATAGGTTACAAGTCTAATTTTGAGCTTAGGAACAAACCCAATCCAATTTGGAGTCAAAAAGGTGTCAAAATTCGCCCAAAATGCGTCTAGGCCGCACCAACCTCTTCCCCCAGCGCCCCAGCGCTGGGCTCGACACTCAAACTCTGCCTTAGAGCGCCCCAGCGCTGGAAATTGCCTTGAAATTAGTGCCCCGGCGCTAGTGCTTTTTTTGGAAATTTTCTGTTCCGACGTCCTTTTGGAAAATGGCCATAACTTCTTCGTCCGAACTCCGATTTCTACGATTCAAGATTTTCCGGAAAGAGAAGAAGTAGATCTACAACTTTCATTCTTTAAGGTTTACGAAATAAGGTCCGTAGAAATACTCAAATTGGCTCTGAAGTGACTGCTGTGTAAATGGCAAGCCGAAAACGCGAATCTAGCCACCCCGAACGTCAATCCACGTAACTTTTGTCCCAAATCCTATAAAACAATATAAAACATGCATGAATGGACACAAATACATAAAAACTATTCTAAAAGACTTGAGAACAATAATAAATTAAGTCTGAATGTATCCAATTCATGTGTATAAAACTCACTCATCACAATGTCATGAAAATTATCAGAAGTATATACTACTTTCTCTTGATGTTGCTATTTTTTCCTAAGCCTCATTTGATCTTATGATTCTACTTGATTTCTTTTCCACTCTGCTCTATTTGGGACTTATTTTGCTATACAAGTAAATAGGTTGTGTAAGTTTGCGTCTCCATCTTAACTGCAAAGGAAAAGGGGCAAAGTGGGGAACATATCTCTTACTTCTTCTAGAGATGGTAAGGACAGAAATTTGTGATTCTGTCATGCTATTATCCACATCTTACAAATTTAAATGATCTCTTATTTGTGTTATTTCTTACTTTAGATTTGAATTGAATCCTGGAAGAAACCTTTGGCAGGGTGATTGAGGAATGGGAAGCATAATGTTCTTTTTTGCTTACATTACTGGATATTTTTTGTTTTTAAGGTCTGTGATTTCCTGTGATTTTTGAACTTGATGTGCTCATTTGAACTCTATTTTGCTTATACATACATGCCTACAAATTCTGAACAACTTGTGCCATTTACTTTTTCTTGTCTGTCTCTTATCCGACATGTGCAAAGATATAAACTAGTAAATTCATAGGCATGATTTTCTTGTTAACTACATGGTTTCCATCTTTAGAAGTCAGGTTTCTTTTGTTTGCAATCTCCAATCTCCAGTAATGTATTATTTTTGTTGTTTTAGAAAGATTATTTATGCGAGCCATTATGTTATTTTCTGATTAATTTTGTGGATACTTTTTCCATCTCAGAGAAGTTGTCCCAGGCTGGATGGAGGAGGTAACTGTGGTTGGCTTTTAAACAGTATGAAGGGAGTGAGATAGACTTTACTGCAGTTCTTGGTATATTTCTCGATGTGCAAAATCCTATTATATAAGAAATGGAACTTGAACTGTGTGTGTAACATATACACACACAATCAAGGATTTGTTTGAAGCAACATATACACACACACACATACATACATTTATTTAATCTCTTGGTCTATTATATTTCTTTGCCATTTTATCTCAATTGGAGAGTGGATCATGTGTTATAGTATGGGCTCATTAATGGAATCTGTCATAATTTTGATATTTTCTAACTGGAAGTTTGAAATTTTCTTTCGCTATAATCTTTTACCCAGCATCAATATTTTGATAGACTTCTACTAAGGTTTACGGAGTGAAATATGTATCATGTCGGACTTTTACTAAGGTTTGCCATTTGGTAAAGTATCCAAGTTGGTGCAGCATCTGTGCCATGAGGCCAGTATCCACTGGGCTCATATGCTGTCAAACATAATGACTTCGAAATATTTTTAGTGAGTCTATGTTGGGTGTGATGATATTTTTATCACCCATCACTTATGTTAATCTATGCCTTTATTTCTACTATATAGATTCATTGAAAACACTATCTATATTCCTGCCCAGAGAACTTAAATTTACTACCTTACAGATTTTCAGTTGAAACACATTCCCTAGCCTAACCAATCAAAACACTGAGTCTTCCTTTTTGCATTTGCTGCATTTTAAATGTATTTTTTGTTGAACATTACCTTGGTTTTCACATGTGAAACTCAGATTCTTGTGGCTACGCCTGGAAGACTGAAAGATCATATTGAGAATAGTACGGGTTTTGTAACTCGGCTGATTGGTGTCAAGGTTCTGGTTCTGGATGAAGCTGATCATCTGTTAGACATGGGATTCCGTAAAGACATTAAAAAGATCATAGCTGCTGTTTCAAAAGAGCAACAAACACTTTTGTTCTCTGCAACAGTCCCACAAGAGGTTTCTCTTTTATTTTAGATCCTGCAGTCAGTTTTAATTGTATGATTATGGAGGGAAATAATCAAATAAATCTAGTCTCCCCTTGGTTGATGATATTATCAACTTTACAATGTTAGGTGGGTTTACCCGCTGATAAAGAGTAGTACATACATAGCTTCATCCGAGTTGCGAGAATTTTGACAGTGGAGCTGATGATCTTAATAATCCAAAGACATTATATAGTATTGGATATGAAGAAGAATACTCATATGTGCAACTTGGAAAGAGCAAGACTGCAATGGAATAACACATTTGCCAATGTCTCCTTGTTAGGTAGTGCTCCGCCAGGTCTGAGCTTCTATAGGGTTTGTGGTTCCTTTAAATTCTGGCGGTCTGACTGCTTTAAAGTCTTTTAAATTTTCCAATCCAATATCTGGTCCCTCTAGTTACGATTTTGATGTCTTGGCGGCATTATCTAATTAAACAAAACCTTAATTTATTACTTCGAGTTTGATTATATGTTATATCTTCTAAGTGTTTTTTTTTTAAAATATAACATGTAATTTAAACTCTAACAATCATATTATCATAATTTTGTATTAACGAATTCAAGTTGCTGAATTGACTAATTCAGCGTGCTGAATTAACAAATTCATCTTGCTGATTAACACATTCATCTTGCTGATTAACACATTCAGCTTACTGAATTAACACATTCAGCTTACTGAATTAAAACATTTAGCTTGCTGAATTCACACATTCAGCTTGCTAAATTAACACATTCAGCTTATTGAATAAAACACATTCAGCTTGCTGAATTAACATATTCGATTTACTGACTTTTCAAATCATCAAATAGATAGCTTTTCATTTTAATTCTTAATACTTATCTATTTAATCAAACATGTAATTATAATATATCATTTATATTCATATACCAAATTTTAGCGTCATACACTTACATGCTTGGCATATTTTTATAAACGCTAACTATCCCATTTTAAACCTTAAACGATGGGATCTACCAAAAATATACTCCCATATACACATAAATGGGGATACATCATTTTTACATACTACCTCACACCTACTGAGGTTTACATCAAACATATAACCCTAATAAACAAAAGGGGTACTACTGCATCTATCAACATATCATCTAAGGTAACATCTCACTAACTGCCCAACTGAGCCTCCTCGATCTGAGTATGCTCATGGGGTGCAACTCCATTCATGCGACGTCGAACGGAGCGGCTAGACTCACCAATCTCGAAGTACGACCTTGATGTATTAAAAATATGTACTGCAAGTGCACAGTGTCGAATTGAAAAACTGGCCAGTACAGGTCGAACCCACGGAGATTAGATTAATTTTAATGTTTCCTTAATATCTATTTTAGGCGAATTAAAAATAAAGATTGAAAATTGATTAACTAGAATATGAAAACTAATAATGAGGAAACAATCTAGGAATCCGAATCTATTAAATAATAAACATAACATATAATTCAATCTTTTCTATATTTATAACTCAATTATGATTTTGATCTCCCTTCCCTTTAATTTAGTAATTTACAATTAACGTGGGCAAGCATAGAATATGAAAATTTAAGGAATAACTATAACCCATCAAAACTTCTTTAAGCAATCATGGATTATGAAAAATTCATATCTTAACAATAATCTATCAAAGCCTCTTAATTAATTTAAAATTACATAAGAACTACAAAACAAATGTATTTTAATAACGAAACATGAAGACAAAATCAATTCAGCATAAAAGCATAAATAATAGAAGAGGTGAAAATTATTATCATTGATAATTATTTAATTTCATCTTCATCCTAGATAAAAGAAATTAGCTAGATATGGAAAATAATTAAACTAACTAAAATAAAGAAAAGAAGAAAATTAAAAACAAATAAGAAAACTCCCTTTAATTAACGGTCATCCAACGAACGTACAATGAAGATGTGATTTTAATCTACTTCTAGTCCTAACCTAAACTAATACAATACCTAATATTTTTTACTCTTTAAAACAAGAGACCTATTTATAGGGAAAATAACTTTGAATCCTAATTTAGATTCATTGAACTTGGACACATTTGTTCCCTTTTCATGTAGGTTTCAACTTCCTAGTGATAATTAGCTTCTCAAAGAGATCTTCTAGATAGACTTTCCTTTCTCTTGTTGGATTTGACTTGAACACCATGATTGTTCCACCTCTTTCCTTCTCCTTGTAGGATTCTTCTTGGATATTCCTTACATGAATAAGAGCATTAAATATCACTTGATCACCAAGATTTTGACTTTATTGCAACAAATATTAAATCCTATAAAATAAAATATATTAATTTAACAAACTAATATAATTAAAATGACAAAATTAGGGATAATAAAATGTATGAATTATGTGTCTATCAGACCTCCTTTCTCCTACTTGAGGACTCACATATGTTGCATCTAAAGCCCGTCCCAAGGACTCCATCCTAACCCGCCCGACCTTCGCCTCAACCTCTAACTGATCCACTCTTCTCGCTGCTCGGACCCATGCATCCTCAACTCGAATCCTATCAATGATCTCTAAGTCAAACCTCAGGTGCAATGCCTGATGCTCAATACTCAACACTACAAACTTATTCTCCTCTTGTTCTAGTCTTGCTTTCATCTCTGCTAGCTCTTGTTGAGCCTGGTAAGCTACATCCAGGTACTGCTGCTCCGTAAACTGAATAGTATGATTCTCTATCTCTAACTGTGCCACTCTTTCCTCTAACGTCGTGTTTCTTGCCATTAAATCTCCTATCAAGACATCCTCTGTAGTGTCCTCCACCTCTATAGGCTCCTGGACAGGGACCACCTGATCCTGTTTCACTGAATGATTATCCTGTCTTTCTTCGGACATCCTACAATACCAAAACAACAATAACAACATCAGTATCACAATAAAATATATTCATTGATGAAATGAAATAATATTTTATTATGTACTACTCATACTCGATGAATTTCCTTAATTCATCTCTTAGCATACTCTATACGAGTTTTTTTTCTAAGGTTATAACCTAGGTTTTACATCCTAAAGTTTATAACCTACAGCTTTGATACCAATCTATGACGCCTCCAAATCCGAGTTTTCAAACCTCGGGTTTGGTGCTCACGATCCATCATCATCATAAGCATTCTACAAACTATTGCGAAATAATAAACATACATTGTTCATTATAATAAAGTCTTCCAACATTATCCCAAGGTCTATTAATCTTAACTTATGCATACCTTAATTAAGTTACCCTTAGTAACACAAAAGGTTTACATTACCAATGTACATAATAATATAATACATAAACATTCTCATTATCTATTCGTACACTTTTCCTTTGCCTTTGTCCTTCTTGGACGTCTTTGGCTTAGCTGAAATAAATGTCATGATATAGCAAGGGTAAGCAACGAATTTGCTTAGCAAGTTTAAGTACAAGAAAGATATATCATGATTAGAAAGAAATTTATCGTTCAATGTTCAACAATAGAAATTAATTGTGAAAGAATATGAATTAAGTCTTGATAACTGAATATTCGAATAATTGAATAACAGAGGATGAGTGGTCATAATGACCATGAACATATGCTAAGGTTGTCAGTATTTAAACTGGTCCTTTTAATAAGTTTTGGTAATCAAGGGGATCATCCTTTCATACCCAGTGTATTATGCATAAACACTTAATATACGAGTAATAATTATTTTCCAATAATGGTTTAATCAAATTGTTCTTTTCCTCAGACTTGAGTCCTTACCAATTCAATTGGTGAAGAACAGCTTTTAACAACATATTTGATTTAATAAATTTAAATATACTTGATCTACCTGAAACAATTAGCATAGATCTATATCTTAAACAGTTTATGAATGAAAGAACTTTAACTAATTCACAGTTCAATAATAATAGAACATGAATTTAATTGCGTCAAGTGCGAGTATACATATTCAATATAGATATGAATAATCAACGATAATTATTCACTAACAGACTTTGAAAATAATAACTCAAGTTTGAGTTAGAGAACTTGCCTCGACAGCGATCTACTGCTACACAATTTAAGTTAATCTCTTTATTATAAAGACCTATCATTGTTAAGATTGATCTTACAATCAGCATATCATACTTTATATCATAATATAATTACTCTATCAGCAAATTAGTTAACACTTAACCACATAATCAATTACCTTAAAACATCATTATTATTATCAATCTTTGATAATATTTTAATTACTTTATCATATACATTATGATTTAACACTTAATCTTTCCTTTTATTAGTTCTTCCTTATACTCCAGTAAGCCAAATACTAATACTATAGTATGAATTATTCAAGCATACTAATCCAGCCACCTGGATTGGCTAATCCAGCAAACTGGATTCAACTAATCTTTAATTCAGTAAATTGTTTTTCAATCTAGCAAACTGGATTCAACTAACTTCCAATCCAGCAAGCCTGGATTCATTAATTCTTCAATCCAACAATCTTGGATTCATAATCCTTCAATCCAGCAAGTCTAGATTCACTAATCCTTCAATCCAACAAGCCGGGATTCATAATTCTTCAATCTAGCAAGTCTAGATTCACTAATTTTTCAATCCAGCAAACTGTTTTCAAATCCAGCAAACTGGATTCCACTATTTTTTAATCCAGCAAGCTAGATTCATTATCTCCTTTAACAAAAGTACCAAATTAACTTATTATTTTTCTATTCTTTGGTGAAACATATATACATATATTTCACACACAAAAAGGATTTTTCCATAATTTTTTAATTTTCTTTTGTATTTTTCAAAAATCAGTTTTAGATCGTAGCTTAAGAAATTAGCCTTAACATGCTCAACTCCAGAAATTCCCATCTCTCGGTATAATCTTACACGTATTAATGTGACCCTCCAGTTTAAATTTTGTGGCCATTGGAGGTATAGAACTCCGGTTATAGCGATTTTCGTCCAAAAAATCCAAATATTGAAATGGCCATAACTTGGTCAATTTAAGTCAGAATGAGCTCATTTTTGGATAGGAGCTACTTTATATCATATGTTTTCATGTCTGAAAAGGCCGGAATTTATTTCACAAATTAAGTTGCTGAAACTGACCTTGTAAAAATCCGGGCAGAATATTTTTGGGATTTTTTGATTTTTTCCTACTTTGCTAAAATCAGTCCATATGAAAATATACAACTCTTTTTTCAGTGATTCCACTTAGGTTTGAAAGATAACTCATCATATTATCATCCCAAATTTTTCCAAAATTTTTGAATGTCAAAAAAATGATGAAACTGCCCCTGGCAGCGACTGTCCAAAAATAGTTTGTTTTTCTTTCTATAGTTAAAACTATTTTTGCTAAAACAGCCACTACGGCTTGTGTACTCAACATTTTTCTAACACTCAAATATGTTATAACCATACATGAAACCATATAAAACATGTAGATAGAGGGTTATAGACCTCAAGATCATAAAATTTAAATCACCAAAATCACACAAAATGAATTGGTATAAGCTAGTTTAAGTTTTTCACCTTGATTTTTGGGCTACTCTTCTCTCTCTTCCAAAGTAGAAGATGAATTTAGGTTGCATCAATGGTAGAACTCCTCTCCTTCTTCTTTCTCGTCCCACCAAATTTCTCTCTCTCTCTCTCTTATGTTCTTGATAGCAACTTGTGGAAATGAGATTAAAGGGGAAAGAAGTTAGATTTTTGTTGGACTAAAAATATATAGTTATAAGATATGTTTGTAAAGATAATTTCTCATCTTCTTATCTCTTTCTCTCTCTTTACTCATCACCACATCACTTGCTAGTCTATTAAAATGTGGTGGCTTCATAACCAATTTGACACATGGCAAAGTTTTGGGAAATATCTTTGAAAATTGTAGACTTGTAATCATAAGATGCACTCCTCTTTTCTCCTCCTTAATTAGCCGGTCAAGTGGCCTTATTTTCACCAAGTTTTGATCTCTTTTAATGTAATATCTAATATAGCAAATGTCTAAAATACCCCCTTTCTAATTGGGCTACAAGTTTGGGCCATTATATTTGATGTTTTGGGCTTTCCATATATAATCTATTGGGCTTTAAATTAGTTCTTAGGCCAATAAAAAATTAACATATTCCAATGCCTTCCATCTCATACCCTAATTATTTAATTAGGATTTCCATTTTACACATTTGGAATTTAAATCCTTACTCTTGAACATTAAATTTTATAACCCAATTAGACTTGCTTATATTAAATTATAAAAATTAATAAATTGAGATAGTAAAATATATCTCTTAAAGTAGTATAATTTTAAATATTATTATTCTCCCACACCATAACCGCTGGGTTATTTAAATTTACATACCTAATGTATAATTAGGTTATGAAACCATTCCTGTAACATCCCCAAAAATTTAAATAATTTAATTCCCGACTTCGGTCGTTAACAATACATTAAACCTCTAATTTTACATCATTAAACGATAATACAACCTTTGAAATTTGCGAAATAATTAAAATTTTCTATTACAAACTATTCTCGTTCCCAAAACTTTTAACCTTTACATCTAAATATCTCAGAATCATTTTAATACTACAAGAGTTTAAATCGCAAAACGATTTTGTAGACACTCGAAATTTTGCATTCCTGTTACTAACCTTGTAGGAGGGCAAAATCGTTTTCCAGAGATAACCCTGGAAGTCAAATCAGCACAGTCCTGGAGACAACCCCGGGATACTCAGTTTTCCATCTCGGAGATAACCCTGAGATATACAGTTGCAGTCCCGGAGACAACCCCGTGATACTCAGTTTCAACCTCGGAGACAATCCCGAGGAATACAGTTCCAGTTTCGGAGATAACACCGGAGAAGTTTTCCATCTCGGAGACAACCCCGAGATATTCAGTTCCAGTCCCGGAGACAACCCAAGGAGTTTCAGACCTAACCTCGATGACAACCCCGAGGCATGCAGTAGCAGTTCCGGAGATAACTCCGGAAATGTTTGTTTCAACCCCCAGTGATCAGCTTCAACACTCGGTGATAGCCCCAAGGCACTCAGCTCCAAACCAAGAGATAACCCCGGGAGGACAAGAATTCAGTACTTACAGCAGCCCAATCTCAGAGATAACCCTGAGCAACGACTGTTAGAGTTTATGCCCTAGAGGCCAATTATTTGATATAATTGCTTAACATTTGATATTATTGATTGAATAAATAAATGATTTTATTATGGTTTTAATTACTGCGTAATATAATTGTTAACATAATAAAATTCCTTAGAATAGTGATACAAATTATATAGTTTCAAGTATGTGACTTAAACATAAGATTATATAATTACAATTAGTATCATTATTCTTAAATGTCCCTAGTCGAGTATCATTGTTGATGGGACAACAATGATGCATTGAGACTAGTATGTGGATTGACTGATGACCAAATCTCATTGGTCATAAATATATGAGATATTAAGTCAATGCATAGGTACATGTTAGAGAACAATGTACTGGACAGACCCACCATGAGAATTCTATATGGAGCATTATGCGAAGTGTCATTAGCAATTCTCATAGTGACAATGATGTAATGGTCCTCCGACCTGAAACCGCTATATTACTACACGAGAATTTATGTACTTTGATATCATCAAATGTCACCTTTAATAGGGTGGACTATAAAGGTGATTATTGGGTTCATTATGAATCGTGTGAGTAATATGAGTGATCTAGATGGAATTTAACCATCCTATATTTTATAGGTGATATCCATAGGCCTCTTGATTGAGTAGGACTATGAAATGCATGGCCATGCTCAAATAGTGATTTGTTTCATATAGTCTACTCATTGATCAAGAAAATTCAGATTAAATTATGAAGAGTATGACACATTCCATGACTCGAGTTTAATCTAGGATATTAAGGTTAAAAGGATTAAATTACATTGAAACATTGATCACGAAAAGGTTGCATCGAATCATCGATCTTATTATTACTTGGGTAGCAGTGATGCATTACTAGATGCCGCTCACTGTTTATAATTTTATAATATGATTTTAAAATTATTGCCAACGTAATAATAACCTATAGGGTCACACACAAAGAACGTAATTAAAAGGAAATTAATTTAAATTGTAAATATTTAAAGATGTCAATGTGATTGATAGAATTTTAAATTACGAATTTAAATTAATAAGATAATTTATATATAGGTATATTAATTAAGTAAGACTTAATTAAGATATATATAAATTCGGATTTTAATAATATTAGGTTTTGATTAATTCCTCCTAACGGCTATATATATGATATATATCAGTTACTTTAGGTTTCACGTCAAAACAAAAACCCTAGCCGCTCTTAGAGAGAGACTAGAGAAAACAGTTCTGAAAATCCTCATCCTTGGTGGCTAGTACCACGATTCCTTCTTCTGCAGATCGTAGGACGATTCACGGAGCGTTCGTGTGGATACCGTAGAGACGCAGTCGGTTTGTATTGCGTTGGAGATTCGAGGCGCAGTCGATTTTAGATTCTCGTTTTCATATTCGGTATAATCTCTAAACCTCTTAATTAATTGATTTTTCGCATGGATCCTGTTTTAGGGTTTCGGAAATTGCTTTAAAATTTTAATTTCCGCTGTGCGTTTCTGTGCCGAAACCCAACAACGACTACTAAATTAGCCCAAACCATAGATAACCCCAGTGAGGGGAAAAATCATTATTTTGCCACCTCGATCCTACATTGCGCCGACTCATCAAACAGTTCAACATACATTACACACAAAAGTGTCCTACAAGAACCAATAGCTCCAATCTCGAGTGACAACTACACAAGACAGCACACCGGATAGAATTTAAAGCTTGAAGACCTGGGTATGGTCCCATCTTCCTGACTTCATACAACCTCTTATCCCATGTCATTGCATAGCTCTCGACAATAGCATGCCATAAAAGGTCTTATACACCTCGATCGGATGTCCGGATTGAAGTTCTAAAAGTGCGAACGGACATCACGTTACACGCGTGCACGTACTTCGAGACAGCAGGACCCGCAGAACCCGGGGCACCCCGGGCAGCCGCAGGTGCATCTGCGAGTGCGGCAGGTACACCTGCGGCTCCCCCTCTATAAATAGAGATCTTAGGGCAGCCATTTTGCATAGAGAAAAGGCGAGGAAGCCCTATCCAATTTGCTCTGTACACACTATAAATTGAGTGTTTTCTCATTTCAAACACTTGTGAGCTTATATTTGGCTATTTTTTCACCGGCGAGAGCCAAGTGTTCATCCATTCAAATAGTTTAGAATTTTAACAACAACTCGAACATCAATCGAAATAGTTTTATCCAATTCAATTGGCATATCTTTCTTAGTTAAAGAAAACTAAAAATCTTATTTTATGATGTCATGATACCATACTATCTCGATAGTACGTTGAGGATTCAGTCATTATATGACTTTGTCATGCTACATCATACCATAGTGGGCTGACGATCTTATGATCACATCCAACACTAGGTTCAACTGCATTGATGACTTCCTCATTTGTCATATCAGCATTATATTTAGTCATACTTTAATGACTACGGAGAAATAAAATACATTTTGATATTTTTAAATCATTTTTGTCTAGCCAAAACAATTAGAATAGACATACGAATAACGGTATTATTTTTAAAACTCATTGGTTCCATCATTTGATCTAATGTTTTTCAAGAAACTAGAAGTGCAAACATTAGCACGAAGTCAATAAATTTTGAAAAAAAACTAGCATAGCTAGAAGATTTAGAATATCCAATCTTTCCTCCATCATCTTAAATTTTTATTCCACTGCTTCGTTACTTAATCATTCTACTAATCTTTAGCACCATCAATGCTCACCATACCAAAAATTCTTAGTTCTTACCTCAGAAGTTTTCTATACCCAGTATAGTTCATCAAGCTTACCATACTTTGAAAGTTCAGGAACTTGTCACAATAATATGAGTTTAAGAACTTATCCTAGTCAGGCCATAGGCGTCCATTCGCTAAGGAGTTCAAAACATACCATATGATTATGAGTCACGAACTTACCATATGCATTAGTTTTAAGAATCGTACCTAATCTTAATATCATCTAACCTAATCTTAAAAGCCTCTAACTATCAAATATACACATGAAAAAAGAATCACATTTCCACCACATATACATTGATAGCGCCGACATTCCAATTATTATCAATGTGATAAACCAAGTACATGCACAAAATCTCTGCCCATACAAAGGTTTGTAAAACTTAGTCACCATATGAGTCCTCAATTGAAATTCCACCTAACATTACCTTACTCTTAACTTATTCTTAACTTGCCATTAACTTGGTCAATACGAATTCCTCGTATCACATTATCTATAACTCCTCGTGAGTTTATCTCGTACTATATCATAGTACATTATCTTCATAGCATCAAGCTATAATTATTCAAACATTACAGACCATATTTCTTTTATAACTTAAACAGATCACGTCATGATCTTATTCTATAATCATCTCCCTTAAAATTATTTTCTTAACTCGTGATCGTTTTGTTTTACGATCCTCTTTCTTTCCTTTTTCATCATTTACGATTTCATTTATTCTTCTAATCTTACAGACTTTGTCTATTCATCATTATTCGTTATCTTGGCTATTGGAGTTAGGTAACTCCCAATTTTTATTTTTATATCTCTTCAAGATTCTTCTTTGAATTTTCTTATTTATATAATAATTCTTCCTTTAAAAATTTCTAACTTCATTTACATTGCTCAACATTTCATTCGAGTTTCACATTTTCATCATACGTATCCATTTTCTATACTTGGTACACATCGAGTCTCTAATAGTTTCAATATGGTACGCTGAGTGGTTTCCCACAAACAACCAACAAACTAGGTTACGAGTTGCTAGTTCGTATATACCTCCGCTCTATAAAGGAATCGTTTAGCCCAGATATCATACATCAACTATTAAAGAGTACGATTGTACCATACTTAAATATAACTTTTTATTCTTAACTTCTTTATCATTCTTTTCTTATAGACATTGTCTATTTATTATCACATTACATCCTTATTATTGGAGTTGAGTAACCCCACATTCATATTTCTTATAACTCTGCGAGATTCTTCTTTAAATCCTCTCACGCATGTTTTAATCCCTTCTTTATAAATTTCTTAAATTACTTCTTATTGTTCAAACTCTATCTGAGCTTATTCTTTGTCATCTTCACATCTCTTCTCTAAGGTTATAGCCTAATGTACTCTTACCTAAGGTTTCTAACCTATCAGCTTTGATACCAACTGTAACGTCCCCAAAATTTTAAATAATTTAATTCTTGACTTCGGTCGTTAATAATACATTCAACCTCTAATTTTACATCATTAAATCATAATACAACCATTGAAATTTGTGGAATAATTAAAATTTTCAATTACAAACTATTCTCGTTCCCAAAACATTCAACCATTATATCTAAATATCTCAGAATCAATTTAATACTACAAGAGTTTACATCGCAAAACGATATTACAATACGACATTAATACATTTACCGAAACATTAGACATGGTTTACAAGAATAACAACTTGGCTAGGATATTAAATCTTCATGTATCACTTTTGATCCATATCAATCAAGTAGCACATAGCGTTACCTTCAATTCTTAAATATGCAAAAATAGTTATTTGTAAGAATGAGCTCGACAGCTCAGCAAAATATAACAATTTTCATGCATCACGTAGCATATAATAACATGCTCAACATACAAGAATAATCATAAAACTAATACAACATACATGTTGTAGCTCACATAACAACTATAAAGATTGAGTTCCTTACTCAATCAACATTCATAGCTCAATCATCATAGTCATAGATTGACTTTCACATTTCATACTTTTGACATATATAATACATCATATAATAAAATTTTAAAGCAATTCATCATCAAGTTCACATAGCAATAAGGAACTGAAAGACTTGCCTTTACTGGCGTTTTACCAACACGCTAATATTTTGTGTCCTTGCACAACCTGCACTGTATGTGAGATTGATAATAAACAAAATCAATACTCGATCTCATGGTCAAATTTATTCTAAGACCTTACTTTATCTTATTATCTTTTATAATGTCTTTATAGACATCTAACTGTGTTTTATATGTAACTTGGTTTTATTTTCATTTTCATCACCACACATGCTAGACTATCGCACTTGTAGTTTAATGTGCGTATATCACACCATTTTATTATACCACTTTGGTTTTAAAAATGCATATTCAACACATTATTTTTAATTTTCCTTCAAAAATCAAAAAATTGCCCTTTTCGATTTCTTTCCATTATTATTCTTGTATTATCATCTTTTCATACTTAGATGCACATAACACCCAATATTAGCCATTAGTTAGACACTTTGTATACCAAAGTTTAGAAACACAATTACTCTTAGGCATTTTATCGAGTACGTTATGTGCACACATTAACTTATCTCAACTCTTGATCTTAAATAGTTAATTATGCATAGAATGTGATAACACATATTTATACTCATTATATATGTCAAAACATATTGTTAATCATCAAAATACACCATCACCTAAAATCTTAATTCAAACAGAATTATAAAACTCATCTTCACAATTTCTTTAACAAAACGTTGTTTTCGTTTTTAACGTAACTCCTTCGTTACATGTCTGTTTTTGTTCCTTCTTATATAGAATTAACCCTTACTCAGTGTACTACAACCTCATCTAGGCCTTAAAGTCAGACCCTTATCCATCTAAAACAAATTCTGCAATTTAATCAACTAGTCCAGAAATTTTCATTTTCTGGACAGAATTTTCTGGACAACCTTACTAAACAATTTATTTCGGACATGATTTGGTCCGTAAAATGGCTCAATCTTGCATATCTAGCTAGTAAACTTCCATATCTACAACTTTTCAGTTTAAAGTTTCTTCAGATTCAAAACACACGAATTTATATGAATTTTTCAAAGTCAGAAACCGTAACAGTTTTAATTTTCTGGGAAGTTTGTTTTCCCTTTGGACCAGCCTTACTAAAACAGACACTGCTAGGAATCTAAAAGGAGTTTTCATGTCATTCCACTTTCAAAATATAGCTTACTTCCATAGCTTCGATTTGATATAAGGCTCGGTTTCTAACTCATTATACCTAAAGAGGTATGAATTTCACAAGATCTGTCCACAATTACTCAAAACCTACGAATTTTGTTATTCAAATTTTCTTTCTTGAATCCTCTTGTTTGATTCTTGATAATCAAAGATTAAACCAATACAAACAAGATTAAACATGATCTACTATCCTAGATCTTATAAAAATATAAATCTACCCAAAAATCAAATATTAAACAAGGTTTAGAAGTTACCTTCTTCTAGCTTTTTCTTCTTCTTCTTCTTCCTCTTCTTCTTCTTCTTCTTCTTCTTCTTCTTCCATGGCTTCTTCTTATTCTTCTAGTTTCTCTCAATTCCTCTATTTCTTTCTATCTCTCTCAATTTCTTTATTTCTCTTTTCCACCAAGACTCTTGCTCTAAAAAAAACTCTAGGATTTCTTCTTCTAGCTTCTTCTTCTTCTTCTTCTTCTTCTTCTTCTTCAATGGCTTCTTCTTCTTCTTCTAGTTTCTCTCAATTCCTCTATTTCTTTCTATCTCTCTCAATTTCTCAATTTCTCTTTTCCACCAAGACTCTTGCTCTAAAAAAAACTCTAGGATTTCTTCTTGTGCAACTCCTCATTTGGGTAATAGTTATGTAATTAATTAATATAATAGTAGCCCCCACTAATAATATAAGGCTTATGTTAAAAAAAACTCCTACACGCATGACCAATATCACATTAAGCCATCTTAGTAGCATAACGTCACTTTTCCATCATTAGTTAAGCAACCCAATGGTTAGGCTATTCATTATATACTATTATTACTTTACTATGACATATAACATAATTCTAATGTCACACTTAAATAATTACTTATTTTAGTAATTATAAACTCAATTAAACATTACTAATTATAATTCCTATTTAACCAAAATAATTACAATTTTATTTAACCTATTACAAACCTTCTAATTTAATTATTTAATTATATTAGAATATTTCGATAACATTAAAGTAATAAAATACACACCAATTGAATAATTATTTAACATACACTTAATTAATAAAATCACACTTAAATAATTTAAAGTTATTTTATTAGTAAAATCAATTAAACTTTAATAATAAAATGCACATCAATTATAAAATTATCTATCAAATTATAACGCTTAATTAAATTAAGCCATAACAACCAACATCAAACATTTATTATTCAATAAATAAATCAATTAAAATATTTATCTAACTCAAATAAATATTTTAATTAATTATAAAAATCACATTCGTTACATTTCCTTTTCAATTTCTTTCTATCAAATAAATAAACACATAGTCATAATTACAATTCACATAATTATATTACTTCTTAATCATTCCACACACATCACAAAGTTTTCAATATCATTAATATTTAATTAATATATCTATTTACAAAGTGACTTAGAATTCTTGGCTATTACACCCACTGCGTTGGCCCTCATACACTGGGTCTAGAGTCAGTCCCAAGGTCTCGACCCTGACCTTCATGGCCTGCAGTGCTGTCTCTAACTGGTCCACCCGCTTGGTTGACTCATAAAATGCATCATCCACGCGTATCTTATGTGCAATCTCTAGATCAAACTCACCCTGCATCGCTTGATGCTCTACACTCAGTACTTCGAACTTTGCCTTCTCCTGCTCCAGTTGCACTCGCACCTCTGATAACTCAATCTGTGCCTGACTAGCAGCATCTTTATATTGCTGCTCCATATACTGATGTGTCATATTCTACGTCTCTAACTACAATCCTCTTCTATAGCTCATAGTTCTTTGCTAGCAAGTCACCAATCATCTCATCATGTGACGTATCCATCATCACCTCTGGCACAGTCTCCTCCTGATCTTCTGAATTACTCCCCTGACTATCTCCAGGCATCCTATAATAAAACAAGGACACAACATCAGTACTATAATAAAATATATTCATTGGTAAAATGAAACAATATTTTATTAAGTACAACACATACTCGATGAAATTCCACAATCCATCTCCTAACATACTCTATAAGAGTTTTCTTTTCTAAGGTTATAACCTAGGTTTTACATTCCTAATGTTTATAACCTACAGCTTTGATACCAACCTGTGACGCCCCTAAATCCAGGTTCTCTAACCTCAGATTCAGTGCTCACGATCTATCATCATCATAAGCATTATATAAACTATTGCGGAATAATAAACGTACATTATTCATTATAATAAAGTTTCATAACATAATCCTAAGGTCTTCTTTACCTTAACTTAAACACACCTTTAATATTACAAAAGGTTTACATAAATAATTCCATCAAATAATATAATAAATAACATTCATTTTAATATATTCTTGGACCTTGCCCTTACCTTTATCTTTCATATTCGATCATTCGGACTTAACTGAAATAAATGTCATGATATAGCAAGGGTAAGCAACTAATTTGCTTAGCAAGTTTATATACAAAGGAGATATATCATGATTGGAAAGAAGTTTCACTTTCAATGTTCAAAACAGTATAAAATTGTGAAGAAACATGAATTAAGTTTCAATAATTGAATATTCTAATAATTGAATAACAGATGTTGAGTGGTTTGAAATAACTATGAACATTTGCCAAGGTTCTCAGTATTTAAACAGGACCTTTTAATAAGTTTTGGTAATCAAGGGGATCAGCCTTTCATACCCCGTGATTTATGCATAAACACTTAATAATCTAGCATTGATATCATGCTTTAATCAAATTCGTCCTTTTCTCAGTCAAGAGTTCTTATCATATCAATTTAATAAGAACAGCTTTTTAAACACATTTGATTTAGCAATTTTAATCATGCTTGATCTAAGATTACAATGTAACCTATTGTTTAGCTTAATTAACTTTCTCTCCTATTTATATTAATGAATCATTTTGGAATGGGTTGTTATATTTCATTTTTATTCATTGATCGCTTGATAAAAAAATTGATATAGATATTAATGGATATTGAAAAATGGATATTAATGTCTAACCCTAAAATATAAGAACACTTGTTATGACTATACATATGGGAATGTGTGCATAATTTGCATAATAGGATAGACATATCCCTATTTGCCTTGTGTAGCCAGTGAGATTAAGCTTAATGACCGTAGTCTAGTTATTTTCACCATAGACATATTGTGATTCATCTAGCTAGGGATGTGCATTTGACTTTCGAAAGAGGCTTATATGTAATTATTGTTCTTGGTTGGCCATTCATTTGATTTGTTTGTAATGTGGACAGTTAGGAGATTAGGCGACGCATTAGGGGAGTTGTGATCCTAGCTTGACTTTCTTGTACAACTCATTCTCTTATTTTTACTGTTTTTAAGCATATAGTTTAAAACACCATCTTCAATTACTTGTTTAGATAAGACTCTATTGAACCAATTTTAGTATTTGATTAGCTTTAACACTTTGTCCTCGTGGGTACGACACTCAACTTATCATATATTACTTGTCAACCGAGTATACTTGCGAGTGTTTTATTGATCGTGAAAATGACCAACACTAGACAAGAAATACATTCAGCCAAATGTATCACCGTGGGGAGCGCCAGTGTTATTCGTGAAGAAGAAGGATGGGTCGATGCGTCTTTGCATTGATTATAGAGAGTTAAATAAAATCACTATTAAGAATAAATATCTGTTGCCAAGAATAGATGACTTGTTTGATCAGTTAAAAGAAGCTAAGTACTTCTCGAAGATAGATTTGAGAAGTGGGTATCATCAACTAAAGGTAAGGAAGGAGGATGTACCGAAGACGGCATTCAGAACTCGATATGGACATTACGAGTTTCTGGTAATGTCTTTTGGTTTGAGCAATGCCCCTGCAACATTTATGGATTTGATGAATAGGGTGTTTAAACCATTCCTAGATAAGTTTGAGGTGGTATTCATTGATGATATCCTGGTGTACTCAAAATCTCAAGAGGAACACGTGGAACATTTACGTTTGACGTTGGAGACGCTAAGTTGTAAAAGAGCTAAATGTAATGCTCATGAAAATATGTGATGTTGTTTAAACTTAAGATTCGAAACTTTGATCTTGTAATATGTGATTTGTGGTAGTAAAAAAAACTTAAACTAAGTTAACGAGCTAAACTAAAAGTGGGAACTAAACTCATGAAGATAATATTAGTATAACTAATGAGTGTTGTCAATACATATGGTATGTGTAGGACTTATGGTGAACGTGAGTAGTGATCGTTTAACCTACGCACGAGGCAAGTTTTCAAACCCTAATCTCTATTTGAGTTTATCTTATCTTACTTACGTTATGCAAGTTCTCTAACCCTAAACTTTCTTTGAGCAAGTTTCCTTACCCTAACTTGATTATTATTACGCAAGTTCCTAAACCTTATTTTTTTTTATGTAAAGCAAGATCTTTATCCTATCTTGTTTACTATTGTTGTGCAAGTTTCCTAAACCTAATCTTTATTTTGAGCTTATTCTCTTGTTTATAAATATGCAAGTTTTTATTCTGTCGTGTTTATCAAATTACGCAAGTTCTTGAATTCTATCGAGTAAATTCCTAAATTTTGTTTCCTTAATGAAAACTGTAACATTAGCTTATCATTGTTGTTCAAGCCAGGTTCATTACATATTTTTAATGCTTTGAAAGTTATTCTTAAAGCATGACTTTGATTTATCATACTATTCATTTAAAGTTTATAATTACTTTATAACATGTCATTGTTAAACCTCGCATTGTCATTGAACTTTTGATTCAACTAATCCTCAGTTGACGTTCGTTGAACTCTAAACTACCCTTGAAACTTATCCAAACCAAACTTACTTTGGTGCGGACTTGTATATTAAAATTGATATGAACAACCCTATTATAGGGGACTATTTACGCAGAAGTGTTTAGATGTTTATGCACAAGATATGGTACGAAGGGCTGATCACCCTAAGTATGGGGAGTCCCTACAGTCTAATGACTGTTTAGGTTTAAGGTGAAAGAAATACTTATAACATTGGACATAGTTCTTGGTCTTATGACCCTCAGATAATTTCTAGTATCAGTTATTGATTATCAATGTTCAAATATGTTATTCAATTCAAATGAATTTATTCATGGCCAGTTATTGTATTCTTTCAAGTGAGCATTTATTTTGCTCACTCTTGCATATATATAACCATTGCAGCTAAAGTTGAGAAGGTTGACGAGCCAACCACTAGCAAAGGAAAAAGCAAGATGAACAAATGTTGAAGACTTGTTAATTGTTGAGAATTATGTTTCAGACTTATTTCTTTTAAATTATTGTGATGTAATTTATTTAATTTTCCGCATTTGATGAATGTTTTAAGGTTAGATAACTTGGGATTGATCGGATTTAATTTTGTAACCCCTTAATGGGAAGATTTGTTGTTAAAATTTTATTGAATTTGGGTAGTTAGAAATGAATATTTGGATAGTAAACACCAAATCTTGTGGGAATGAAGTACCCAGATTTTGGGATGTCACATATATAGCGTAAACCAAAAAAAAGCAATAGATCTGAAGAGATCTTACAGTTAAGCACAAGAATGACTATCGATCGGCTTTAGGCACTTATAAACTCGATTTCCACCTGTTAAAACTTGATATGTTGCTATATATATGTATAAAAGTGTTTTTATAAGATATTTACAAAGATTAAATAGAAGAAAAGTTGTCTTTCGCTTTCGAATGGTCAGATTTCTCTCTCCTTCCTCTCTTTTTATGAGCTGCTGGGGGGGCTGATATTTATAGACCCGATCAGCCACTGTAACAATCCAGAATTTTTGCATGTAATTTCAAATATTTATTAAATGAAATAAATATTTTAGCTGATGTGTTTTGTGACGCCCCCAAAATAGGTATACACAACCCATTCTGAGTCGCCAAATACATGGTACAAAATTCAAATACAAACTTCATTAATACAATACGACAAACGTAAGCTAAGAGTTTTAACACGAATATTGTCTCGTATACAATATCCAAACTCCAATAGAGTCCTCATTACAATTATTATCACACTATTTTATTAAATAGTGAGGACTACTATAGCCACCATCTCGGACCATCACTCTGTTTCCCGACTAGTCCCAACTATATTCTCATTTCTTGAAGAGAACAATGAAAGCAAAGGGTGAGCTCAACTAGCCTAATAAAGAATATTATGACTAAGATAATGCAGAATAAATTATCATTAGCCTCTAACAGAGTTAAACTGATAGAATACAATAGACAACAAGTTTAACTATAACGAATAAACAATCCATAGAAGAGTCAAGTAGAGCATGATATTTACTATCTTCTATGATTTAAAAGTTCTTCATCAATATTTTATCGTTGTAACACAGCTCAATAAATAATCTACATCACTGAATTATCCATGCACTACGGGCTAAGGATATTCATTAGTATCACATCGACGAATTATTTATGCACTACGGGCCAAGGATATCGTTAGTATCACCAATGGTCATGATGTAACAATCCAGAATTTTAAATTGTAATTTCAAATATTTATTGAATTATATAAATATTTTAATTGATGTGTTTATTGTGGAATAAACATTTGTTTAATTTGATTTGATTATTTATTTCTTAAATAAATAATTTATGAGTTAAGAAAATTAATGATTATGAGATAATATTCTAATTTAAGTTAATAATTAAATTGGAGAGTTGATAGGGATTAAATGGATTATTATAATATTTTTAATTTAATTTGGTAATAAAAGTGTGACAATAAACTATGCAATAAATGAATTATTAAAATTAAAGGAGTTTAATTTAGTTTTGTCAAACAAGGCTTAAAGATATTAAGTCTTTATTTTTAAATGTGTTTGACAAACATAGCCTTATGCCTTTTGAATTTTGAATTGTAATTATAATAAATAAAATATAAATATTATACATTAAATTATGGTAACTGATAATTTAATATTCTCATTAGTAAAACGTCGGTTTTGGGATGTTTGGGAGTATGCGTTGTATGTATTTTATTTTTCATAAAAAGGAGTTGGCTTATATTGAATTTGAGAAAGAAGAAGAAGGTTTATAGAAACGTTTGAGAGAGAGAATAGAAAGAGAGTTTGAGAGGAAAAGCCTTGTGATTCTGAAGCAATTCTTTGTGCTTAGCAAGAATTACTAAGTAATTGAAGGTATTTTTCATAACCTTAATATATATATATATATATATATATATATATATATATATATATATGTTTTACGGCATAAATTTTTAAGTTTCTGTGAATTCCAATTTGATGAATTGTTGTTATATAAAGTGTATATTGTGTGTATATATAATTGTGGTGTTAGAACTAACATCTAAACAAGGATTTAGTATGTTAATTACGTTTAAAAAGAAGAAAAATGTGTACAGTGCATGTCTTTACATATAACTTATGAAAGTACCAAATTTGGTGGTTAATTTGTAAACTAATAAATAAATTGAGCCTTGAATGTATTAATTCAGTAAGTAACGAAGAGAACGTAGTTCGAATAAGTTAATTTGGTGTACAATGGTGAACACAATGTTAATTTTGTTAAAGTTATCAAAAAAAATGGAGTTTTGTATAAAACATGGAATTGAAAGGTTTTAAATTTGATGTTTATGTTATTTATATGGATAAAAACATGCTAGAGACTTTAAGTTATGTTTATGTGAAATCTATGTAAGTATTTCGGGTTAAATTGGTTGCTAGTTAGTCAAATTTGGCTTTCCCTATGCTCGTGTTGCCTGAAACTGAGCTTCGACGCCGCAGCGCCGCCTCTCACGGCGCAGCGCCAAGACTCGCACTGCAGCACTTATCACAGGCCTGTGCCTCACGCCGCAGTGCCAGCACAGCGCCGGAGCGCCGTTCCCAGTGTAAACTGTGGCGTCGCAGCGCCGGTTAGCAGAATGGCCAGAAAGTTTATTGTATTACATAAAGTCTGTAATTATTGATAAGGTGCAATATTGGGACTGTTAAAATGTGATTTTTATATTATGGTGTTATATGACCAAGAGTAAGAATATTATTAACAATTAATGAGTTATATTATTGCATTACTAGTGTGACTTGACTATATGATTAAAAAACCAAGCCATACATGATGTAGATACTTAATTGTATACTGGGTATATGTAGTAACTAATTATGTCATGATGACATGTATATACGATATTGTGAATCGAGTTATTACGGTTTAGCTTACACGCAAGGCATGTTTCTAAACCTTACCTTTTGATATTGAGCAAGTTTCTTAACTCTAATCTTATATTGTGCAAGTTTTCTTTACCCTATCTTGTTTACTATTGAGCACGTTATTCCTAATCCTATTTATACAATTTAAATATATTTGTGCAAAGCTATTTAACCTAACTCTTACTTTGAGAAGGTTTCATACTTTAACTTGTTTCTTGGCATGTAAGCTTCTAAATTCTGATACACTTATGTTGAACAAGTTTTATTGTTCAAATTGCTATTTATTATGTATGCTCAATACTCAATTCTAAACAAAATTCTAACCTTAGCTTAATATTGTTCAAGCAAGATATGTTACATTATTCAATGCTTATGCTTTTAGTTTATTTTTAAAGCATGACCTTCATATACAATGTTGATTCATTTATGACTTATTCCATAGCATATTGTTATTACATTTTTATTCAACTAATCCTTAGTTGATGTTCGTTAAACTCTAAATTACCTTGAAACGTATCCAAACCAAACTTACTTTAGTGCGGACTTGTATTCTAAATGCTGAGATGAACAACCCTATTACAGGGGATAATTTACGTATAGCGTTTAGATGTTTGTGCACAATACATTATACGAAGGGCTGATCCCCCTAAGTACGAGAAGTCCCTACAGTCTTATGACTGTTTAGATTTAAGTTGAAAGAATACGTATAACTTTGGACATAGTTCGTGGTCTTATGAACCTCAAATATATATTTCAAATTATGTTCCTGATTATCATTGATAGAGAATATTATTCAGTTCTATTGAGCCTATTCATTTGGCAGTTGTTATGATATATTATTATTCATTGTCACTTTAAGTGAGCATTTGTTTGCTCACTCTTGCTTATTTAACCATTACAGCTAAAGTTGAGAAGGTCGATGAACCTACCACCAGTAAAGGGAAAGTAAAGATGAACGAGTATTGAAGACTTGTAAACCTGTTGACTTTTATATTGTCAGATTTTATTTTAAATATTGTGATATAGTTATTTAATGTTTGGCACTTGATGTTTGTATTTAAAGGTTAGATAACCTAGGAGATTTTATTGAACTTATTGATGTAATCCTTTAATGGGAAGGTTTATTTTTAATGTGACACCCCCCAAATCCGGGTACTGCATTCCCACAAGATTTGGTGTTCACTTTATACATACAAACATTCATATCTAACTACCCAATCATAATAAAATTGAACAATAAACCTTCCCATAAAGGATTACATTAATAAAATCTCTCAAGTTATCTAACTTTTACATACAATCATTCAAATGCAGAAAATTAAATAACTCGCGTGATAACTATTATTGTAGGTGAATTCCACCAACGGTAAATGTTCTTCCCAACTCCCATTGAAATCCATGATGCATGTTCTCAGCATATCTTCCAATGTTTGGATCATTCGTTCGCTTTGGCCATTTGTTTGTGGATGGTATACCGTACTTATTCACAACTGTGTTCCCATGCATTCTTGTAGTCTCTTCCAAGAGTTTGAAATGAATTACGGATCTCTATCTGACACAATTGACACTGGCACTCCATGTCTCGAAACGATCTCTTTAACGTACAATCTTGCCAACTGATCAAGATTTAACCTAATCTTTATTGGCAAAAAGTGTGTTGATTTTGTTAGTCTGTCCACTATTACCCAAATCACATCGCATCCTCTCTTAGTAGTTGGAAGACCCACCACAAAATCCATTGTGATGTGTTCCCACTTCCATTCCGGTATTTCTAACAGTTGAAGTAATCCGCTTGGTCTTTGATGTTCGGCCTTAACTCTTTCGCACGTCAAGCATTTCGCGACACACTCTGCAACATCTCTTTCCATGTTTGGCCACCAAAAATGACGTCGTAGATCTTGATACATCTTCGTGCTTCCCAGGTGTACAGAATATCTTGAGTAATGAGCTTCGGTCAAGATTTCGTCTTTAATCTCTGGTATCGTTGGAACCCAAATTCTTCCCTCGAACCGTAGTAGTCCTTCGGTATCGATCTTGTATTTCGCATCACTTCCCTCAACCATTTTCTCTTTGATTTTTCCACATTCTTCATCTTGTAGTTGAGCATTCTTCACCTTGTCCACTAAAGTTGGACCAGCTTCTATCTGGAATAGTCGTTCATCGGATTCTTTTGGAAATTTTATTTCCAACTCTAGCTTTGTTATTGCTGAAATAAGCTCCTCCTGAGTGGTTATCAGCATCAACTTTTCATGACTTCCTACTCAAGGCATCTGCAACCGCATTTGCTTTGCCTGGATGATAAAAGATCTCACAATCGTAATCTTTTATCAATCCCATCCATTTTCTTTGTCGCATGTTCAGGTCCTTCTGAGTGAAAATATACTTCAGACTCTTATGGTCTGTGTAAATCTCACATTTCTCTCCATAGAGATAGTGTCTCCATATCTTCAAAGCAAATACTACTGCAGCCAGTTCTAGATCATGAGTCGGATACCCTTTCTCATAATCCTTCAGTTGCCTTGATGCATATGCAATAACTTTGTCGTTCTGCATAAGGACACATCATAACCCTTTATGTTAGGCATCACTATACACCACAAAGTTTTATGTACTATCTGGTAATGATAACACAGGTGTCATACTTAACTTCTTCTTCAAATCTTGAAAACTTTCCTCACACTTCTCCGTCCAAACAAATTTTATAGCTTTCCTTGTCAAACTTGTTAACGGAGTGGCAATCTTGGAAAAATCTTGAATAAACCGTCTATAATAACCGGCCAGTCCCAAGAAATTCCTCACCTCCGAAGGTGTTCTTGGTTGTTCCCAATTGATTACAGCTTCCACTTTTGATGGATCCACTGAAATCCCATCTTTGTCAATCACATGTCCCAAAAATTGTACACAATCTAACCAAAATTCACACATGGAGAATTTCGCGTACAACTTCTCCTTTCTTAGTGTTTCCAATGTTAAACGTAAATGTTCCACGTGTTCTTCTTGAGTTTTGGAGTACACCAGAATGTCGTCGATAAATACCACTACGAACTTGTCTAAGAATGGTTTAAACACCATGTTCATCAAATCCATGAATGCAGCAGGGGCATTGGTCAAACCAAAAGACATCACCAGAAACTCGTAATGTCCATACCGAGTTCTGAATGTCGTTCTAGGTATATCCTCCTTCCTTACCTTCAATTGGTGATACCCACTTCTTAAATCTACTTTCGAGAAGTATTTAGCACCCTTCAACTGATCAAACAAGTCATCTATTCTTGGTAACGGATATTTATTCTTAATAGTGACTTTGTTTAACTCCTTATAATCAATGCAAAGATGCATTGACCCATCCTTCTTCTTCACGAATAACATCGGTGCTCCCCACGGTGATACGCTTGGTTGAATATACTTTTTGTCTAACTGCTCCTACATTTGTACCATCAGTTCCTTCATCTCTACCGGAGCCATTCTGTATGGGGCTTTCGATATTGGGGCAGTTCCTGGCTCTAAGTCAATCACGAACTCAATCTCTCTGTCAGGTGGAAGTCCCGGAAAATCCTCTGTAAACACATATATGAATTCCCTAACCACTGGTATTTCTTCCAGTTTCACACCCTTCTTCTGAGTATCAACTATGTAAGCTAAATAACCCACACAGCCTTGACTCAACAACTTCTTGTCCTACATAATCGTCAGACATTTCATTTGTCTAGGTGATTTGCTACCATAGAAAACTACCTTTGACGGAGTCATATGGTTTACACATTTCTTTTGGCAATCAATTACCGCTCCATAATTGAACAGCCAATCCATTCCTAAAATAACATCAAACTCTCCAAGTCTAATCAGGATTAAATCTACAATCATGATATTCCCCTTAATATTCACCCTACAATTCTTGTGTATGAACCTAACAGGAATCACTTCTTTATTTGCAATTTCTATGTTCAAAGGAAAATTCAATTCTTCACTAGGTAATCCTAACCTCTTAGCAAATTCATTAGATATGAACGAGCAAGTAGCACCCGAATCAAATAATACATAAGCATCAATATCATTGATTGGGATAATACCTGACACAACATCCTTTGATTGCACAGCATCTTGCACAGTCATGTTGAAGGTTCTGGATGTAGGTTTGTTTGATGTCATTGGTCCAGCAATAGCCCATGTACCTCCACTGCTACCTCCCTTTTTCCCTATTGCCTCTTTAGCCTTCTTCTTAGGGCACTCACGAGCAAAGTGATCCTTGGATCCACACATGAAGCAAACATTCTTCTTTGGTTGAGTGCAATTTGGGGCGATGTGACCCTCCTGGCCACAATTAAAGCATACTCGTTTCACCATTAAGCACACACCCTTTTGAAACTTCCCGGATTTAGCACATGCTTCGAACTTCTTATTCTGATGGTTACCCTACTGATTTCCAACACCCATATTTCCATTCCATTTTCTCTTCAGATTGTTGTTGTCATTTTCACTACCACCACCACCATTTTTAACCTCAACTTCATTCTTCTTCTTTTTCTGTTCTTGATTAAACTTCATTACTACCTCACCTCCACCTTCAGCGAGAATTTCCATTACTGTTGTGAATGTCTTCAGCTGGAACAGGGAGACCCTACTGTACAACCAAGGCTTCAGTCCCTGCTCAAACCTCCTAGCCTTGAGCTCATCCGTGTTGACTTGATATGGCGCAAACCTCGCCAACTCATTGAATTTTGCGGCATACTCAGACACCGTCATCGTTCCCTGTTTCAGTTCTAAACTCTGAACCTCTAGCTAACTCTTTGAACTCTCTAGGAAATAAGTCTCGAAGAATATCTCCTTAAACCTATCCCAGGTCATCACCCTTTGTCCTTCCCAAGTTTTATTGGCCTGCCGCCAATAATTAGCCTTTTCTTTCAACATAAATGTTGCAAAAGCAGTCTTCTGATCCTCCCCTACTCTCGTAACATCGAATACTTTCTCTATCTCCATGATCCAGGTTTGTGCCTCTACTGGATTCATTGACCCACAGAATTCTGGTGGTCCAACTACCTTGAAATCCTTAAAAGTTGTACCTTAATCCTGAGGTTGATTCTGCAAAGCACCCGTTAGTAACGTCACTAACTGCTGAACTGGGTTAGCCTCAACATTGTCGTTATTGGTTTCCTCAGTGGTTCTCTGTCGTGGTTGACGTCTTGGAGGCATTTTCTGTTAAAACACACTCATTAGATTGTTTCTCAATTCTTTTAAGTATTTTTTACTTACTTGCCTCCATAAAATAAATCATCACATAACACATAACACTTTGGAATAAAATAAAATAATAACTTTTATTCATTCATAATCCTTTTGAAAAACCTAAGAACAATAGCATCACTGCTATTTACATTACTTTCCTGAACTACTAAAGTTTCAGGATAACATCATCATCATATCCCATGGGTTACATAACACTTTGGATTTACATATTATTTAACATTTTATTAATCTCATATCAGGTACATTCCCTACGATGTCCTACTAAGATACTGTGTAGCCTTACGACGCTCTTCCTCCATAATCCGGAACATTGTTCGGCGATCTAATATGTATGATGGCAACATCTCAAACTGAATCGGATAACCTATAACCCAATCTTGAGCTCGATTAATTACGGTGTTGAATACGTTATCCATCTTCATCCTCTCTTCCTGTGCGTCTCTCGCTGCTATCCCGACTCTTTGAAAAGCTTCCTCATATGAATCTTTGGCTCTTGCCCTCTTAGTAAATTCTTCTTACAGCTTGTTCTTCAATTCTGCGATCTCCTCGATCAGTTGTTCATTCACTCCTTCAGTGTGAACCAGCTTCTCTTCGACATTAGTCAAACGTTCATCTCGATCTTGTATCTCGTCGTCCTTCTGTGTCATGGAAGTCTGTTGTTCAGCTACTATCTCTTACAACTCCTCGACTGTATCCTGAAGTTCCACATTATGGTCGTAGACTTCATCGTACATACGAGCGGCTATCGAGTTCAGTGAAATCTCTTCTTCCTCGTCCTCATCCTCGTCCTCGTCATCCTCATTCTCTTGTGGCAGCTCAACGGGATCCTCCTCATCCGTTTCCACATCATCATCCTCCTCTTCAACCATTGTGACCACCGGAGCTGACTCCCGGGGAAGTAGTTATTCCAAAACCACTTGAATGTCACGAGACTCCTCCTCTCTAGGCATCCGAGGTCCTTCCTCTCTAGCTTGACTGGATTCTCCGACATTCGTCATCCTGACAACAAAAATTTTAAGTTTTAATTATTAATCATTACTACTCGACACTCACCAGCACATAAGTTGTAATCACATAAGCACATAATGTTTTATTACTTCTTCCTTAAAACTCGATAAGAATTCATCACCACTATCTTTTCAAAGGTTACTTCCTAAGGCTTTTCCCCCCACCTAAGGTTCATAACCTAAAGCTTTGATACTAACTTGTGACACCCCCCAAATCCGGGTACTGCATTCCCAAAAGATTTGGTGTTCACTTCATACAAACATTCATATCTAACTACCCAATCATAATAAAATTGAACAATAAACCTTCCCATATAGGATTACATTAATAAAATCTCCCAGGTTATCTAACCTTTACATACAGTCATTCAAATATGGAAAATTAAATAACTCCATTACAATCATTAAAATGAAGTCTGATAATAAAATATCAACATGAATACAAGTCTTCAATACTTGCTCATCTTTCCCTTTCCTTTACTGGTGCTAGGTACATCGACCTTCTCGACTTTAGCTGTAATAGTTATATAAGCAAGAGTGAGCAAACAACGCTCACTTGAAATGATAATGAATAAATCTTTACAACAATTGTAAAATAATAGGCTCAATAGAACTAAACAATATGTTCTATTAAAGATAATTAAAATTCTAAATCATATATCTAGGTCTTAAGACCACGAACTATGTCCACAGTTATAAGTAATCTTTCAACTTAAACTTTAACAGTCATAAGACTATAAGGACTCCTCGTACTTAGGGGGATCAGCCCTTCGTACAATGTATTGTGCACAAACATTTCAACGCTAAGTGTAAACCCCTAATAATAGGGTTATTCATCTCAGCATTTAGAGTACAAGTCCGCACCAAAGTAAGTTTAATTTGGATACGTTCCAAGGTAATTTAGAATTCAACGGTCATCAACTAAGGATTAGTTGAATGAAAAGGTAATAACACTATGTTACGGAATAAACCATAATTGAATCAACGTTGTAAATTAAGCTCATGCATTAGGAATAATCTAATAGCACAAATATTGAATAATATTACATACCTTGCTTCGAACAACATTAAGCTAAGGTTAAAATCTTAGAATTAAATGTTAAGCATGCATAATAAGTAGTAAATTGAACGATAAAACTTGTTCAACATAAATATATGAGAATATATTAACTTGTATGCTAAATAACAAGTTAAAGATAAGAATAACTTGCTCAATATAATCAAGATAAGGTAAGTAAACTTGCATCATCATGAACAAACTAGATACAAGAACTTGCTCAATAATAAACAAACTAGCTCAACGAAAGTGTAAGCTATCACAATGTAACAATAGATTTAGATAACTTGCAAAATCGTAAATAAACTAGCTCAACGAAAGTGTGGAGATAGAAAACTTGCACAACGAAGGTTTAGGGTTAGAAGACTTACCTTACGTGTAGGCTAAACTAAAATAATTCAATTCACAATGTCCTATACACATATCAATAGGATACAATTCGTCATTACCAACACTCAATATATCTACAACACGTATTGTTTGATTTTTAAATCACTTAATCAATTTACACCAATAACATAATAATAAAGCTTGTTAGGTGTTAATAACATGCTCGTTCTTAGCACTAGAATACCAAAATAACAAAAATTGCATGTTAAACAATCATCATATTACATTGCATTAACAATTATAGACTTTTGTGCAAAACAAAAGTCATTCTTGGACCTACTGCAAATCGACGCCGCGGCGCCACAGTTTACACTGTGGGCCGCGCTGCGGCTCGGGTCCGGTGCTGCGGCACGAGAACTATGCCAGGCAGCGGCGCTGTGGCGCGAAGGTTGGCGTTGTGGCGCTGACTTCGGTGCTGCGGCGCGAAGTGCTGGGCTGCGGCCCTAATTTTGGCGCTGAGGCGTCGAAACTTGCATAACCCAACACACGAAGAACAGAACAACTAAATTTTGACTAATTAACACTGCAAAAATCTAAATTAACATGTATAATTTATGTACACTACTCATAAAACATTACCAAGCATGCCTATACTAATTTAGCACAACTTAAACAATAATTTAAGCTAATTTAAATCCTTGAAACACTGTTTTAAAACAAAACTCCATTGTTGACGTTGTTTAACAAGATTTAATACTATAAACTGCAATCATCCATCAAATTCATTCCTTTGAACTACGGTCTCATTAAATTCTTACCCAATTAACATACACAAGGTTCAATTTCACCATTAGTTCACAAACAAAGTATAAATTTTGATACTCTACAAATCACGTTCATACATGTATGTTCACTGTAAAACCAATTTCTTTCTTTTAAACGTAATTTAGCATACAATCTTATCTATATATTAAGCATACAATCATATATATATGCTAGTATAACAACCACAATTACAATTACACACAATTTCATAACTAATTATAGAAACATGGTTTACTGTAATTTTGTAAAAACTACACAGAGACTTTAGGCATCATGAAGTAAAACATATATACGTACATATATTAAGGTTATAGAAACATACCTTTTGTTACTCAGACAATCCTTGCTTAACACCACAGAAATTGTTTGAAACCTCAAGAATTACTCTCAAATTCTGACAAGTCTCTCTCAAAACTCTATGTAACTTTTCTTTCTTTTCTCAGTAATAGACTAGGCTACTAACAATAGTAAGTGTAAACTACTAAATTGATAGGAAGCCAACGTAAAATAAAACGGATAGGTAATAATACGCCTACTAAATAACATCAGTTACAAATAAAAATATAACGTATAGGTTATAAATATATATTTTATTTATTTAATTTATATTATTAATAATTTAAAATTCAAAAATCCAAAAGTCACAGAGCTTTGTTTGGCAAAACTCTTTAAAAAATTAAACACCTAATATTTTTAAGCCTTATTTGGTAAACTAAATTAAACTCCTTAATTTATTTTAATAACTCATTTTATAGTATAGTTATTTGTCACACTTTATTTAATTAAATTTTCATAATTAATTTAATTAATTCTAATAACAATTTATTAGATTAATTCACCCCATAAATCAATACCACATAATTATAATTTTATTCAATCAACTACCACATCATTTTAATTACCACATCAAATTAAAATATCATTATAATAATTCATTTAATCACTATAAACTCTCTAACTTAATTATTAAATTAAATTAGAATATTATATCATAATAATTAATTTCCTTAATTCATTAATTATTTATTTAACAAATAATTAACCAAATCAAATCAAACAAATATCTATTCACGATAAACACATATATTAAATATTTATATAATTCAATAAATATTTAAACATTACAATTTAAAAATTAGGATTGTTACAGTTAAACTTTATTATATTTGGGTAGTTAGAAATGAATGTCATATCAAGTGAACACCAAATCTTGTAGGAATGAAGTACCCGAATTTAGGTGTGTCACAAGTTGGTATCAAAGCTTTAGGTTATGAACCTTATGTGGGTAAAAGCCTTAGGAAGTAACCTTTGAAAAGATAGTGGTGATAAACTCTTATCGACTTTTATGAAAAAAGTAATAAAACACTTATGTGCTTATGTGATTGCAACGTATGTGCTCGTGAGTGTCGAGTAGTAATGATTAGTAATTAAAATTTAAAATTTTGTTGTCATGATGGCGAATATAGGAGAATCCAGTCAGGCTAGGGAGAAAGGACCCCAGATGCCTAGAGAGGAGGAGCTTCATGACATTCAGGTGGTTTGGGAACAACTACTACCACGGGAGTCATCTCTGTTGGTTACAGTGGTTGAGCAGGAGGGTTTACCTGATGAGGATGATGAGGTAGAGACAGATGAGGCGGACCCCAGTGAGCTACCATAGTTCGATGGGGATGAGGATGATAAGGAAGAAGAGTTTCCACCGAACTAGATTTCAGCCCGTATGTACGACGAGATATATGACCGCAATATGGAATCTCAGGATAGAGTCGAGGAGTTGGAAGACATAGTAGCTGAACAGCATACCTCGATGGCACAAAAGGACGACGAGATCTGAGACCTAGATGGACGTCTGAGTAATGCTGAATGGAAGCTGATTCACACTGAAGGAGAGAACGAGTAAATGATAGAGGAGATCGTGGAGCTGAAGAACAAATTGAAAGAAGAATTCGGCAAGAGAGCAAGAGTTGAAGACACATTTGAGAAAGCTTCTCAGCGTACAGGAGTAGCAGAGGGGGAAGCACAAGCAAAGAAGATCAAGATGGAGGAGATGAATAACGTATTCAACACCGTGATTAATCGAGCTCAAGATCAAGTTATGTATTATCCGATTCAGTTCGAGACGATGTCACCGTACATGTTAGATCGCAGAACAATGTTTCGTATTATGGAAGAAGAGCGTCGTAAGGCTACGCAACATCTTAGTAGGTCATCGTAGGGAATGTACCTGATATGCAATTAATGATATGATAAATAAGATGTAAATCCCAAGTGTTATGTAACCAATGGGATATGATGATGATGATGTTATCCTGAAATTTTAGTAGTTCTGGAAAGTAATGTAAATAGCAGTAATGATATTGTTCTTATGTTTTCTAAAAGATTATAAATAAATAAAAGTTATTAGTTTATTCAAAATATTATGTGTTATGTGATGAACTTTTATGATGTGCAAGTTAAATAGAAAATACTTAAAAGAAATTGAGTAATAATCTAATAAGTGTGTTCCAAGCAGAAAATGCCTCCAAGAAGATGACAACCACGACAACAACGACAACCACGACAACAACGACAACAGACCCCTGAGGGATCTACCAACAATAACAACGCTGAAGCTAACCCAGTTCAGCAGTTGGTGATGCTTCTGACAAGAGCACTGTAGAATCAACTGCAGAATTAAGCTATAACTTTTAAGGATTTTAAGGCGGTTGGACCACTAGAATTACGTGGAACCATGAATCTGGTTGACGCACAGACCTGGATCATGGAAATAGAGAAGGTATTTGACGTTGCTAGGGTTGGTGAGAACCAGAAGACTGCTTTTACAACATTCATGTTGAAAGCAAAGGCCAGTTATTGGTGGCAAGCCAATAAAACTCGAGGAGGTAAAGGGGTAATGACTTGAGATAGGTTTAAGGAGATATTTTTTTAGACTTATTTTCCCGAGAGTTCAAGGAATCAGATGGAGGTGCAGTTTCTAGAACTGAAGCAGGGCACAATGACAGTGTCGGAGTATACAGCAAGGTTCAATGAATTGGCAAGGTTTACGCCATATCAAGTGAACACAGATGAGCGCAAGGCGAGGAGGTTTGAACAGGGATTGAAGCCCTGGTTGTATAGCAGAGTCTCCCTGTTCCAGTTGAAGACGTTTACAATGGTGCTTGAGAAGGCAACTCTCACTGAGGGTGGAGGCGAGGCTGTAACAAAATATAATCAAGAACAAAGAAAGAAGAAGAATGAGGGTGAAGGTTAGAATGGTGGTAGTGGTGGTGGAAATGGTAGTAATAACTGGAAGAGGAAGTGGAATGCAAGTGCTGGTACTGGAAGCCAACAAGGTAGCCAGCAGTTAAAGAAGTTTAAAGCATGTGCTACATGCAGAAAGAATCACATTGGCATGTGCTTAAGGGGTAAGCGAGTATGCTTCAACTGTGTCCAGGAGGGTCACGTTGCCCCAAATTGTAATCAACCAAAGAAGAATGTTTGCTACACGTGCGGGTCAAAGGACCATTTTTCTCGTGAGTGCCCTAAGAAGAAAGCTGGAGAGACAACGGGAAGCAACGAAGGTAGCAGTGGAGGTATATTGACCACTGCTGGACCAACGTCATCAAACAGACCCATAGCCAGAACCTTCAACATGACTGTGCAAGATGCTGTTCAATCAAAGGATGTTGTGTCAGGTATTATCTTAATCAATGATATAGATGCTTATGTATTATTTGATTCGGGTGCTACTTGCTCGTTTATATCTGATGAATTTGCTAAGAGGTTAGAATTGCCTAGTGAAGAATTGAATTTTCCTTTAAACATAGAAATTACGAGTAGGGAAGTGATTCCTGTTAGGTTCGTATACAAGAATTGTAGGGTGAATATTAAGGGAAATGTCATGATAGTAGATTTAATCCCGATTAAACTTGGAGAGTTTGATGTTATATTGGGAATGGATTAGCTGTTCAATTACGGAGCGATAATTGATTGCCAAAAGAAATGTGTAAACCTTATGACTCCATCAAAGGTAGTTTTCTATGATAGCAGATCGCCTAGACATACGACATATCTGACGATTATGCAGGCCGAGAAGTTATTGAGTCAAGGCTGTGTGGGTTATTTATCTTACATAGTCGATACTCAGAGGAAGGGGGTGAAACTGAAAGAGATACCGGTGGTTAGGGAATTTATAGATGTGTTTCCAAACGATTTTCCAGGACTTCCGCCTAACAGAGAGATTGAGTTCATGATCGACTTAGCGCCAGAAACCGCTCCGATATCGAAGGCCCCGTACAGAATGGCTCCGGTAGAGATGAAGGAACTGATGGTAGAACTGCAAGAGCTGTTAGACAAGAAATACATTCATCCGAGTGTATCACCGTGGAGAGCACCGGTGTTATTCGTGAAGAAGAAGGATGGGTCAATGCATCTTTGCATTGATTATAGGAAATTAAACAAAGTCACTATTAAGAATCAATATCTGTTGCCAAGAATAGATGACTTGTTTGACCAATTAAAGGGTGCTAGATACTTCTCGAAAATAGATTTGAGAAGTGGATATCATCAATTAAAGGTAAGGAAGGAGGATGTATCTAGAACGACATTCAGAACTCGGTATAGACATTACAAGTTTTTGGTGATGTCTTTTGGTTTGACCAACGCCCCTGCTGCATTTATTGATTTGATGAACAGGGTGTTTAAACCATTCTTAGATAAGTTTGTGGTGGTATTCATCGATGATATCTTGGTATACTCTAAATCTCAAGAAGAACACGTGGAACATTTACATTTGACGTTGGAGATGTTAAGAAAGGAAAAGTTGTATGCAAAATTCTCTAAGTGTGAATTCTGGCTAGAACGCGTACAATTTCTTGGGCATATAATTGATAAAGACGAGATTTCAGTGGATTCATCAAAAGTGGAAGCTGATAAGTGGATTTTATATACACGAATCGATATTCATTTCAAGTTTAAATTAGTATTTATTTTCATATTTTGTGTTCGTTTTTACTTGTTTCATGTTATTTTATGTGTAGGGTGGTCATGGATGCATTTGGTATGAAAAGGCGGTCTTTTTGGAGCAAAAGTGAAAAAAATTGGAACTTAAGGATTTTTGAAGTCACTAGCCTGCCGGGGCGGGCCTGTTTTACACTATACCCCCCGCCGAGGCGGGGGTCCTGTTTCCTGAACTGTCCTGTTCTATTTTGACTTCTGCTAGGGCGCGGTTTGTGGGCTTGGCTGGTGCGTTTTGGACTCCAATAAAAGGAAAATTCGTCCAGAAGTCAGGAGAGCTGGCTACCACTTAGAAAAACAACAATCCTATAACACAAAGGCAAGATTTTCAGCGCAAATTCAAGGAATTGAAGAGCGAGCATTGGAGGAGTAATTTTCAGAGATTGTCACGATAGTTGCAAATCGAGGCTACGTGAAGGGGTTTTTCTATAATTCTTCTTCTCTTCCATTTGTTTGTAATTGTGATGATGTTTTCAACAAATTATTCAGTTTTTAATTCATTCGTTATGAACTAATTTATTTATTAGACTTGTGATGGATCTTTGAGCGTAACGATGATTCTATAACTTTGATTTCTAATTCAATAAGATATTTTCAGTTTATCTATGTTAATTTGTGCGTGAATTTAAGAATTGCCTGATCAACAGTTCTTTGTGGATTTAAAAGGAATCGAGAGAGGAGATTCGAATCTAGACCTAGTTAGTATAGCATGTGTCATAAATTATGTCGATAGCATATTTGTGATTATTGTTAAGGTAGAGATACGCTTGACATCTCATGTAATCGTATAGAGAGCTTAAGCTTCAACCTTTTTTATTGCAGTTCACATAGAGATATAGTGAGTTGGTTAAATTAGGTGTTTAACGGATTTCTATCTTAATTGTGGATTAATGTTAATATGGTATTAGTGCATCGAGAGGTGGCTCTTACTACATTTGTGTTCTTGATTAATAAACTGGAATATTAAGTTGAGTTGGAATAAATGTTTGAAAATCAGAGTGAGGTTTAGGGTGAAATCATAAGTCTAATTCTCCATTAATTGTTTAAAAAATTCCGGATTTCGTTATTGGTGATTGTTTTTGTGATAATTTAATTATTCATTAATTTAGTTGCTTTTAATTAGTTACTTTGAAAACCATTGAATTGATTAGTTTAATAAAATTAGGGTTAATATAAAATTGATAATTGTGAAGTTAAGATTCTTGGTATTTTGTCCTCGTGGGAACGATATTTTATTCAATACTATATTACTTGTTGACCACATACACTTGCGTGTTTTGTGCATATTAATTTTACCTAACAAGTTTTTGGCGCCGTTGCCGGGACAATTTAGCCGAGATTTTAATATTTGTTTTTACAATATCAGTTTAATTAGTCATGTTTTTACTTAAACATTTTTTTGTTTTCTCTATTTCAGGTTTTCGACATCGGTTTATGAAAACACAGTCTAAACATCTAGACTTGCTACCTTTTAAGGACGACATTGACAAACGCTTTCAAAAGTTGAGTAAGTGGATTGAGGAAATGAGAACCGAATTTGAGAATTCTGATAAGGAAGGAACGATGGCATCCGAAGACCAGAAAGCGTTGAGGGATTTTTCCACACCTAAGGTGACTGATCTGCAGTCAAGTATTACTAGGCCTGCAATTGCTGCGAACGCTTTTGAAATAAATCCTGGGACTATTCAGATGATGCAGAATTCATGTCAATTTGGGGGAGTGGCACACGACGATCCAAATGAGCACTTGCTCAGTTTTTTTGAAATGTGCGACATGTTCAAGTACAACGGGGTGTCGGACGAGGCAGTAAGACTTCGCTTGTTCCCATTTACCTTACGGGACAAGGCGACGAGTTGGTTACACTCTTTACCGCCAGGTTCGATCACTACGTGGGAGGATTTAGCTCAAAAATTTCTTGCCAAATTTTTCCCACCGGCAAAGACTGCAAAAATGAGAAGTGACATCACAGTGTTTGAGCAACAGAGTGGAGAGTCACTATATGAGTCATGGGAGAGATACAAAGAATTACTCAGGAAGTGCCCACATCATGGTTTGGCCAAATGGCTACAAATGAACACCTTCTATAACGGGCTACATGGAAATATCAGAGCAAGTATTAATGCGGCATCGGGGGGTGCATTCTTGGCTAAGAGTTACGAGGATGCTTACAATTTGATAGAAACAATGTCGAAAAATAACTACCAGTGGCCCACATCAAGAATGACACAGGCAAAGGCGGCTGGGATCTTGGAAATAGATGGATTAACATCTATACACGCAACCATTTCTGCACTATCCATGAAGTTTAATAAGATGAATGAGACGGTGAAGACGTTAGCAGGGGCTCAAACTCAACAAGTTCAGCAGGTTATGGCAGTATGCGAATTATGTGCGGGGGATCATCTGACAGAGCAGTATGCAATAAATCCAGCATCCGTTCAGTACATAGGCAACTACAATAGAAATCCACAAAATACATACCAAAATACCTACAACCAGGGGAATAGGAACCACCCAAACCTCTCGTGGAGCAATAATCAGCAAAATCAAGCTCCACGACCATCATATCCCCCTGGATTTCATAGTCATCCACAACAGATTCAACAGCAGGACATGAAATCTGATGATGAGGAATCCTGGGCAAGGTACAGAACTAGCACCGATTTGGCTTTGAAGAATCAAGCTATTGCTATCAAGAATATAGAGAATCAGATAGGGCAAATTGTGTTGGCATTGAATAGTAGACCATAAGGAACATTACCTAGCGACACCGAAAGAAATCCGAAGGGTAATCATGAGCAATGTCAGGCAGTTATGTTGAGAAGTGAAAAACACCTCGGTGGGATTAGTGCAGAAAATTCAGCAACACCGGAGGAAAAAGCCGACGACAGTAATGCAGTAGAGGGGAACAAAGCAGAGGAACCAAAGCTAAACAGTAAACCGATTGTTCATCCTCCATCGCCATTTCAGCAGAGAGTCCAAAAACAGAAGTCCGATAAGCAGTTCGCGAAATTTTTAGATGTGTTCAAGAAACTCCAGATTAACATTCCATTTGCAGAGGCCCTAGAGCAAATGCCGAGTTACGCGAAGTTTATGAAGGGAATTCTGTCAAGGAAGAAGAAATGGGAAGACTTCGAAACAGTGGCACTAACAGAGGAGTGCAGTGCAGTGTTACAGAAAAAGCTTCCACCTAAACTTAAAGACCCGGGAAGCTTTACTATCCCGTGCACGATCGGGAAGATGTCATTCAACAAATGCCTATGTGATTTGGGAGCAAGCATAAATCTGATGCCATTATCAGTATATTCAGAATTGGGTTTGCCCGCGCCAAAGCCTACGAATATTTTATTACAGTTGGCGAATAGGTCAGTCACATATCCGAGAGGCATTGTAGAGGACATTTTGGTAAAAGTGGATAAGTTTATATTTCCTGCGGACTTTATCATACTGGATTTCGAGGAAGATAAGAACATCCCGATCATCCTAGGAAGACCTTTCTTGGCCACAGGAGGGACACTCATAGACCCGCAAAAAGGAGAACTTACAATGAGGGTCCAAGATCAAGAAGTAAAATTCAATGTGTTTAAGGCCATGAAATATCCTATGGACGAGGAAGAGTGTAATCGAATGGACTTAATTGATCAGATTACCAGCGAAGATATGAGCAAGAGTTTAAGCAATGATCCGTTAGAAACAACTTTACTAGGGGATGAGAAAAAAGACGACCTGGAAATTGTGGACTTATTACAGATGCTAAACTCATTGCCACAAGTTAGCCGATTCAGAGCACCGATTGAACCTCTGCACACCGAGGATACAGTTGCAAAAAAATTGAAACCATCATTGGAAGAGCCACCGGCATTGGAACTTAAGCCACTCCCTAAACATCTCAGGTATGCGTATTTAGGCGATTTAAATTCTTTACCGGTAATTATTTCTGCTGCACTTAACGAATTACAGGTAGAAAAGTTGTTGAGGGTGCTTCGGGATCACAAATCAGCAATTGAATGGACGATTGCGGATATAAAAGGCATTAGCCCGTCATTTTGCATGCACAAGATTCTGATGGAGGGTAATACAAGCCCATCGGTGGAGCATCAACGTCGACTTAACCCAATCATGAAGGAAATGGTCAAGAAGGAAATTCTAAAATTATTGCATGCCGGAGTCATATATCCAATTTCCGACAGTCAATGGGTAAGTCCGATTCATTGTGTGCCGAAGAAAGGGGGAATGACAGTAATTCAGAATGAGGATAATGAGTTAATTCCAACAAGGTCAGTAACAGGTTGGAGGGTGTGCATTGATTATAGGAGATTGAATAAGGCAACCCGGAAGGACCATTTCCCCTTACCTTTTATCGATCAAATGTTAGACAGGTTAGCGGGACATGAGTTTTACAGCTTATTGGATGGATATTCAGGATATAATCAAATTGCTATCGCTCCTGAGGATCAAGAAAAGACAACATTCACTTGCCCCTACGGCACCTTTACATTCAGGAGGATGTCATTCGGACTGTGTAATGCACTGGCAACTTTCCAGCGGTGTATGATGGCTATTTTTTGGGACATGGTGGAGAAAAATGTTGAAGTATTCATGGACGATTTCTCGGTCTATGGAAGCACTTTTGACACTTGCTTAGAGAATCTGGTCATGGTATTGCAGCGTTATAAGGACACCAACCTCATACTAAATTGGGAAAAATGCCACTTCATGGTTGAAGAGGGCATAATATTGGGACATAAGGTGTCGGCTCAAGGATTGGAGGTGGACAAGGCAAAGTTAGACACGATCGAGAAACTACCTCCACCGAGCTCAGTTAAGGGTATTCGCAGTTTTCTGGGGCATGCTGGATTCTACCGGAGGTTCATAAAGGACTTCTCTAAGATTGCAAAACCTCTATGCAGTCTTTTAGAGAAGGATGCGACTTTTAGCTTTACTGCGAAATGCAAATCCGCGTTTGAATTATTGAAGAAGAAGTTAACTACAGCCCTCGTGATAATCGCACCAACCTGGAAAATGCCATTCGAACTCATGTGTGATGCAAGCGACTATGCGATTGGGGCTGTTTTGGGCCAAAGACGAGACAAGGTGTTTCACGCCATATACTATGCAAGCAAAACACTAACTGAAACTCAAATGAACTATACTACTACGGAAAAGGAATTGCTTGCAGTAGTATACGCGTTCGACAAATTCTGGACATATTTGATCGGGACTAAGGTAATAGTCTACACAGACCACTCGGCGATTCGGTACTTAATAGCGAAAAAAGACGCTAAGCCACGCCTTATCCGATGGATTCTCCTACTTCAAGAGTTTGATTTAGAAATTAAAGATAGAAAGGGGACGGAGAATCAAGTTGCCGACCATTTATCAAGACTGGAAAATCCAGAGAAAATGAATGAAGATAGAGGCGTGATTAATGAGACATTCCCGGATGAGCGGTTATTTGGGGTGCATGCAGAATTTCCGTGGTATGCAGACTTCGCGAATTATGTGGTAAGCAAGATTCTTCCCCCAGATCTCACACGACAACAGAAAAAAAAGTTTCTTCATGACGTCAAGTGGTACATGTGGGATGAGTCGTATCTGTTTAAGCAATGCGCCGATAATATGATACGACGATGTATTCCATATAGTGAAATCCAAACCATACTACAAGAATGCCATTCATCGGTGTACGATGGATATTATGAAATTGAGCGCACTGCAGCGAAAGTTCTTCAATCTGGGTTTTATTGGCCTACATTATTCAAAGACGCCCACCAATTTATGAAAACATGTGATAGATGCCAAAGGGTGGGAAACGTATCGAAACGGAATGAGATGCCCCTATAAACAATTCTGGAAGTGGAAATCTTTGATGTATGGGGCATCGATTTCGTGGAACCATTTCCGTCGTCTTTGAGCAATCAGTATATTCTGCTCGCGGTGGATTACGTATCTAAATGGGTTGAACCTGCAGCATTGCCATCTAATGATGCCAAGGTGGTCCTCAAGTTTCTACAGAAAAATATTTTCACGAGGTTTGGCATGCCAAGAGCAATAATTAGTGATGAAGGAAGTCACTTCTGCAATAAGTCGTTTACAGCTCTTTTGGCTAAGTATGGGGTCAATCACAAAGTGGCTACAGCGTATCACCCTTAAACTAATGGGCAAGTCGAGGTATCGAATAGAGAAGTTAAGAAAATTCTGGAGAAAGTCGTAAATTCGAGTCGAAAAGATTGGTCACTTCGATTGGACGACGCATTATGGGCGTACCGGACTGCATACAAAACACCAATCGGGATGTCACCTTATCAATTCTTGTACGGAAAGGCATGTCACTTACCAGTAGAGCTACAGCACAAGGCTTATTGGGCAATACAGAAATTGAATTTTGATCAAGCCGCAGTGGGAGAAAAGAGGCTACTCCAACTTAATGAGCTCGACGAATTTCGCCTCCAAGCTTACGAGAATGCCAAGCTTTACAAAGAAAAAGTAAAAAAATGGCACGACCAAAAAATTGTGCAACGAACATTCGAGCCGGGTCAAGAAGTCCTCTTGTTCAATTCGCGGCTGCGTTTGTTCCCCGGAAAGCTTAAGTCAAGATGGTCGGGACCGTTTACTATAAAACGAGTATTTCCTCATGGCGCCATTGAACTCTACAGTCGCAATCTGCTAGAAACATTCAAAGTCAATGGACAACGGATAAAACACTACTGGGGTGGCGAGTCGAATTGGGACGCCGATAACATCATCCTCGCCGATACTCAATAAAATAGGGAGTAGTCAGGCTGAACGACTTAAAATCAAGCGCTAATTGGGAGGCAGCCCAATATTTCTTTATATTTCATATTTCACGTTTAATTTGTTAGGATATAGTTATGAAGTAGTAGTTAGGACTTGTCAATTATTAAGTTTGTTAAAATTCTCTGAAAAGTACTAAAAATTTATCAAAACTCCAAGTCATCATTAATTTAACGTATTGCTTGTTTTTGGTTTCAGGAGAGGTCAAACACGACTCAGAGCAACAAGGCCTACGCAATGGAGGGAAATTAGAAAATTTTTCATCTCCAAAATTTTGGACCAAAAATTTTAGCAGGGGACTAGCACGTCGGGGCGGGCCTGTTTGGCCTAGCACCCCCCGCCGGGGCGGGGGTCCTGATTTCTGGCCAGACAAGTACTTTAAAACCGCATGCCCCAACCACTTTCCCCTCACTTAACAACTATTGCTACTTCAGTTTTGTTTTCTCTCCTCACCATAACCCACGATCCTAACCTACTACCACCACCATTACCACCACCTAAATCATTTTACCCACCTTCTACCCCATATCCTCCACACTATGTCAATCGTATTCACCACCTTCTCCACCCTATATCACTCTATATAAACCCTAACTCCTATTTCCAATATACCAATTCCATTACACCCGAATTCTTCAAGCAATTGGGCTACACACACTTAAGGGTAAGTTACATAGCATTAACATCAAGCTTTCATCTTCTCTCTCCTGACAGTCCATAGAAATAATCTAAGTTTAGGGGGATCCGAACGAGCTGTGCACGCCAAGTATTTGACAGATTGACTGAAACAAGTTTTCGGGAGAGGAAGTGGTTATTAGCAAGAGTTCACTTCTAACACGCAATGGCATCTCAACCAACACCCAAACGCCAATGGGGGGCGAGTTCAAGTTCCACTCCACCGACATGAATTTATGACCGCCGAAAATTCAGAAGTGCCGCCGCCGCCAACCGGTACGATTATATGGTTACCAAGGCTCTTACACCGGAGCGGGGGCTGGCTCCCGAGGGGAATGATGGGGAGATGATGTAACAAATTTATCAGCAAGGGTGGTTACAGTTAACGGCGGAGCCCGAGCCCGCCGTTGTGAATGTCGTCAAGGAATTCTATGCGAACGCCGAGGACAAGGCACCATTCAAGGCCTTCGTGCGGGGTCGCACGGTCCCATTCAGTGCTGATGCAATCAATACATATTATCAGCTGAGGGTGCCCCACCAGTGCCAGTATACCTATATGCGGGATTTCGACCCCGACTTTGAGGAGGTTATTCAAAACATGACTAAGCCAGGTACTACATGGATAAAGGGTAGAAAGGGAGGCACAGTGTTTCACAGCAAGGACTTAAGTCGGTACGGAAAAATCTGGTATGCCTTCCTCTGTGCTAAATTGCTACCGTCCACGCACACCTCGAATGTGACGAAGGAAAAGGCACTTCTCCTGTATGCCATCGTGCATGACTTCCTCATCGACATCGGGGCAATTATTAGTTTTTCTATTCGACGATGTCTCCGGGGCAACTTTTTTGGCGGCTTACCACACCCATCTCTCATATGTGGGTTGTGTCGTCAAGATGGAGTGCGTTGGTCCGATGATGAACCTACTCTGATGCCGCTGCAGCTCTTAGATACTCAGATGATAGCGCGGTACTCAGTATGGCCTGGCGGCGAATCGCATCCTAGAGGTCTTGGATTTATTTTTCCATCAGCTTCGGAAGATGAGGCGGAAGCCGAAGATACTTCGGAGGACGAGGATGACACAATGGGTGGTCAAGGAACCGAGCAGGATCCGCAGCCTGAGGTATTTTCTAGTACTCAGTTCCTTGAGTTACAGCACCAAATGACTGCACGGCATAGGGTGACACGTCGGGAAATGCGGCGATTGGCGATGCGCCAAGACCACATGTTTGATGCCATGAACGCATCTTTCGCCTCATTGAATACAACACTCCAAAGTTTTAACCCGACGGCTCAATTTCCATATGAACAACCCGGTCCATTACCTCGATTTCCTCCTAGTGATTCTGATGAGGATGCGCACCAACCACCGCCTCAGACTTAAATAGTTTCAGGGAAGTCCTCGTGCCTTATATTTTTATCCAATGAGGGCATTGTCTTATTTAAGTTTGGGGGAGTTATATTTGTTTAGTTGCATGCATGCTGTTTTATAAATTTTATTTTGCATATTAGTTAGGAGTTTGCATTGTTTTCATATGTTAAAAAAAATTGCATATGTCCAATGGTGTCGCATTCTACAGGTTATTCTGGCAAATGATGAGATTGTGAACAAGTTAAACAATATAGTATAGATTATTAGAACTGTGATATAATTACTGTTATGAATCGATTCTTGGATTTGTTTGAAACTGTTATAAAAAGGGTAGCACTAATAACATCTTTGTTGACCGATTAGTTCAAATTGATACATAAAGGGTTTCTAAAGGATACTGCTAGCGTGAACCAGGAAATGACAAGAATAGGCAGTGAAGGCTGGAATTAGGAAATAACCTAAGTTTGGGGAAATATATGTGGGATATATAAGCTTTGAAAAAAAATTGTAAAAAAAAAGAATGTAATATGTTGAGTCTTGTGGTGGGTTGAGGTGAAGTACTCCCCATAAACACAAGCGTGAGATGGAGCGTAAAACGCACTCACCAACCATCTATGAAAAAAAAAGAGATAAGAAAAAAAAAGCCCCATATGAAAAGAAAAGAAAAGAAATTCAAGAAAAAGGAAGTATAAGTATCCTGCATGTACCCTTGAATTTGGTTAAGTTTAATTTTAGTTGAATCGTGCCTATTTTTGAGATTTTTAAGTTTGCACTGTATAATTCCTTCTAAGAAGTTGTTTATGTATTGAATTTGGGTCAATATCAGTTATCTTAGATGTTGATTACACACGCACGCTATACCAGTGATAATTGTTCAAGAATTAAGAATTAATATGTAAGCATGGATTGGTTTTGATAATTTGTATTGTAAAGTTGCTTGTTTTCTCTGAGGCTGATGGGATAAATCAGTTTATGCGATGTTGTTGGATTTTATTTTATTTTAGGCATTTAGATTGTTATTGCATTTTATTGCATTGCATGTAGTTTGTTTGTGCTCGTGGACTAGCACGGTTTAAGTTTGGGGGATTTTGATAAGTGGATTTTATATACACGAATCGATATTCATCTTTTGGTTTGACCAACGCCCCTGCTGCATTTATTGATTTGATGAACAGGGTGTTTAAACCATTCTTAGATAAGTTTGTGGTGGTATTCATCGATGATATCTTGGTATACTCTAAATCTCAAGAAGAACACGTGGAACATTTACATTTGACGTTGGAGATGTTAAGAAAGGAAAAGTTATATGCAAAATTCTCTAAGTGTGAATTCTGGCTAGAACGTGTACAATTTCTTGGGCATATAATTGATAAAGACGAGATTTCAGTGGATCCATCAAAAGTGGAAGCTGATAAGTGGATTTTATATACACGAATCGATATTCATTTCAAGTTTAAATTAGTATTTATTTTCATATTTTGTGTTCGTTTTTACTTGTTTCATGTTATTTTATGTGTAGGGTGGTCATGGATGCATTTGGTATAAAAAGGCGGTCTTTTTGGAGCAAAAGTGAAAAAAATTGGAACTTCGGGATTTTTGAAGTCACTAGCCCGCCGGGACGGGCCTGTTTTACACTATACCCCCCGTCGGGGCGGGGGTCCTGTTTTCTGAACTGTCCTGTTCTGTTTCGACTTCTGCTAGGGCGCGGTTTATAGGCTTGGCTGGTGCGTTTTGGACTCCAATAAAAGGAAAATTCGTCCAGAAGTCAGGAGAGCTGGCTACCTTTTAGAAAAACAACAATCCTATAACACAAAGGCAAGATTTTTAGCGCAAATTCAAGGAATTGAAGAGCGAGCATTGGAGGAGTAATTTTCAGAGATTGTCACGATAGTTGCAAATCGAGGCTACGTGAAGGGGTTTTTCTATAATTCTTCTTCTCTTCCATTTGTTTGTAATTGGGATGATGTTTTCAACAAATTATTCAGTTTTTAATTCATTCGTTATGAACTAATTTATTTATTAGACTTGTGATGGATCTTTGAGCGTAACGATGATTCTATAACTTTGATTTCTAATTCAATAAGATATTTTCAGTTTATCTATGTTAATTTGTGCGTGAATTTATGAATTGCATGATCAACAGTTCTTTGTGGATTTGAAAGAAATCGAGAGAGGAGATTCGAATCTAGACCTAGTTAATATAGCATGTGTCATAAATTATGTCGATAGCATATTTGTGATTATTGTTAAGGTAGAGATACGCTTGACATCTCATGTAATCGTATAGAGAGCTTAAGCTTCAACCTTTTTGATTGCAGTTCACATAGAGATATAGTGAGTTGGTTAAATTAGGTGTTTAACGGATTTCTATCTTAATTTTGGATTGATGTTAATATGGTATTAGTGCATCGAGAGGTGGCTCTTACTACGTTCGTGTTCTTGATTAATAAACTGGAATATTGAGTTGAGTTGGAATAAAGGTTTGAAAATCAGAGTGAGGTTTAGGGTGAAATCATAAGTCCAATTCTCCATTAATTGTTTAAAAAATTCCGGATTTCGTTATTGGTGATTGTTTTTGTGATAATTTAATTATTCATTAATTTAGTTGCTTTTAATTAGTTACTTTGAAAACCATTGAATTGATTAGTTTAATAAAATTAGGGTTAATATAAAATTGATAATTGTGAAGTTAAGATTCTTGGTATTTTGTCCTCGTGGGAACGATATTTTATTCATTACTATATTACTTGTTGACCACGTACACTTGCGTGTTTTGTGCGTATTAATTTTACCCAACAGAAGCTGTAATCAATTGGGAACAACCAAGGACACCAGCAGAGGTGAGGAGTTTCTTGGGATTTGCCGGCTATTATAGACGGTTTATTTAGGATTTTTCCACGATTGCCACTCCATTAACAAATTTAACAAGGAAAGCTATAAAATTTGTTTAGACGGAGAAGTGTGAAGAGAGTTTACAAGACTTGAAAAAGAATTTAAGTGTGGCACCTGTGTTGTCATTGCCAGATAAAATAGGAAACTTTGTGGTGTATAGTGATGCATCACATAAATGATTAGGGTGTGTTCTTATGCAGAAAGGCAAAGTCATTGCGTATGCATCAAGGCAACTAAAGGAATATTAGAAAGGATACACAACTGATGATTTAGAGTTGGTTGCGGTAGTATTTGCTCTGAAGATATGGAGACACTATCTCTATGGAGACAAATGTGAGATATATACAGACCATAAGAGTCTGAAGTATATTTTCACACAGAAGGACTTGAACATACGTCAAATGAGATGGATGAAATTAATAAAAGATTATAATTGTGAGATTTTTTATCATCTGGGCAAGGCGAATGTGGTAGCAGATGCTTTGAGCAGGAAAGGTCGAGAAAAGTTGATGTTGATAACCACCCAGAAGGAGCTTATTTCACCAATGACAAGGCTAGAATTAGAAATAAAATTCCCAAACGAATCTGATGAACGACTATTTGTAAAGCCCCCAAATTCAAGTATCTTCCAACCCGACATATGGTGCTACACGGTGCTACAGTTCACACATACATTCAATTGAAATGCCTCCAAAGAATGAATATGTCTTATATATATATTCCAAAATAATATTACCATTCTCAGGTTCTTTATAACCATTACATGTGTTCTTGTCATAATATCAAATAATAACAACCTTCAACCTATACTATTACAAAAGCAATCTATAGGTTCGCCTTAGTCTTCCCTTTATCTTTATCAGATCCTTTGGTCTGTTTGGTCTTAGCTGCATTCATATAGTTCAAGCAAGAATGAGCATAACTAGCTCAGTAACTATGACAATTTTATTTAAACAACAGGCTTGAATCATACAAATTATATATCTTCAATAACTGAAACAATAGTTATGAAGTACTATCGATAATTCAAAATAGCACTTCTCTTTTCTTAAAATATTTTACAATGAACAACATTCAGTAAAACATCAATTTCGGTCCAAGACCTTGAGCATTTCATTCTTTCTTTGAGAAGGACAACCCGGTACCAAGTCCGTAAGTCTGACATATCTTACGAGCACATCTAGGTGATTAGCCTATTGTACTCTATGTTGTACAACACTACTTTCTTTAAACGTATATACATTTAAGGTTTGGCAACCTCACGTGTCTGTCGTTTGACGACAAAACATTTGTTATGCATACTCAGTCTTCCTTTGAAAACCATCCCAAAATAGTTTGGCAAAACTTAACAACATTGACAATAGTTCGATAGATTCAAAGAAATCCATAAAACATCTTAAGTCTAGCCGAAGGCATTGGCTTTGACTTCATCATACATCAATTCATGCGTAAGGTATATGAATCACAAAGCTTGTCCAAAGAATTTAGACAAGTTGCCTTTGGCGTCTTCTACAGTCAATACAAATTCTCTTTGATTCTTTAAGGTCTCTACAATACATAATCATGTAATATACCACATTAGGTCATAATCAAACATGTATGGTCCCTAACATATCTTACCCTTCTTCTCAATCTAATCGTTCATTAGATTTGTTAACATGGATTACATTTATCGCATTATTTTACACTTACATTTAAGTAGTCTTTCATCAACCTTTAGTTGCCATTCTTAATGTTATTAACATCATTGAGGATGCTACTTCAAGTTTATTAATGTTATAATTCATCATTAATTAACTAACTTCCTTTTTATCTTTATAAGCTTTCTTCTTTATGCATAACCTAGTGTTGGCGCTGCAGTGCTAACTTCCTTTCTATGTTCCACGCTGCGGCGCGAGTCAGCAGTGGCTGAGACCCGGCCTTAGCGCTGCAGCGCCACTCTCAGTACAATTGGCCGCGTTGCGGCGCCAATCTTCAGTAGCTATTGGGCACGGCTCGGCGCTGCGGCGCCACCTTATAAGCCTTGGCTGGCGCTGCGGCGCCAACTCTGTGCACCAGATAGCTCATAAATTATTCATTTTAAGTCTGAATTGGCTCGTATAAAAGCCATTAGCTCATAAATTGTAACGCCCCGAAATTCGGTCTATCTTCACACTCGGATTCCGTACGTCACGAGTACATCATTCATCCAGTATACATCATTATATACTGAAATATAACAACGTACACTCTCAAATTCCAGGTTCTGAAAACCTTATAACCTCTTTCATTACAAATAATAATAATACATTATTCATTTTATCTTACAAGAGTGGCTTTTATCCGCTACCAAGGATATATAACAATTCATTAAACTAGTCTATAGTTCAGTTTTATCTTTCTACATTACAAGTCTTCATTTGATCTTCTTGCACATTCACCTTCTGAATGGCACTTCATCTGGATACTGCCAGCTTGATCTTTACGGGATCCTTTAAGTTCTTCTAACCTCGTTCGCTAAAAATGTTTTTCATTTAAAAGCAAGTGTGAGCATTCAATTGCCTAGCAAGTCATAACAGTTGAACAAACAACTTCAAAATTAAAACATTTCTTTAGAACTTCTATAACCGAACAAAGGTTATGAAGCAGCTTGAATAATAGGAATAGTCTCAATTCCTATCATTTTAAAACATCAGTCACTTTTACTTTGAAATACTTTCATTCCTCTACCTTTTTCATACACATCCTGTCTGGCTAGAATCATTAGCACAGACTTAACAATAATGGTTCATGTATAAACAGAACATACTTGTATTGAACAACTCAATCATAGAACAGTTCATATCATAGAAACACCGAAGTGTTCAAATTGTGGCACAAGGCCTCATACATACTACCACCTTGTACATACATCGCACATATGCACATAGACAAGACTTCTCAAGTTCAACATCTGAGAAGTTTAAGAAACTAGCATTCATATAATATGAATGAAGTTAGAAAACTTGCCTTACGCCCAGCTACAGCTTATGCTGAACTGTTCAATCCAATTCCTATATAACACATAAGGAGAAAACATAAACACCAATTAGTTATATATTGAACTTACGCATTGGTTTACTTAACTTTACTTCTTAGTGTTTGCATTCTTTGCAATATAAGTTTACGCGACTAACTTCCTTTACCAGATTATAGCTTAATGACATACGAAGATGTCTTACTCATACGATCATCATCTTTGATGATTTATATTCTTATCTAACTCACATTCGGCTTTCATTAATCTTATTACCGTTTATTACGGCTTTCTTGATAATTCGTATCTTATTTAATACTTTCAGTATTCATTACATGAACCCCATGTTCATTACTCGTTCTTAGTGTCGAAGCCATACCGATCATTGTATGCTAAGACCGATCGTCCATCGCAACCACATTGCGTTCACAGCGTCTATACACTTCACACTTATATCTCATTATCATGACCTAACATCAAAATGTTATTCATTACCCTCGTCACTCAACGTCTAAGGAATCACAACCATAGCAATCCCTCACGTTCGTTCATCGCGACTACGGTCCCCGTACATCAGTTACGTAACCCGCGTTTATATCCTTCGTCTTTTAATTACGTTTAATCTTTCCGTTCAATCTTTACTATAGGTTTAATTCACTTGATTAAGTGTTACATTATTTGAACGTTATGTTCTTTATCTTCCATTACGTTCCCCCAAGAGTTGAGCAATTAAAAGCTCTTCTCTAGCTTTTCCTTCACACTGGCGCTACGACGCCACCCTCTCCTTTAACTCTCGCGCTACGACGTGAGTTTGCAGTACCTGGCTTCCCGGTTTGGCGCTGCAGCACCACATTACAAGGCATGACTGGCGCCGCAGCGCCAAGCCCTAATTCTTGAAATTTTTCCTAAGTCTTTAATTGTTCTGAGATGCTTACTTCCCGATCTCATAACTTATTCGTTATAACTCGGAACGAGGTCGTTCCAAAGCTATTCCCTTCCTTATCTTACGTACTTCAATTCCCCTCAGACAGAACTTTGTTCTGAATCTATTAACATGCTACTCGATTGGCTTGATCTTCACCCTTCCTTCATTTTTACGCTTTTAATGTTCTTCGGTCACTCGTCCGTAATTCGGTCATCCGAACTCGGAACTCGTTCGTTCTTGAGTCCACGACTCATGTTTTCTATGTTCCCTTACTTCTTTAGGAAACCCTACACGTTCGGGTTCATTTACTAACATTCTAATTCTCGTTCATCTTTTAATAAAATTTCGCCATAACTTTGTTATAGCTACGTTTTAATTCGTCCTTCATGAACGGTTCTACCGTTCCTAACCAAGAAATAAGCATCTAACTTATACGCGATAGTTTTAAACTTGTCCATCAACAACAATTAAACTACGATGGTTTTAAATTTGTCCATCAACAACGTTCTTCGTGTTCTTCGCGTGTTCTTCGTTCGTTCTTCATTTTAATCAATATTTTGGATTACGATTTCACTTTTTATTATAATTTGATGTTATAGAACTCCATTCCTTACTTATTTCACCTACTCGTTCATATAATCCACTCAGATCGCTCAAAATCCTCACGAATCTTATACTTCCTTAAGAAATTTACAAACGAAACTTCTAATTCTTATTTCTTCTTTTCTGAATGATTTCAACCATATGAAATCATTCCTATCATTATTTACTTCTTATTCTCATTAAGCTATATTTTTAAACATAAAAACTTAAAGAAAATTTAAAAGAGACTTGGTTCCGGATTACCATTTTTCTTTAATCTTCTCCCGTCGGACAAAGTTTGTACGCGGCCTAGCCTTTCCTCTTCCTTCTCCTTCCCATCTGTCCTCTCTCTCTCTCTCTCTCTCAAGTGTGGGATTTTCAAAATCCAAAAATAATGAAATGAGCTTACTATTTATAGATTTTCAAAGCTAGGGGTATTTTAGTCATTTCGCCCCCCTTAACCTCCTTACTATTCATGGCTTAAGCCCTAAGTTAACTTGGCCACCACATTAACTTAGCCACCAAGTACTTTACTTGGCCACCACTTTGGGTCATTCATGGGTTGCCCCATGGTTCTTACCCATCGGTTCGATCTGCGGTTTCTTTTCTTGGTTTGGGCCTTAACCCTAATTCTTTTTGGACCTAGCTTGGGCTTGATTTCACAAAACATTGGGCTTGACATAATCCAAGTCCAATTGGATCTTACAAAGTCCATGCACTCAAAGTCCATTAAGACTCATCGTATTCTACGCTTTACATTCTCGTATTCTCGTAATCTCTTCGTATATCTTCGTACGATATTCGTATTATACGTCGTAATAATCTTCGTACTATACTCGTATAATAACTAGTATTATACTCGTATCTCTCACGCATAATAACCCTAATTATTATACATACTCATAAAATTCCCGTAACTCACTTTTTCTAACCCTTAGGTTTTGAGTCCGCAGTTGAAAACTTAATTATTTTGCCATAACTGAAATATTATTGAATATTCCATCACGTCTAAACATTTTACTTAATCAATAACTTCTCGAAATTTCAAAATAAATCTCCGAGCAGAAACGGATGAATAGTGCATATTTCGTCTTTTTCTCCGGAAATACTTTTGTTCCCGGAAAATTTTTATTTTTGTCTTGAAAATTCCTATTCGTTCAATCTAGCTCGCAGCCAGAATACTCCCAACTTATAATCATCCTAGGTTATAGAACGATTAATAAACACATAGCACATAATTTTATTAATAAAAATTAGTTTTATTAATAACTAATTCTTTAAACTTAAATTTTGGACAATCTAAATTTTCGGGTCGTCACATAAATCACATGAACTACGATGTCATTAGAAAATATTTCATTTTTGAATCTTTTAGCTCAGAATTCACCGATTTATTACAAAAACGATAAACGTTCATGAACGTTCAAAGCTCATTTCTTCGTTCTAAGTCAGAATTTGGTCATTTTCGAGTCTGCACCTCTAGAATGCCAATTGAGACTAATCTTCATCAAAAACCAACATTTCCAAGCTAAATGCTAACTTTTGACTTCCATTCTGAGGCTTTAACGATTTCGACAATTATCGTCTAATCTCGTAAATTTCACCATAACTTCGTTACTTGAGATTTTTATACCGTTCCAAATGAATTCATTCCATTGTCACAACATGTATAATCTAAGCCTACAAATGATGATTTTAAACTTGTCCATCAACAATAACATACTCAAATTTTTCAATGACTTTCATTGGTTTATAACTTTTATACTTATGATTTCACTTTCATATGTTTTATTAAGGTTTCAGCCATTAATAACCATCCTTATACTTCTTATCATACATGCTCTACCACTACTCACTTCTCTAACAAATGAAGAGGGGGAGAAACATTGTTTAGGATGCTTACCCATGAAGTTCTTTAGCTTAATTCTCCTTCTTCCTTCTTGTTATAGCAAAGTCTAGCTTTTACTTTTCTCTCTCAATATAAGCTTTAGAAGTTGGTGGAAATTTAACAAGCAAATAATCTGACAAGCTTCTCTTATTTATAGAAAATCCAAGGTTAGGGCAATTTAGACTTTAAACCATCCCACCTCCTTTCTCCACCTCCTTACTATTCCATCCTTGGTCACCAAGTAAAACCACTTTACTTGGTCACCAAGATGGCTGGCCATGTGCTCCATGGGGCCCACATGGGTTGCCCCATGGGTTTTCTTACCCGGTTACCCATTGGTTCGATCCACGAATCTGGTTCTTACTTTGGGCTTTAGGTTTAAATAACTTTGGGCCTAAAGTTGGGCTTGCACAACATTTCATTGGGCCTTAACACAATTCCTATTGTGCTTGCATAGATTCCTACACAAATCTTACAAATCCAAAGTAATAGGATTAAAGCGTTTAACGTAAAATCTTTATATTCATTGTGTATACTAGTTCGTATACCCTTTCGTCATACACGTTATACTAACTTTCATACATACTCGTATAATACATCGTATCATACACGTATTCATTGCCTCGTATAATACTCGTTATTATACGATCATCATTTAATCCAATTCCTTACGTTTTCTTTACATTCGTAAATTTAGTACGTAGGCGAAAAACTGCGTTAGCCATACTTGAATTATTATTACATATTCCATCCTCCCTTATTATTTTATCATTATGTATTTCTCGAAAGTTCAAAAATAATTCCCGAGCAGAAATCAGTGAATAGTATTTTTTGGAAAATTTCTCAGAAAGCCTTTATTTTTGTCTTGGAAATGCAAACACTTTAATTCCTTCACGTAGCCAGAATACTACGATATTCGGACACAATTAGGTTATAGAACGACCTTCATCTCGCTTACACATAATAATAACATATAATATAATTTTATTTATTATTTAATTAAATAAAATTATTTTATAATAAATTCGAATTTCTCGATCGTTACACTATTCCAGATGGAAGCTAGTCCAACGTTGGTGGACAAGGTAAAGAATGCTCAACTACAAGATGAAGAATGTGGGAAGGTCAAAGAAAAAGTGGTTGAGGGTAGTGAAGTGAAATACAAGATCGATACCGAAGGACTACTAAGATTCGAGGGAAGAATTTGGGTTCCAGCAGTACCAGATATTAAAGATGAAATCTTGACAAAAACTCATAACTCAAGGTACTCGATTCATCCGGGAAGTAGGAAGATGTATCAGGATTTATGACGGCATTTTTGGTGGCCAAACATGAAAAGAGATGTTGCAAAATGTGTTGCGAAATGTTTGACATGTCAAAGAGTAAAGGCAGAACACCAGAGGCCAAGCGGATTACTTCAACCGTTGGAAATACCAGAATGGAAGTGGGAGCATATCACAATGGATTTTATGGTAGGTCTTCCAATGACTCAAAGAGGATACGATGCGATTTGGGTGATAGTGGACAGGCTAACGAAATTAGCACACTTTTTGCCAATAAAGATTAGGTTCAATCTTGATCAGTTGGTAAAGTTATATGTAAAAGAGATCATTTCGATAAATGGAGTTCCAATGTCAATTATGTCAGATAGAGATCCGCGATTCACATCAAACTTCTGAAAGAGACTATAAGAATGCATGGAAACACAGCTAAGAATGAGTACGGCGTACCATCCACAAACAGACGGCCAAAGCGAACGAACAATCCAGACGTTGGAAGATATGCTTAGAGCATGCATCATGGATTTCAAAGGGAACTGGGATGAACATTCACCATTGGCAGAATTTGCCTACAATAATAGTTACCACGCAAGCATCGGCATGTCACCTTACGAAGCATTGTACGGCAAAAAGTGCAGAACTCCACTGTGCTGGGATGAAGTCGGTGAACGTCAACTATTAGGACCAGAATTGGTACAGCAAACTGCTGAGGTTGTCAAACTCATTAGGACAAGATTGGTAGTTGCCAAAGACAGACAAAAAAAGTATGCTGATCAACACAGACAAGATCGTAAATTCGACGTAGGAAATTACGTGTTCTTAAAAGTTTCTCCTTGGAAGGGAAAAATTTATTTTGGTAAAAAGGGAAAGCTAAGCCTGAGGTTTATTGGACCCTTCAAGGTGTTGCGAAGAGTAGGAGAGGTGGCCTATGAGGTAGCTCTACCTCCAGAGTTGGAACACGTTCACAATATTTTTCATGTTTCGGTGTTACGACCGTATAAACCCGATTACAAGCACGTGATCGAGTACGAACCATTGCAGTTCCATAAAGACTTGTCTTATGAGGAAGTTCCTATCTAGATAGTTGACAGGAAAGAACAAGTGCTCAGGAATAAAGTAATACCTTCCGTGAAGGTGATATGGAGGAACCACAATGCTGAAGAAGCTACTTAGGAACTCAAAGATAAAATGATGAAAGATTATCCTGAGTTATTTGTTTAATCTATGTCTTCGATTCTGGGGATAGTATCCTTGTAAGAAGAGAAGAATGTGACGAATGATTTATTTGAATGAATTGTTTGAGTAGTAATTTTGGGGACAGAATCCTTGTAAGGAGGGAAGGACGTAACCATCCAGAATTTTAAATTGTAATTCCAAATATTTATTGAATTATATAAATATTTTAATTGATGTGTTTATTTTAGAATAAACATTTGTTTAATTTATTTTTTTAATTTGATTTGATTTGATTATTTATTTGTTAAATAAATAATTTATGAGTTAAGGAAATTAATGATTATGAGATAATATTCTAATTTAAGTTAATAATTAAATAAGAGAGTTGATAGGGATTTAATGGATTATTATAATATTTTTAATTTAATTTGGTAATAAAAGTGTGACAATAAACTATGCTATAAATGAATTATTAAAATTAAAGGAGTTTAATTTAGTTTTGCCAAACAAGGCTTAAAGATATTAAGTCTTTATTTTTAAAAGTGTTTGTCAAACATAGCCTTATGGCTTTTGAATTTTGAATTTTAATTATAATAAATAAAATAAATAAATTATAAATAATATATATTAAATTTTGGTAATTGATAATTTAATGTCGTCATTAGTAAAACATCAATTTTGGGATGTTTGGGAGTATGCATTGTTTGTATTTAATTTTACGTAAAAAGGAGTTGGCTTATATTGAAACTGAGAAAGAAGGAGGAGGTTTACAGAAAAGTTTGAGAGAGAGAATAGAGAGAGTTTGAGAGGAAAAGCCATGTGATTCTGAAGCAATTCTTTGTGGTTAGCAAGGATTACTAAGTAATTTAAGGTATTTTCCATAACCTTAATATATATATATATATATATATATATATATATATATATATATATATATATATATATATGTTTTACGGCATAAATTTCCTAGTTTCTGTGAATTCCAATTTGATGAATTGTTGTTATATAAAGTGTAAATTGTGTGTATATGTAATTGTGATGTTAGAATTAACATCTAGATAAGGATTTAGTATGCTAATTACGTTTAAAAAGAAGAAAAGTGTTTACAGTGCATGTCTTTACATATGACTTATGAAAATACCAAATTTGGTGGTTAATTTGTAAACTAATAGATAAAATGAGCCTTGAATATATTAATTCAGTAAGTAACGAAGAGAACGTAGTTTGAATAAGTTAATTTGGTGTACAATGGTGAACACAGTGTTAATTTTGTTAAAGTTGTCAGAAAAATGGAGTTTTGTATAAAAATGGAATTGAGAGGTTTTAAATTTAATGTTTATGTTATTTATGTGGGTAAAAACATGCTAGAGACCTTAAGTTATGTTTATGTGAAATCTATGTAAGTATTACTGTAACAATCCAAGATTTTATTTATAATTTAAAATGTTTATTAAATTAAATAAATATTTTATTAATGAAGTTGTTGTTTTGAAATATTTCTTAAATTAAATGAATGTGATTTTTGTTAGTAAATATTTCTAAATTATATTTATTAGATAATATTCTAAATTAATTTAATATTTATATTTTTGTAAGATAACATAAGATGTTATATTGTTGTTGTGATGTAATAAATTAAGATGGTATATTAAATTATTAAATAAAATTATAATAAAGTTATAATTTTGTGATGTTTGTTAAGTGGAGTATTTATTTAAAATATAGTATGTATAATTATTTTATTTTATTAATGTTGGATATGGAAATCAAAATAAGTCATATGTGGTTATAAATTATAAACTAAATGATTTATTAAAATAAAATTCAAGTAGTTTAATTTAGTTTTGACCAAACAAGGCTTAAATATATTAAGTCTTTATTTTAAAAACTTTTTGCCAAACAAAGCCTTATGGCTTTTGGATTTTTAAATTTTGAATTTTAATTATAATAATAATATAAATAAATTAAATTAAATAATAAATATAATATATTTATAACCTAAGTGTTATATCTGTAACTGATATTCTAATAACTAGACGTATTAAAGTTATCATTTTTTATCTATACGCTTTAGTGTGTACGTGAATTGTCTTTTGGCCTAAGAAGAAAAGATGCAGAGAACTTGAGAGACAATTGAGAGAGAGATTGTGAGAATTGTCAAACAACTTCAGTGTTTAGCAAGAATTAACAAGCCAATTGAAGGTATTTTTTTTTTTGCATTAATATTATGTATGTATATATGTTTATATATGGGTTTTTACGGCATAAAATCTCAGGCTCTGTGAATTCAATTTGTTGAATTATTGATATATATAACTGGTAATTGTGATTATATGTGTTGGTTATGTGCGAGTTTGTATATAAACAAGAATTCATATGCTAATTACAATTAAAAAGGAAGAAAAGTAAATTACAGTATATATTTGCATGTGGCCTGTAAAAGTACCAATTTCAATGGTCAATTTGTATGTTAATTTGTGAATTGAGTCTTGTTTATGCTAGTTCATTAAGAAACAAAGATAACGTAATTTGAATGAGATGATTTGATCATGTATAGAGATTACAGTGATGATTTTTTTTTAGAGATACCAAAAATGAAGTTTTATATGAAAAATATGAATTTTGAGAAATTAAAATAGTTTTAGATGTTGTTAAATGTGCTAAGTGGTTGTAAATGTTAGCAAACATGTTTATGATAGTTGTATATTTATTTTACGTGTTGATATTACTGTCTATTGGGTGAAATTTGTGTTTGTTGGGCTAAAATTAGCTACTGTTCATTAGCCTTCTTTGCGTCTGTCTGAACACCGGCGCAGCTGCGCCGGTGCCAAGGCAAAAAATGGCGCAGCCACGCCGGTCCCAAGCCTTTGTATGGCGTAGCTGCGCCATACCCTGGTTTGAGATTCTAACTTCTGCTGTTACTGCAGACTTCGGGAAACATCATAGCATGGTATGAAATTATGTTAGCATGTTAAATGTGTAATGTTAAGGTTAACATAACATAGTGAATTGTGGTTAGTAAGTTCAAAGTTGCAAAAATGATTAGTAAATCGAGAACGTGTTATATGATGACTTAGTTTGTACAATGAACGTTAGTTAAAGTGTTGTGATGATTAACACTTGGGAATTCTGAAATGTAAATGGTAGGATAGGACTTGTGTTAAAATAACAAGTTTAGCTAGTAATGCGATTTATATTGAAAGGTGAATATTAGTATGTCTAATAGATATTGCGATTGCACTAAAATGTGTAGGATATTGGAGTACGTGAATTGTAATTGTATAGGTTACACAAGAGGCAAGTTCCCTAACCTTTGCTACTTTATTATTCAGCAAGGTTACTTTTCACTATTACGTTATACTTATGTAAATTCTCTAACTCTAACCTCTTGTTTAACGATTTATTTTTCATGCGAATTTCTTAACTCTCATTTAATTGTTGAACAAGTTAGTTAATCTTTATTTCTTTATTTCAAACGAGATTACCTTGTTTATTCAAAGTCAGTAATGTTATTTATTCAGCTACTAATAACTGTTGTTTGATCTTCATTCTCCAATATCATTGTATTATCTTACATTGTTGTACCGAAATCTAAGTTGTCTAGCGATTCTTTACCAATTCAACTAATCCTTAGTTGATGAATGTTCTAAACTCTAAATTTCCTTTGAAGTCAACCCAAACCAAACTTCCTTTGGTTTGTATATGTACTCACACAAATTTTGAAAGCATGTTGTCAATGATAACATTTGTTCAATTTAGAAATTGTTAATACTCTAGTTCTTATTGATTCATTGATATACCTTGTTCATGAAGATATTATAATCAAACTCTTGAATAGTTATTTGTTTCTATCTGATTCAACCAGTACTTGGTTGATGAGCATTCTAAAGATCTAGAATTCTTTGGAAGCAAATTCCCAACCAAACTTCATTTCATTCGGAACTTGATGATCTAAGCTGAGATGAACAACCCTATTATTAGGGGATTATTTTAGAAATATGCAATAGCGTTAAAAAGTTTACGCAATACATAGTACAAAGGGCTGATCACCTGGAGTACGAAATGATGGTCCATATAGTCGTTTAGACTGTTAAAGGTTATAGTAGATACACCTATTAACCTAGGACGAAGATGATGATTATAGTCTTTTAGACTGTTAAAGGTTAAAGTAGAAATACTTGAAACCTAGAGTATAGTTCGTGGTCTTGTGACCCTCAGTGTGATCTTTGATGTTGAGATCTACTGTTAATTTAATGTTCATTGTTCCTTTGAACTCTTAGTTGTTGAATTAAATATTATTGTTCCGGTAAGAATACTTTACCATTGAAAACTCAGTGAATTATCATTCATACACCGTTATTGTATATTATCCTTCTTGTGGGCAATTGTTTGCTCACTCTTGCACAAAATAATGCAGATAAAGTTAAGAAGTTTGAAGAGCTTTCTACAAGCAAGGGCAAGGACAAAGTGCTTAATTAGACGACAACGTTTAAGTTATCTTTTATTTATGAAGCTTATGTACTAGATTTAATTATGATCATGTTTTAATTTCCGCTGATGATTGTATTAAAGGTTAGATGACCTTGGATTTATCTTGAAATTATGTAACCCTTGATGGGAAATTTATTATTTAAGCTCTTGAGTTTAATTATATCCTTTGTTTATGGGTTGTTAGTTATGATTTAATTGGGCAGTGAACACCAAATCTGTAAGACCCCAAATTTTATGAAATAAAAGTATTCAATTTTTCTATTTAGTAAATGGTTAAATTGATAAAAAGTTAAAGGTAAGGGTGATATATGAATATTTTTCAAAATAAGCAAGTGGTTATAAAATATTTATTTTGTCAGGGAATATTCATTTGGTCGTGAAATATTCTTTCTGTCGGGGAATATTCGTACGACGGCGCAGCTATTTGTGGGCCCCATAACGAAAAGCGATTGGATGAAGAAAACGACAAAATTAAGTTTTTATAAATAACGGCGTAGTTGTTACCGTTAACACTGTTTGAATACCTGGTGGTTAAAATATAGTAATACGCGTAGTTGCACAGTAGCACACGGTATTGCACAGTATTTTTTTAAATTATTGATTCTTACGTAAGAAGGCACTACTCAATAATTGTTACAGTAATTACTGTTCAATATTTTATTTTATTGATTCAATAATTGCTACATTGAAATTTTATATTATTGTTGTTCAATAATTGTCACTGCGCAGTATTTCCCATTATCAGATCAATAATTCATATTATTTGAATAATATTATTAGATAGCATTATTGGCAATGTCTAGAAAGTTCTATCTAAGGAGAGGTTTGGTCATCTAATTGCGTGCTAGTAAGGAGAAATTCTTATTGGAAAGCCCCATCTTTCCTGGGAACGGCCTGGTTGTCATAAATGTGATTCTGTAATATTATTTGTGAATAATTAATTATTGATTCATATGATAAGGAAATATTTATTTTATATGGATATAAATGAGGGATATATTTTTGTGGTTAAAAATGAAGGAGTTAATGTTGAGGTTTTTATTAGTATTTTTGTCGAAATGGAGGTATTAAAAATTAGGATTTTTGAGATATTTTGCGGGGGTTATAATTTTTAATCCGACCGTTGGATCGTGGTAATTTTTGGATATGTTATACATATATAAGTTGAGTATATGTCCACAAATTTTGAACCGTTAAAAATGAACGTATGATTTATTATGAATTTTATGAGATGACTGGTTCAAAAATTGTTGAAGTTTCGAAATTTATCATTTTGGTATAAAATTCTAGAATTGGTGGGCCCCACTCTTGGTTGGTGAAGAAATATGCTAAGATTTTTATTCAAATGTGATAGACTTGAAAAGTAGCAGGTAAAGCCATCAGGTTGCAGGTTAAGTCTGCTTCGGCGTGCTAACATTTTTCTATAAATAGAGGGCTAAGTTAGACTTGAAAATCACACCAGAATTCATACGTTTTCTCTCTCTCTCTCTATATTATGAAGCATATTTTGTTAGTATTTAGATACTTTAAGAGTTGCTATTCAGTGCAAGTTTCCTTCGGCTTTGCATTCTAGTCAGAAATACTGCACTTTTGAGGTAAGGGATGATAAGGGATTTTAAAGGTTGTTATGTTTTTCAGTTTCGTAATTTCTCTGACCTTCAGAAAATTCTAGAAAAATTTGAAATGATATTTTGATGAGTTTTATTGATTGTGTCCAAAAATGGTGATTTTTGGATGTATAGATTAAGAGTTATGAATTTTACGGGAAAAAACTATTTTAAAAGTAACCGCTTATAACTCCTAGTGGTTAACTCCAAAATTGATGAAATTGTTATTGGGAGTACATGTATATGATAGGAGTATACTCTATGAATTTCAGAATTTTTAGATAAAAGTACAATTTTTGATAAATGTCTAAATATTCGGCTGTTTTGGCCATATGAAAAATAGTAAATGACTTTTAAAAATTTTGAGAAAAGTATATGTTCACTATGGGACAATATTATCCTAAATCCCAGAAAAGAAATATTTTTAGAACTGATTTGGTATTTTTCATGAAAATAGACTAATTATGAGAAAATGAATTAAATATGTTATGTGAAGTAAGAAAATTGGAAAATAGGATTTTATGGCTTGAGAATCCTATATGAGGTATATGCAGATTTTTTATGAGGGTTTTGGTTATTGATAATGAAATCTTAAGAGTTGGCATTTTATTATGATTAAATGCATTAATTAGTAAAGTGTAAACAATTTAAATAAATTGTTTATAAGCTTAAGAAATATTATTCTTTCAATATCATTATACCGAAATATTAGTATGTATATTATTGTAGAATTTCTACCTTTTTCATGTCGGAGTTACTATTCATGAGTTACTATTCATGAGTTACTATTCACGAGTTACTATTCACGAGTTACTATTCACGGTTACTATTCATGACAAAAATTAGTTTTTTTTTCTAACCAAATTATAGTTGATTTATAAATATTACTCTTGAGAATAAATCTATATGTTGATCATATTATTTTTATTATCATATATAGCATTTTTATAACCCTGATGTTGAAGTTCTCTTTCACTTGAGTGTAAAGATGGGTAGATTATTGCTATGATCAAGACTATGAGTTCTCTTTGGCCAGTAGTGCAAAGTTGAATTGTGACTGGTATGATCATGACCATTGAATTTATAATTGAATATCTTTAGCTTAAGTGCAAAGGTGAATTGATCAACATGGTTATAATTATTGTTTATATAAATTCTGAAATGATTATATATTTCTTTGAGATATGAATATCTTTGGCCCGTAGTGCAAAGATGACTTATTGATGAATATCTTTGGCCCGTAGTGCAAAGATGAATTATTGATGAATATCTTTGGCCCGTAGTGCAAAGATGACCTGTTGTTGAATATCTTTGGCCTGTAGTGTAAAGATGACCTGTTGTTGAATATCTTTGGCATGTAGTGCAAAGATGAGTTGTTGATGAATATCTTTGGCCTGTAGTGCAAAGATGAAATATTGATGAATATCTTTGGGCCATAGTGCAAAGATGAATTTATTAGTATAATTATGAACATGAACTGTGATTTGGTATAACCATGATCTTTGATGTTTCAGGTGATAAAAATTAACTTTGTCCTGGATGGGAAAAGGAATTTAGAACTACAATTACGATTATGAGTTATACACGTGATTGTGGACAGGAATTGTTGATTGATGTTACAGGGATAAAACATTGTTGGTGGACTTTTAACGTGGAGAAGATAATAGACTTTATAGTCTATTTGACTCTTCTAATGGATTGCTCGTTCCGCTGCAACTATGGTTGAAAAATTTTATCATCTACCATATGTTCTAAATCTCTGATTTATTACTGATGAAGGCTATTGATAATTTATTTATCTTTAGTCATGATATTCTTTACTGGGCTAGTTGTGCTCACCCTTCTGTTTCACAATTCCTTTCAGATAATAAGAGTATAGCTGGGTCGAGCGGGGATAACAGGGAAATAGAACGGTGGTCGTCATTTAGTAGTTATATTTGGTGAATCAAATAGGGTGAGGCGAACCCAACGTTGGAAGGGTGTTTTGTCACTATCATTCAAGATGTCTAATGACATACAACCTCGTGTCATCATAAGACAGAGTTGTGCTCATCCACTTGCTGAGTATATCTACGAGCACTACCTATATAATCTTGGTGTTTGTTTGAAGTATAATTCTCAATTAGAGACAGTGGAGATAATGATATGTTAAGAGAAGACTTACCATTGGAAAGAATATGATAGTAATCTTCTCATTTTTCTTTGGGGTCTATTGGGTCAACCAAGGATAATTCTGTGGCCATATGATATCTATCATAACCTAGACGCATGGCCTCCCATGTACGAAGGTTTTCTTGAGCACTTCCCAAAGATTCTAATTTCTAAAATAGTTTTTGACTATACCTTTATGTAAGGTATCATTGTGAGGTGTTGTCCACGATTGGGACATAAGTCACATTTGGTATATATTTGTATCAAAACTCACAGCATATGTGTTGTTGTCTTTTGCACGATAATTGTTGTAATAAAGTTGTAGTTATTTTCTGTACCATGTATTTGGAGACTCAGAATAGGTTGGATGGAATGGACCTATTTTGGGGTTGTCACAGTTGGTATCAGAGCCATAAGTAAAGAGCCCTGAGCCTCTATCTGGTGACATCCTGTTGATGGGGAATGCACCGAAGCCAGACTCACCGTAGGGGATGCCGTTCTGTGGTGGCAAGCTGATAGGTACCTTTGTGAGGTGCTGACACATGATGGTGTCCAATGTCACAGTTGGTATCAGAGCTTAGGGATATGGTCTCTGGCGGAGATCGGGAAATATAACTAGGAGGGGAGAGATGAGTAAATCCTTCGCTAGTGTGTCCTACCTAAGCTTATTTGTTGGTCAGTCATAATATCGGGATATTATGTGATATGTTAATTTATTCAATTAACCCTTGTTTTGAAGCTGTATTCTAGAATAATATCTGAAATACAAGAGATGAGCAATGGAGAAATCATGATGACAGGGAAGATGGAATCTGAAATAAAAGTAAGGTATTCTCAACTCTTTGAATTACCAGGTACGTAAATTTTGAGGACGAAATTTCATAAGGAGGGGAGATTGTAAGACCCCAAATTTTATGAAATAAAAGTATTCAATTTTTCTATTTAGTAAATGGTTAAATTGATAAAAAGTTAAAGTTAAGGGTGATATATGAATATTTTTCAAAATAAGCAAGTGGTTATAAAATATTCATTTTGTCGAGTAATATTCGTTTGGTCGTGGAATATTCTTTCTGTCGGGGAATATTCGTACGACGGCGCAGCTATTTGTGGGCCCCATAACGGAAAGCGATTGGATGAAGAAAACGACAAATTGAGTTTTTATAAATAACGGCGTTGTTGTTACCGTTAACACTGTTGGAATACCTGGTGGTTAAAATACAGTAATACGCGTAGTTGCACAGTAGCACACGGTATTGCACAGTATTTTTTTAAATTATTGATTCTTACGTAAGAAGGCACTACTCAATAATTGTTACAGTAATTACTGTTCAATATTTTATTTTATTGATTTAATAATTGCTACGTTGAAATTTTATATTATTGTTGTTCAATAATGGTCACTGCACAATATTTCTCATTATCAGATCAATAATTCATATTATTTGAATAATATTATTAGATAGCATTATTGGCAATGTCTAGAAAGTTCTGTCAAAGGAGAGGTTTGGTCATCTAATTGCGCGCCAGTAAGAAAAAATTCTTATTGGATAGCCCCCTCTTTCTTGGGAACGGCCTGGTTGTCATAAATGTAATTCTGTAATATTATTTGTGAATAATTAATTATTGATTCATATGATAAGGAAATATTTATTTTATATGGATATAAATGAGTGATATATTTTTGTGGTTAAAAATGAAGGAGTTAATGTTGAGGTTTTATCAGTATTTTTGTCAGAAGGGAGGTATTAAAAATTAGGATTTTTGAGATATTTTGCGGGGGTTATAATTTTTAATCCGACCGTTGGATCGTGGTAATTTTTGGATATGTTATACATATATAAGTTGAGTATATGTCCACAAATTTTGAACCGTTAAAAATGAACGTATGATTTATTATGAATTTTACGAGATGACTGGTTCAGAAATTGTTGAAGTTTCGAAATTTATCATTTTGGTAGAAAATTCTAGAATTGGTGGGCCCCACTCTTGGTTGGTGAAGAAATATGCTAAGATTTTTATTCAAATGCGGTAGGCTTGAATAGTAGCAGGTAAACCCATCAGGTTGCAGGTTAAGTCTACTTCGGCGTGCTAACATTTTCCTATAAATAGAGGGCTAAATTAGAATTGAAAATCACACCAAAATTCATAAGTTTTCTCTCTTTCTCTCTCTATATTATGAAGCATATTTTGTGAGTATTTAGATACTTTGAGAGTTGCTATTCAGTGCAAGTTTCCTTCAGCTTTACATTCTAGTCAGAAATACTGCACTTTTGAGGTAAGGGATGGTAAGGGATTTTAAGGGTTGTTATGTTTTTCAGTTTCGAAATTTCTCTGACCTTCAGAAAATTCTAGAAAAATTTGAAATGATATTTTGATGAGTTTTATTGATTGTGTCCAAAAATGATGATTTTTGGATGTATAGATTAAGAGTTATGAATTTTACGGGAAAAGACTATTTTAAAAGTAACCGCTTATAACTCCTTGTGGTTAACTCTAAAATTGATGAAATTTTTATTGGGAGTACATATATATGATAGGAGTATACTCTGTGAATTTCAGAATTTTTAGATAAAAGTACAATTTTTGATAAATGTCTAAATATTCGGTTGTTTTGGTCATATGAAAAATAGTAAATGACTTTTAAAAATTTTGAGAAAAGTATATGTTCACTATGGGACAATATTATCCTAAATCCCAGAAAAGAAATATTTTTGGAACTGATTTGGTATTTTTTATGAAAATAAACTAGTTATGAGAAAATGAATTAAATATGTTATGTGAAGTAAGAAAATTGGAAAATAGGATTTTATGGCTTGAGAATCCTATATGAGGTATATGCAGATTTTTTATGAGGGTTTTGGTTATTGATGATGAAATCTTAAGAGTTGGCATTTTATGATGATTAAATACATTAATTAGTAAAGTGTAAACAATTTAAATAAATTGTTTATAAGCTTAAGAAATATTATTCTTTCAATATCATTATACCGAAATATTGGTATGTATATTATTGTGGAATTTCTACCTTTTTCATGTCGGAGTTACTATTCATGAGTTACTATTCACGAGTTACTATTCACGGTTACTATTCATGATAAAAATTGGTTTTTTTTTCTAACCAAATTATAGTTGATTTATGAATATTACTCTTGAGAATAAATCTATATGTTGATCATATTGTTTTTATTATCATATATAGCATTTTTATAACCCTGATGTTGAAGTTCTCTTTCACTTGAGTGTAAAGATGGGTAGATTATTGGTATGATCAAGACTATGGGTTCTCTTTGGCCAGTAGTGCAAAGTTGAATTGTGACTGGTATGATCATGACCATTGAATTTATAATTGAATATCTTTAGCTTAAGTGCAAAGGTGAATTGATCAACATGGTTATAATTATTGTTTATATAAATTCTGAAATGATTATATATTTCTTTGAGATATGAATATCTTTGGCCCGTAGTGCAAAGATGACTTATTGATGAATATCTTTGGCCCGTAGTGCAAAGATGAATTATTGATGAATATCTTTGGCCCGTAGTGCAAAGATGACCTGTTATTGAATATCTTTGGCCTGTAGTGCAAAGATGAACTGTTGTTGAATATCTTTGGCATGTAGTGCAAAGATGAGTTGTTCATGAATATCTTTGGCCTGTAGTGCAAAGATGAATTATTGATGAATATCTTTGGGCCGTAGTGCAAAGATTAATTTAATAGTATGATTATGAACATGAACTGTGATTTGGTATAACCATTATCTTTGATGTTTCAGGTTATGAAAATTATCTTTGTCCTGGATGGGAAAAGGAATTTAGAACTACAATTACGATTATGAGTTATACATGTGATTGTGGACAGGAATTGTTGATTGATGTTACAGGGATAAAACATTGTTGGTGGACTTTTAACGTGGAGAAGATAATATACTTTATAGTCTATTTGACTCTTCTAATGGATTGCTCGTTCCGCTGCAACTATGGTTGAAAAATTTTATCATCTACCATATGTTCTAAATCTCTGATTTATTACTGATGAAGGCTATTGATAATTTATTTATCTTTAGTCATGATATTCTTTACTGGGCTAGTTGTGCTCACCCTTCTGTTTCACAATTCCTTTCAGATAATAAGAGTATAGCTGGGTCGAGCGGGGGTAACAGGGGAATAGAACGGTGGTCGTCATTTAGTAGTTATATTTGGTGAATCAAATAGGGTGAGGCGAACCCAACGTTGGAATGGTGTTTTGTCACTATCATACAAGATGTCTAATGACATACAACCTCGTGTCATCATAAGACAGGGTTGTGCTCATCCACTTGCTGAGTATATCTACGACCACTACCTATATAATCTTGGTGTTTGTTTGAAGTATAATTCTCAATTAGAGACAGTGGAGATAATGATATGTTAAGAAAAGACTTACCATTGGAAAGAATATGATAGTAATCTTCTCATTTTTCTTTGGGGTCTATTGGGTCAACCAAGGATAATTCTGTGGCCATATGATATCTATCATAACCTAGACGCATGGCCTCCCATGTACGAAGGTTTCCTTGAGCACTTTCCAAAGATTCTAATTTCTAAAACAGTTTTTGACTATACCTTTATGTAAGGTATCATTGTGAGGTGTTGTCCACGATTGGGACATGAGTCATATTTAGTATATATTTGTATCAAAACTCACAGCATATGTGTTGTTGTATTTTACACGATAATTGTTGTAATAAAGTTGTAGTTATTTTCTGTACCATGTATTTGGCGACTCAGAATAGGTTGGATGGAATGGTCCTATTTTGGGGTTGTCACAAAATCTGTGGAATTGATGTACCCGGATTTGGGGGTGTCACAATTACGGGTTAAATTGGTTGCTAGTTAGTCAAATTTAGCTTTGCTTATGCTCGCGTTGCCTGAAATTGAGCTTCGGCGCCGCAGCGCCGCCTCTCACGCCGCAACGCCAAGACTCGCGCCGAAGCACCTATCACAGGCATGTGCCTCGCGCCGTAGCGCCAGCACCGCGTCACAGCGCCGTTCTTAGTGTAAACTGTGGCGCTGTAGCGCCTGTTAGCAGAATGGCCAGAAAGTTTGTTTTATTACATAAAGTATGTAATTGTTGATGAGGTGCAATATTGGGACTGTTAAAATGTGATTTTTATATTATGGTGTTATATGACCAAGAGTATTATTAACAATTAATGAGTTATATTATTGCATTACTGGTGTGACTTGACTATATGATTAAAAAACCAAGCCATACATGATGTAGATACATAATTGTATACTGAGTATATGTAGTAACTAATTATGTCATGATGACATGTATATAGGATATTGTGAATCGAGTTATTACGATTTATCTTACATGCAAGGCAAGTTTCTAAACCTTACCTCTTGATATTGAGCAAGTTTCTTAACTCTAATCTTATATTGTGCAAGTTTTCTTTACCCTACCTTATTTACTATTGAGCATGTTATTCCTAATCCTATTTAAACAATTTAAATATATTCGTGCAAAGCTATTTAACCTAACTCTTACTTTGAGAAGGTTTCCTACTTTAACTTATTTCTTAGCATGCAAGCTTCTAAATTCTGATACACTTATGTTGAACAAGTTTTATCGTTCAAATTGCTATTTATTATGTATGCTTAATACTCAATTCTAAACAAAATTCTAACCTTAGCTTAATATTGTTCAAGCAAGGTATGTTACGTTATTCAATGCTTATGCTTTTAGTTTATTTCTAAAGCATGACCTTAATATACAATGTTGATGCATTTATGACTTATTTCATAGCATATTGTTATTACATTTTTATTCAAATAATCCTTAGTTGATGTTCGTTAAGTTCTAAACTACCTTGAAATGTAACGACCCCAAAATTCATACAATTTAATTCTCGACTTCGGTCGTTAATAATACATTCAACCTCTAATTTTACATCATTAAACGATAATACAACCATTGAAGTTTGCGGAATAATTAAAATGTTTTATTACAATTAAAATTTTCTATTTACAAACTATTCTCGTTCCTAGAACTTTTAACCTTTACATTATATCTCTTCGATTCAAATTTATATCATAAATCATTACAACAAAATAACTATACAAAGTCTTACATCATCAATAGATATCCATATATACCGAATAGCTCCACTTCCAATTCAACAACATATTACATTCAAAATATTAAATACATTTCTCATAAAACATAAGGAATCTTCAAGTATCATGTCGGATTCATAACTTTTAGGTAACACATAGCTTTACCTTGAAATCTTAACCTGCAAAAATGGTTATTTGCAAGGTTGAGCTCGACAGCCCAGCAAAATCTAACAGTTTTCATGCAACACGTAGCATATAATATCATGCTCAACATATATCTCTTAAACATTGAACTATCATAACATACGTGCTACAGTTCATATAACAAATATAAAGATTGAGTTCCTTACTCAATCGGCATGCTTTACTCAATTAAGGTAGTCATAAGTTGACTTTGACGTTTCATACTTTCACATAAATATAACACATATCATGTTATTTGGAATAACGACTTAAAATAATTAATCATCAAGTTCACATAGCAAATAGGAACTGAAAGACTTGCCAGATTCGTAGATTACCAATTACCAAAAACATCTTAAATGTTTTGTGTACCTCCTACGACAGTTCAAAGGTTCATAATCACAAGCATTAGTTACACATATAACGAAACCACAATAACTCTTAGTCTTAATCTTTTATAACTTGCATCTCTTTGAGACTTAACACATATCTTCAGGTGTTTACTCCTCTTCGTATGATACTTATCATTACATAATCTCATTTTGTGTTTCTTTAAACTTCTTTCGAAACCAACACTTAACGTTCATTAAAGTCGTCATAGATTCCATTACCCCATATTAGATGTATTACACTTGTTGACAACCACTAGGAATCACATTATCTACTAGACATGCTAACATACCATAACATGTACATTTCTAGCTAAACTTACTATTTTAGCACAAGTCTTTCTTTACCATTTACATTTCAGAAATTCTAAGTGTTTACTTCGCAACACTTGTCTAACATTCATTGTGTACACTAAGTTATCACATAACGCGTTCGAAATTTACTAATCATTTTTACCACTTTGAATTCACTAACCCTATAACACAACTTTGTTTTAGCCTTGTTGTTACGTGTTGGACACATTACATAACCTTTAGCTAAGCTACAAAGAACGACCAAAGTCTGCAGAATTAGCAGACTTCAGTGTCTGAAAATGGGCACTCACGCGGCCGCGCGAGTTTTGTACTGGGAGGCTGCGCGCCCGCGCGACACACAGAACTCAGTTTTGCAGAATGTGTTTCGGCACAGTTTTTAGGCCAACTAACACGAATTTCACCCTTAAAACAGTGAAACCAATATCTATAATTGATATAAAACTATCACAAACATGTATGTTAACATATTCAACCAATTAGAAAAATTTAACAACACTTTTAACTATTTTAATTTCTGAAATTTCTCATTTTCAAATGAAAACTCCATTCTTGGCATCCTTCACGAAAATTAACACTGTGATTTCGATTACTCACCAAATCACTTCGTTCAAGTTACATTATCTTCGTTTCTTAATGAACTAGCACATACTAGCGTCAATTTATAGTTCCACATACAAATTGGCCATTAAAATTGGTACTTACATAGGCCACATGAAGAATACATATATTGTCAAAATTTTATACTGTCAAAACGAAATCAGCATACAAATTTCTTGTTTTAAACATAACTCTAGCATCATAAACATGTATCATCAGAATTTACCAAGTATATATATCACCAATTCACCAATTGATTTTTATAGAACATGAAAAATTCTTGTTGTCCAACCCAGATACATATACATTTTACCGTTATGAACATACCTTTTTGTTGCCTGACATAAATTTGCTAAACACACTAGAATTGACGTCAAAATTCTTAGACTCCTCTCCAATTCTCTCTCAAGTTCTTCTCTCTTTTCTCAGCAACTAGGATACGTAAAACTAAAACAAACTGATAGCTATAATGGAAAAAACTAAAACTGTTAATCCTTAATACGCCAAATTTAATAGATTAACAGTTACAAAACCAACGTATAAATTATAATTATATTATATTTATTATTTTTATTTAATTTGTTTATTTTATTTAAAATTCAAAAATTAGAAATTCCAAAAGCCATAAGGCTTGTTTGGCAAAACCTTGTAAATTCAAAGAATTAATATATTTAAGCCATGTTTGGCAAAAATTATATTAAACTCCTTTATTTTATTTTAACAAACAATTTTAGTTTATACTTCATATTATTATTTAAATTTCCATATCCCATAATAATCAAATAAATTAATTACACATACTATATTTAAATATTCCACTTTACAAATATCACAAAATTATAATTTTATCATAATTTTATTTAATAATTTAATATACCACTTTGAATTATTAATCAACAATATAACATCTCATGTTATATTACAACTCTCTAAATTATAAATTAATTTAATTTAGATTATTATCTAATAAATTTAGATTTATAAATATTTACTAACAATCCCTATTTCAAATAAAATATTTATTCAATAATTTCATCAATAAATATTTCAAATAAATATTTATATAATCCAATAAATATTTAAATTTATACTTTAAAATTTCGGATTGTTACATTCTTCCCTCCTTACAAGGATTCTGTCCCCAGAATCGAAAATATAGATTAAACAAATAACTCGGGGTATTATTAAACCTCACTTTCCCAATATATGAATATATATTTCACTTCGCACCCGATCACATATTTCAAAATATACAGCACATACATATACATACTCAAACTCAAAACATCTCATAATAAGAATTTTAATTATTAAATTCTTATTTTAATAATTTATAAAAATTCGGGTTGTCACATCCTTCCCACCTTATAAGGATTCCGTCCTCGGAATCACTGAAACCCTATCTTACTCAGGTTTTCATCAAATCTCTTCGTTGAATAACTTCGACACATTACTCTAATATAGATTTTATATTTCCTACTCTCACCATTCTTCATAACAAATTATTGTAAGTTTTATTTTATAACCTTTACTTATACTCAAATATTTTTTAGTATTACCTATTCTTTGACCCATTCATTTCCTTCTCTAAGGATCGTTATCATAAATACTCGGAATATTACATTCACACATTCTTCTAAGAATTTCGTCCTCGAAATTTTGACTTACTAATATTTGTTCATTCCATTTATCAAAATAGATTTTATGTTAATACTTTATTCATTCATTTATTTCTATAACCAGTTCTTCTCACAAAGATCTTTCTATAATTATTAAACTTTTCTATTAAAAGTTTTACATTATTCTTTGATAACTCATCTCCTTCTCATTTCAAAAAAAAAAATTTCTCACTTATTCAACATATTCATCATTCAGTGTCGCATTCTACGACTTACTTCTTTCTAAGGAATATCATCCTTACCACATTTCACCTTTTAGAATAGCAAGAATCTTCCACAATTGTTCAATAATTGGGTAGCAGTATGAATAACTCAGTAATTCAAAAGATTCCAAATCATGCTGAGGGGTCACAAGACCGTGAACTCTATTCTCGGTTTACTAGTGCTTCAACTCAACCCTTCACACTGCAAACCAGAGTGTTTTTCAATCACAAAGACTGAAAACACCCTCCTTACATACACTAGGTGGCCAGCCTATTGTACCACTACTTTGGGCCGCAACGTAGTGTTTTGTAACGATTATATGTGTTACGTTCGGAACCATTGTCCCCGAAAACATGTCCCCTTAAAGGGTTGTTCACCTCAGCTTTTTAACATCTGAATCCGTACCAAAATAATTTGGTTTGGCATAATTTTTCAATAAATGGTTGAATTTTATGAACATCTTTCAATAATCGTCTAGCTGAATCAAATAGCGTAGACTTCTACAACAATTCGAACATCAATCAAAATATATATATATATATATATATATATATATATATATATATATATATATATTCTCATATATTAAAGAAATCTCAAAAATCTTTTTATGACGTCATGATACCGCACTGTATTTACAGTCCGTTTGAGGATTCCGTCATTTGGTGATTTTATCATACTATAACATACCATAGTAGGCTGACGATCATTAGATCACATCCAACACTAAGTAATACTTCATTGATGACTCCATCATTTTTTTTATCATCTCTGCAACAGGTTCCATGATGCATTGATGATATAAAAATATATTTTGATATATCTCAAATTATTTTTGTCTAGTCGAAGCAATTAGCATAGACATACGAATAATAGCACAGTTTTAAAAATTCTTTGGTTCACTGGTGTGATCCAGCATTTTTCAAAAATAAAAAGTACAACCATCGGCACGAATTCAATAAATTTCAAAAATCTAGCAAAGCTAGGAGATTTGGAAAAACCTATGTTTCCACTTTCTATACTAATCCATTGCTTAATAATTCTATCTATTCCCATAATCCTCAATTCTTCATTCACATTTATCTATACCCCAGTTCATCAAACTTACTACGCATTGAAAATCCAGGAACTTGCCACAATAATATGAGTTTAAGAACTTATCCTAGTCAGACCATAGGCGTCCATTCACTGAGGGGTTCAAAACATACCATATTATTATGAGTCACGAACTTACCATATGCATTAGTTTTAAGAATCGCACCTACTCCTAATAATATCTAACTAATCTTAATAGTTTCTAACTATCAAATATACACATGAGAAAAGAATCACCTTTTCGCCACATATACATTGATAGCGCGACACCAACATTCCAATTATTATCAATGTGATAAACTGAGCGCAAGCACAAAACCCTCGCCCATACAAAGATTTATACAACTCAGCCATCACATGAGTCCTCAATTGAAATTCCACCTAACTCTATCTTACCCTTAACTTGCTCTTTGCTAGATATGAATTCCTCGTATCACCTCATCTATAACTCCTCGTGAGTTATCTCGTACTATTTCATAGTACACCATCTTCATAGCATTAAGCTATAATTATTCAAACATTACAAACCATCTTCCTTTTATTACTTAAACAGATCACGTCGTGATCTTATTCTATAATCACTCGTGATCGTTTTGTTTTACGATCCCTTTTCTTTCCTTTTTCATCATTTACGATATTATTAGTTATCTTGGCTATTGAAGTTAGGGTAACTCTCATTTCTTATCTACATATCTTCTCAATATTCTTCTTTGAATCTTCTTGTTTATATAACAATTCCTGCTTTAAGAATTTCCAACTTCATTTATATTGCTCAATACTTGGTTTCATCATACGTATCCATTTTCTAGACTTGGTACACATCGAGTCCCTAATAGTTTCAATATGGTACGCTGAGTGGTTTCCCACAAACAACCAACAAACTAGGTTCCGAGTTGCTAGTTCGTATACACCTCCGCTCTATGAAGGAATCATTTAGCCCAGATACCATACATCAACTACTAAAGAGTATAACTGTACCATACTTGACTATAACTTTTTATTATTAACTTCCTTACAAATCTCTTCTTATAGACATTGTCTATTTATTATAACCTTACATCCTTATTATTGGAGTTAGGTAACCCCACATTCATATTCCTTATAACTCTGCGAGATTCTTCTTTGAATTCTCTTACGCATGTTTTAATCCTTCTCTATATGTTTCTAAAATTACTTCTTATTGTTCAAACTCTATTTGAGCTAATTCTTTCATTATCTTCATCTTCCTTCTCTAAGGTTATAGCCTATGGTACTCCTACCTAAGGTTTATAACCTACAGCTTTGATACTAACTGTAACGATCCCAAAATTCATACAATTTAATTCTCAACTTCGGTCGTTAATAATACATTCAACCTCTAATTTTACATCATTAAACGATAATACAACCATTGAAGTTTGCGAAATAATTAAAATGTTCTATTACAATTAAAATTTTCTATTTACAAACTGTTCTCGTTCCTAGAACTTTTAACCTTTACATTATATCTCTTCGATTCAAATTTATATCATGAATCATTACAATAAAATGACTATACAAAGTCTTACATCATCAATAGATATCCATATATACCGAATAGCTCCACTTCCAATTCAACAACATATTACATTCAAAATATTAAATACATTTCTCATAAAACATAAGGAATCTTCAAGTATCACATCGGATTCATAACTTTCAGGTAACACATAGCTTTACCTTGAAATCTTGACATGCAAAAATGGTTATATACAAGGTTGAGCTCGACACCCCAGCAAAATCTAACAGTTTTCATGCAACACGTAGCATATAATATCATGCTCAACATATATCTCTTAAACATTGAACTATCATAACATACGTGCTACAGTTCATATAATAAATATAAAGATTGAGTTCCTTACTCAATCGGCATGCTTTACTCAATTAATGTAGTCATAAGTTGACTTTGACGTTTCATGCTTTCACATAAATATAACACATATCATGTTATTTGCAATAACTACTTAAAACAATTAATCATCAAGTTCACGTAGCAAATAGGAACTGAAAGACTTGCCTGGTTCGTAGATTACCAATTACCAAAAACAGCTTAAATGCTTTACGTACCTCCTACAACAGTTCAAAGGTTCATAACCACAAGCATTAGTTACACATATAACGAAACCACAATGACTCTTAGTCTTAATCTTTTATAACTTGCATCTCTTTGAGACTTAACACATCTTCAGGTGTTTACTCCTCTTCGTATGATACTTATCATTACATAATCTCATTTTGTGTTTCTTTAAACTTCTTTTGAAACCAACACTTAATGTTCATTAAAGTCGTCATAGATTCCATTACCCCATATTAGATGTATTACACTTGTTGACAACCACTAGGAATCACATTATCTACTAGATATGCTAACATACCATAACATGTACATTTCTAGCTAAACTTACTATTTTAGCACAAGTCTTTCTTTACCATTTACATTTCAGAAATTCTAAGTGTTTACTTTGCAACATTTGTCTAACATTCATTGTGTACACTAAGTTATCACATAACGCGTTTGAAATTTACTAATCATTTTTACCACTTTGAATTCACTAACTCCATAACACAACTTTGTTTTAGCCTTGTTGTTACGTGTTGGACACATTGCATAACCTTTAGCTAAGCTACAAAGAACGACCAAAGTCTGCAGAATTAGCAGACTTCAGTGTCTAAAAATGGGCACTCGCGCGGTCATACACATGTATCATCAGAATTTACCAAGTATATATATCCCCAATTCACCAATTGATTTTTATAGAACATGGAAAAATTCTTGCCGTCCAACCCAGATACATATACATTATCACAGTTATGAACACACCTTTTTGTTGCCTAACAGAAATTCTTGCTAAACACACTGGAATTGACGTCAAAATTCTTAGACTCCTCTCCAATTCTCTCTCAAGTTCTTCTCTCTTTTCTAAGCAACTAGGATGCGTAAAACTAAAACAAACTGATAGCTATAATGGAAAAAATTAAAACTGCTAATCCTTAATACGCCAAATTTAATAGATTAACAGTTACAAAACCAACGTATAAATTATAATTATATTATATTTATTATTTTAATTTAATTTTTTTATTTTATTTAAAATTCAAAAATTAGAAATTCCAAAAGCCATAAGGCTTGTTTGGCAAAACCTTGTAAATTCAAAGAATTAATATATTTAAGCCTTATTTGGCAAAAACAAGATTAAACTCCTTTATTTTATTTTAACAAACAATTTTAGTTTATACTTAATATTATTATTTAAATTTTCATATCCCATAATAATCAAATAAATTAATTACACATACTATATTTAAATATTTCACTTTACAAATATCACAAAATTATAATTTCATCATAATTTTATTTAATAATTTAATACACCACTTTGAATTATTAATCAACAATATAACATCTTATGTTATATTACAACTCTCTAAATTATAAATTAATTTAATTTAGATTATTATCTAAATTTAGATTCATAAATATTTACTAACAATCACTATTTTAAATAAAATATTTATTCAACAATTTCATCAATAAACATTTCAAATAAATATTTATATAATCCAATAAATATTTAAATTTACACTTTGAAATTCCGAATTGTTACATGAAACGTATCCAAACCAAACTTTCTTTGGTGCGGACTTGTATTCTAAATGCTGAGATGAACAACCCTATTACAGGGGATAATTTACGCATAGCGTTTAGATGTTTGTGCACAATACATTGTACGAAGGGCTGATCCCCCTAAGTACGAGAAGTCCCTACAATCTTATGATTGTTTTGGTTTAAGTTGAAAGAATACTTATAACTTTGGACATAGTTCGTGGTCTTATGACCTTCAGATATATATTTCAAATTCTGTTCCTGATTATCATTGATAGAGAATATTATTCAGTTCTATTGAGCCTATTCATTTGGCAGTTGTTATGATATATTATTATTCATTGTCACTTCAAGTTAGCATTTGTTTGCTCACTCTTGCTTATATAACCATTATAGTTAAAGTTAAGAAGGTCGATGAACCTACCACCAGTAAAGGGACAGTAAAGATGAACAAGTATTTAAGACTTGTAAAACTGTTGACTTTTATATTGTCAGATTTTATTTTAAATATTGTGATGTAGTTATTTAATGTCCCGCACTTGATGTTTGTATTTAAAAGTTAGATAACCTGGGAGATTTTATTGAACTTATTGATGTAATCCTTTAATGGGAAGGTTTATTATTAAACTTTATTATATTTGGGTAGTTAGAAATGAATGTTATACCAAGTGAACACCAAATCTTGTGGAAATGAAGTGCCCAGATTTGGGGGTGTCACACATGATCATGCCAACAACTATCCATCAATGCACTACGGGCTAATAAGGACTTTTACCACATCATTTATAACATTACAGGTCATGATTATATCAATACGTAATTCCTGGTCATAATCATACCAATCAACAATCCATCTATGCACTACAGTCCAAGATGACTTTCATCACAATATTAGTATAGGATGATGACAATGATATAAGAATTCAATTAAATGAGAACAAGGAAAAATTTTAAAGATTTATAATTCAATTTATCTAGAATTCAATAATATCCAAATTAACAACATGATACTACTTTGTGGAGCAAAATTCAAGAATAATATTGTATCAAAAAATAATTTGGACATAAAAGAAATTAATTTTTGCCATGAATAGTACCCCGAGTGAATAGTACCCTGAGTGAATAGTATCCCGACATGAAAAGATTAAAATTTAACAAGAATGTTCAGAAAAATATTCTTGTAAAAAGATACTAGATGAAGTACAAATTTCATAGATATTCTACTAATTTCAAGGAGTATAGAAGTAATACTTATCAAAATGAGTGTAGAATTCGGAATCTGAAACGAAATAATATTACTTATATACTACAGAGTATGGAAGAAAATCATACTAATAAATTCATCGTTGCAATACGGCCAAAGATATTCATTAACAATTCATCTCTGCACTACAAGCCAAAGACATACAACTGTATTTTAGAAGAGTCAAGTAGAGCATGAAGTCTACTATCTTCTACAAATTAAAAGTGTATAACCAATATTTTATCACTGAGACTCAACTTAATAAATAATCCACATCATCGAATTATCAATGCACTACGACCAAGGATATTCGTTTGTATCACATCCATGAATTATCCATGCACTACGGCAAAAGATATTCATTATTATCACATCCATGAATTAATATTTCATCGCTGAAACTCAGCTCAATAATTAATCCACATCATCGAATCATCCCTGCACTACGGCCAAGGATATTCTTTAATGTCACGACCACAATTATCCATGCACTACGGGCCAAAGATAATCGTGTTTTCATCAACGGTCCTGATCATGCCATAAAACAATTCATCTTTGCACCCTTGACCGAAGAGAATCCATAGCCATAATCATACCAAAAACTGTCCATCAATGCACTACGGGCCAATGAGAACTTTTTCCACATCATTTGTAACATTACGGTCGTGATTATACCGAATAATCCCTGGTCATAATCATACCAAGTCCATCTATGCACTACAGGCCACAGATGACTTTCAACATAATATAAACATGAGGATGATGACAATGACATAATAATTCAATAAAACAAGTTCAAGAATTAATTTATCCAGGAACCAATAATGTCCAAATTATCAACATGATACTGCTTTGTGGAGTAAAAATTCAAGAATGATCAGAAGAATATTTCCATGAAAAGATACTATATAAAGTGCAAATATCAAGGATATTCCAGTAATTTCATGGAGTATAGAAGCCAAAACTTTAACCAACTGAATATAATAGAATATATGAAACTGTAAATGGATTTTCGCCGCCATGCGGTAATCCACTCAGACAGATCATTTCCACAATTTAATAAGGAATGAATACAAAGGATCATTCACCATGCATGTGATAATCCACATAGACAGGTTATTCCAATAGAATAATAAAGAATGGAATAATAGGAGGATTTACCATGCGTGCGATAGACTGCACAGAAAGGTTATTCCCAATAGAATAATAAATAATGGAACCAGGTCAGGCGAAATTCGCACCGACAGGATGTTCCAACAGAATAATAAAGACAGAACCAGGTCCGGCGTAAAACGCACAGACAGGATATTCCAACAGAATAATACAGATGGAACCAGGTCCGGCGTAAAACACACAGACATGATATTCTAACAGAATAATAAAGACGGAACCAGGTCCGGCGTAAAATGCACAAACAGGATATTCCAACATAATAATAAAATGGAATAATAGAAGAATTTCACCAAGTATAGGGTGGCCCGCGTATACAGGTTATTCCAACAGAATAATAAAGAATGGAATAACAAAAGTTCTCTTCATGAATAAAAATAAATACCCCTTACGAGTACAACAAATAATATCCCTTACCTTAGTAGGAAATTGGATACCGCAATATTGTAGTAACAGAAGTTTCTTCTTCTTTCTCTCTTATTCTTACTATTCTTTCTCACTCTATAGCTTTAGTGAATTCGTGAAAAATAATGAAGTAATGAGCTTCTATTTATAAGCTTAGCAGAGTAAGGGTAAAATAGTCTTTTCGCCATAATTTATGACATCATCGCTTACATCATCGATCATATGACATCATTGCTTACATCATCCTTCTGATGACATCATTGCTTACCTCATCGTTCCGATGACATCATCGCTTGCATCATCAGAATTCAAATTTAATTTGTTCTCTTCCACCTTATTTTACTTTTATACCATGAATTTACTATCATAATGTTACCATTCAAATTATAAAAAGCATACTATCATATAATCACATCATGCTACTATCATATAATATTATAAAAATATATTTGAATGAATTATTGATTTGATAATTTGAAATACTGTGTAATGACAATTATTGAATCAAAAATATCAACGTAGCAATTATAAAATTAAATATTAAACAGTAAATACTGTAACAATTATTGAGTAGTGCCTTCTTACGTAAGAATCAATAATTTAAAAATACTGTGCAACAACGCGTGTTACTATATTTTTACTACCGAGTAGTTCAATAGTTTTAACTGTAAAACTTCCGCCGTTATTTTCATAAAAACATTTTTGTCGTTTTCTAACTCCGATAATTATTCCGTTGTGGGTTCCACCAATGATTGTGTCGTCGTACGAATATTCCCCGACAAAAAGAATATTCCCCGGCCAAACGAATATTTTATAACAACTTGCTTACTTTGCAAAATTTTCACGTATCACCCTTAACTTTAAACTATTATCAATTTAACTATTTACCAAAATAGAAAATTGAATACTTTTATTTCATAAAATTCGGGGACTCACAATCTCCTCTCCTTATGAAATTTTTCCCTCGAAATTTACGTACATACTTGATATTCGAAGAGATGAGAATACCTTGCCTCTTTTACAGATTGTACCTTCTCGGTAATTTCCTCGCTACCATGATTTTCCCATTTCTCATCTCCTTTATTTCAGATATCATTCTGGAATATAGCTTCAAAACAAAGGTTAATTGACATATCATAATTTGTCAACTTATCAAGTAAACAATTTCAGCTTAAGTAAGTCACACACTAGCGAAGTATATAACTCGTCTCTCCCCTCCTAGTTCTAGACTCTTATCTCCGCCAGCGACCATATCCCTAAGCTCTGATACCAACTGTGACGCCCCCAAAATTAGGTATACATCGCCCATTCTGAGTCGCCAGATACATGGTACAAAATTCAAATATAACTTCATTTATACAACTGTTGAGTTGTCGTATAGAATACGACCACAGTTAACTATGAGTTTTAATACAAATGTATGCAACTCTCATGGTACCTCGACCACAACCTTACAATGATACTTTACATAAAAGTATAGTTAAAAACTGTTTTAGAAATTAAAATCTTTGGGAAGTGCTCAAGAAAATCTTCGTACATGGGAGGCCATGCGTCTAGGTTATGATAGATATCATATGTCCACAGAATTATCCTTGGTTGACCCTAAAGTCCCCAAAGAAAAACAAGAAGATTACTATCATCTTCTTTCCAATGGTGAGTCTTCTCTTGACATATAAATATCTCTGTTGTCTCCAAGTGAAAATTATGTTTCAAATAAACTCCAAGATCATACAGGTAGTGCTCGTAGATATATTCAGCAAGTGGATGTGCACAACCATGTCTTATGAGAACACGAGGTTATATGTCATTAGACATCTTGTATGATAGTGGCAAAACACCCTTCCAAAGTTGGGTTCGCCTCACCCTATTTGATTCACCAAATATAACTACTAAATGATGTATAGAATACAACACACTTTTCTATACTGTTTAGGGAGAACCTCCACAGCTAGAGACCACCGTTCTATTCCCCTGTTATCCCCACTCGACCCGTCAACACTCTTATTACCTGAAAGGAATTGTAAAGCAGAAAGGGTGAGCACAACTAGCCCAGTAAAGAATATCATGACTAAAGCTAATTTACACCATCAATAGCCTTCATCATTAATAGATCAGAGATTTAGAACATATGGTAGATGACAAAAGTTTTCAACCATAGTTGCAACGGAACGAGTAATCCATTAGAAGAGTCAAATAGACCATATGGTCTATTATCTTCTCTATGTTAAAAGTCTACCAATAATATTTTATCCGTGTAACATCAATCAACAATTCCCGTCCACGATCTTGTGAATAACTCATAATCATAATTGTGATTCTAAATTCCTCTTCGTACCCACTACGAAAATAATTTTTATCACTTATCTTCACCTGAAACATCAAAAATCATGGTTATACCAAATCACATTTTCTGCTCAAAATCATACTAATAAATTTATCTTTGCACTACGGCCAAAGATATTCATTAACAATTCATCTCTGCACTACAAGCCAAAGACATACAACTGTATTTTAGAAGAGTCAAGTAGAGCATGAAGTCTACTATCTTCTACAAATTAAAAGTGTATAACCAATATTTTATCGCTGAGACTCAACTTAATAAATAATCCACATCATCGAATTATCCATGCACTACGGCCAAGGATATTCGTTAGTATCACATCCATGAATTATCCATGCACTACTTCCAAATTTAGTCATTATTATCACATCCATGAATTAATATTTCATCGCTGAGACTCAGCTTAATAATTAATCCACATTATCGAATCATCCCTGCACTACGGCCAAGGATATTCTTTAATGTCACGACCACAATTATCCATGCACTACGGGCCAAAGATAATTGTGTTTTCATCAACGGTCCTGATCATACCATAAAACAATTCATCTTTACACCCTTGGCCGAAGAGAATGCATAGCCATAATCATACCAAAAACTGTCCATCAATGCACTACGGGCCAATGAGGACTTTTTCCATATCATTTGTAACATTACAGTCATGATTATACCGAATAATCCCTGGTCATAATCATACCAAGCCCATCTATGTACTATAGGCCACAGATGACTTTCAACATAATATAAACATGAGGATGATAACAATGACATAATAATTCAATAAAACAAGTTCAAGAATTAATTTATCCAAGAACCAATAACGTCCAAATTGTCAACATGATACTGTTTTGTGGAGTAAAAATTCAAGAATGATCAGAAGAATATTTTCATGAAAAGATACTGGATAAAGCACAAATATCAAGGATATTCCACTAATTTCATGGAGTATAGAAGCCAAAACTTTAACCAACAGAGTATAATAGAATATATGAAACTGCAAATGGATTTTCGCCGCCATGCGGTAATCCACTCAGACAGATCATTTCCACAATTTAATAAGGAATGAATATAAAGGATCATTCACCATACATGTGATAATCCACATAGACAGGTTATTCCAACAGAATAATAAAGAATGGAATAATATGAGGATTCACCATGCGTGCGATAGACTGCACAGAAAGGTTATTCCCAATAGAATAATAAATAATGGAACCAGATCAGGCAAAATTAGCACCGACAAGATGTTCCAACAGAATAATAAAGACGAAACCAGGTCCGGCGTAAAACGCACAGACAGGATATTCCAACAGAATAATAAAGACGGAACCAGGTCCGACGTAAAACGCACAGACAGGATATTCCAATAGACAGACAGGATATTCTAACAGAATAATAAAGACGGAACCAGGTCCGGCGTAAAACGCACAGACAGAATATTCCAATAGAATAATAAAAATGAAATAATAGAAGAATTTCACTAAGTATAGGGTAGCCCGCGTATACAGGTTATTCCAACAGAATAATAAAGAATAGAATGACAGAAGTTCTCTTCATGAATAAGAAAGAAAGAATACCCCTTACAAGTACAACAAATAATATCCATTACGAGTATAACAAATAATATCCCTTACCTTAGTAGGAAATTGGATACCGCAATATTGTAGTAACAGAAGTTTCTTCTTCTTTCTCTCTTATTCCCTCTATTCTTTCTCGCTCTATAGCTTTAGTGAATTCGTGAAAAATAATGAAGTAATGAGCTTCTATTTATATGCTTAGCAGAGTAAGGGTAAAATAGTCTTTTCGCCATAATTTATGACATCATCGCTTACATCATCGATCATATGACATCATCGCTTACATCATCCTTCCGATGATATCATTGCTTACCTCATCGTTCTGATGACATCATCGCTTGCATCATCAAAATTCAAATTCAATTTGTTCTCTTCCACCTCATTTTACTTTTATTCCATTAATTTACTATCATAATGTTACCATTCAAATTATAAAAAACATACTATCATATAATCACATCAGACTACTATAATATAATATTATAAAAATATATTTGAATGAATTATTGATTTGATAATTTGAAATACTGTGTAATGACAATTATTGAATCAAAAATATCAACGTAACAATTATAAAATAAAATATTAAACAGTAATTACTGTAACAATTATTGAGTAGTGTTTTCTTACGTAAGAATCAATAATTCAAAAATACTGTGCAACAACGCGTGTTACTGTATTTTTACTACCGAGTAGTTCAATTGCTTTAAATGTAAAACTTCCGCCGTTATTTTCATAAAAATATTTTTGTCGTTTTCTAACTCCGATAATTATTACGTTGTGGGGTCCACCAATGATTGTGTCGTCGTACGAATATTCCCCTACAAAATGAATATTCCCAGACCAAACGAATATTTTATAACAACTTGCTTACTTTGCAAAATTTTCACATATCACCCTTAACTTTAAACTATTATCAATTTAACTATTTACCAAAATAGAAAATTGAATACTTTTATTTCATAAAATTCAGGGTCTCACATTTTCGATAAGGATTTCTCCTTATTGGCTCGCAATTAGGTGACCAAACTCATTTTCTCGACAGAACTTTCTAGACATTGTCAATAATACAAATAATAATATGAATAACTTTGTCGTCTCAATTATTGATTTAATAATATAAAATATTGTGACAATAATTGAATCAATAACGTAAGATACTATGTAGCAATTACTGTAGCAATAATTGAATAAAACTGAGTGACTTCTCACGTAAGCATTAATAATCAAAGATATTTTACAATGTCGTGTTCTACTATGCAACCACGAGTATTACTGTACTTTTATCACCGGATATTTCAACAGTAAACGGTAAAACTTTTGCCGTTATTTTTATAAAAAGTTATTTCTGTCGTTTTCTCACTCCGACAGTAATTATGTTGTGGGGTCCACCAATGATTGTGTCGTCGTACGAATATTCCTCTACCAAACGAATATTTTATGACAACTTGCTTACTCTGTAAAATTTATAAATATTACCCACAACTATAACATTATATCAAATCCACACCTTAATACTCAAAATGATATTTAGAAAAATTAATCTTTATTCATAAAAGTTGGGGCCTTACAACCTCCCCTTCTTATGAAATTTCGTCCTCAAAATTGGTGTACGTATCTGGTATGTCGAAGAGGTGAGGATACCTTGATTTTAATTCAGATTCTATCTCCCAGGTCATTTCCTCAATATCGTGGTTTCTCCACAAAACTTTGACTTGAGGTATAACCTTGGAGCGTAGAATATATTCCTTCTTATCCAAGATTTTAACAGGTACCTCTTCATATGTAAAATCTTCCGCTATCTCATCTCGTTCTAATTCAATAATGTGATTCGGGTCTTCCACATATTTACGTAATATAGATATGTGAAAAATATTATGAACACGAGACATACTTGGCGGTAAGGCGAGTGTGAAGCCCCCAAAATAGGTCCATTTCACCCAACCCATTCTGAGTCGCCAAATACATGGTACAGAAAATAACTACAACTTTATTATTACAATTATCGTGCAAAATACGACAACACATATACTGTGAGTTTAAAATGCAAATATTGTTATCTAGACAGTATTCAACTCAAATGGAGTCCTCATTACAATTATTGATACACTATCTTACAAACTAGTGAGGACTACTAAAACAACTATCTTGAACCATCATTCCATACCCCGACTAGTTCTCGCTATATTCTCGCCTCCTTAGAAGAAAAATGGAACAAAAAGGAAAAAGGTGAGCTCAACTAGCCCAGGAAAGAATATTATGACTAAGATAATATAGAACAAATTATCGTTAGTCCTCAACAAGAAAAAATCTAATAGAATACAATAGACAACAAGTTTTAGATCAACAACTACAGCAGAAAAAACAATTCATTAGAAGAGTTAAGTAGAGAATGAAATCTACTATCATCTATGAATTTAAAAATCATTCATCAATATTTTATCCCTATAACATCAATCATCAAATATTCATCTTTGCACTACGGGCCAAAGATATTTATTTATATCACCAGTTGGTCATGTTCATCTCAACACCTGTCCGTCTTTGCACTACGGGCCAAAGATATTCATCAACTAATCATTCATCTTTGCACTACAGGCCAAAGATATTCAGTTATATCACTATTTAGGACTGAGGATGATAAAAATATTTTCAAAAAAACGAATCCAGAGAGAAAGAAAGACAAAATTAGGGATTCGTACTTCAGTTTATCTAAGTTCAAAAATACTCTATAATAATCAATTGTGGAGCAGAATTCAAAAATAAATATCAAAACATAGATCCAATCAAAGATAGGAACCATAACAGACAATCTTGGACATGGAAAAGATAATTTTAAATTTTTTTATGAATAGTGTCGTATTCGTGAATAGTGACGTATACGTGAATAGTAACCTCGACACTAAAAGGTAGAAATTCTATAAGAAAAATTATCATACTTCGTGAATAGTACTCATGAATAGTAACTTATGAATAGTAACTCGTGAATAGTAACTCATGAATAGTAACCCCGACATGAAAAGATAAAAATTTCATAATAAAATTCATACTAATATTCCGGTATAATGATATTGAAAGAAATAATATCATTTACGAAAAAAATAGCATCCCTTACCATCCCTTACTATCCCTTACCTCAAAAGAGCAGTACTTCTGACTAGAATGTCGGATATAACGCTGAAGAAAACTTGCACCGTATAGCAACACTCAAGATATCTAAATACTCACAAAAATATGCTCGATAATATAGAGAGAGAAAACTTCAGTTTCTGATGTGATTTTCAATTCTAACCTAAGCACTCTATTTATAGGAAAATGCTTAGAACACCAAAGTAGAAAATTTAATAAAATAATATTATTTATTAAATAAATTCCTACGCACACCTTACAATCTGAATTTAGAATTTTAAACATGCAAGTGGGGCCCACCAAAATGAAAAACATGTTCTAAACATTTTTTGTAACGAAATCAATTCAGGCCCAATATTTCAGAACTTCAATAATTCATAATAAATAGTTCTTTTATCAGAAAAATTCAAATCTTATGTCCATTCCATAGGAAATTCAATTGTCTACAACTTTGTAGCTTTAAGTTTTTTCAAATTCTAAACAGAAATTGACCGAAATCCACATACGGACGATTTTACAGGCTATAATCAAATTTCAGTCAAAAATAGGGTCCACCAACATGTTTAACATATTTTTAGCATTTATTATAACAAAAATACTCTTCTTCCTCATTTATTCATATATCACATATTTATTGTAAAAATATCACTATTATTATATTATTGTAATATAATAATATATTTAAATGAATTATTTTATCAGAAAAGATAAAATATCAATTTTTAACAATTATCACTTTTCTAAAAATTCCTCTATTTATATCCACATAAATAAATATTTTTTTATCATATAAATTAATAATTAATTATTCACAAAAAATATTACAGAATCACAATACTGACAACCAGACTGTTCCCAGGAAAAGAGGGGGCCTTCCGGTAAGGATTTCTCCTTACTGGCGCGCAATTAAATAACCACTCCTAGAAAAAACTTTTTAGACACTGTCAATAATGTTATCTAATAATAATATGAATTATTGATATGAAAATAGAAAATACTGTGTAGTGACAATTATTGAAACAACACAATAATATAAAATATCAACGTAGCAATTATTGAATCAATAAAATAAAATATTGAACAGTAATTACTGTAACAATTATTGAGTAGTGACTTCTTACGTAAAAATCAATAATTTGTGCAATACCGTGTGCTACTGTGCAACACCGTGTATTACTGTGTTTTAACCACCGAGTATTCTAACAGTGTTAACGGTAACAACTACGCCGTTATTTATAAAAAAAACTCATACTTGTCGTTTTCTTCATCCGTCGTTATTTATAAAAAACTAGTACTTGTTGTTTTTTTTATCCGATAGTTTTCCGTTATGGGGCCCACAAATAGCTGCGTCGTCGTACGAATATTTCCTAACAGCAAGAATATTCCACGACCAAACGAATATTCCTCGACAACAATGAATATTTTATAACCACTTGCTTATTTTGTAAACTTTACATATATCACCCTTAACTTTAACTTTTTATCAATTTAACCCTTTACTGAATACTAATTATAAGAAAAATTGAATACCTTTATTTCATAAAATTCGGGGTCTTACAATCTCCCCACCTTATAAAATTTTGTCCCCAAAATTTACGTACCTAGTATTTCAAAGAGTTGAGAATACCTTGCTTTCATTTTAGATTCTATCTCCCCGATCATCTCTTCTATATTATGATTTCTCCATTGCTCATTTCCTGTATTTCAAATATCATTCTAGAATACAGCTTCAAAACAAAGGTTAATTTATATATCATAATTTTTTAACTAATTAAGTAACAAAAATCAGCTTAGGTAGGACACACACTAGTGAAGGATTTTACTCGTCTCTCCCCTCCTGGTTCTGATCCCGGATCTCCGCCAGAGACTATATCCCTAAGCTCTGATACCAATTGTGACGCCCCCCAAAATAGGTCCATTCCACCCAACCCATTCTGAGTCGCCAAATACATAGTACAGAAAATAACTACAACTTTATTATTACAATTATCGTGCAAAATACGACAACAAATATACTATGAGTTTAAAATGCAAATATTGTCATCTATACAGTATTCAACTCAAATGGAGTCCTCATTACAATTATTGATATACTATCTTACAAAATAGTGAGGACTACTAAAACAACTATCTTGAACCATCATTTCATACCCTGACTAGTTCTCGCTATATTCTCGCCTCTTGGGAAGAAAAATAGAACAAAAAGGAAAAGGGTGAGCTCAACTAGCCTAGTAAAGAATATTATGATTAAGATAATATAGAACAAATTATCGTTACTCCTCAATAGGGAAAAATCTGATAGAATACAATAGACAACAAGTTTTAGATCAACAACTGTAGCGGAAACAACAATTCATTAGAAGAGTTAAGTACCGAATGAAATCTACTATCAGCTATGAATTTAAAAGTTCATTAATATTTTATCTCTATAACATCAATCATCAAATATTCATCTTTGTACTACGGGCCAAAGATATTCATTTGTATCACCAGTTGGTCATGTTCATCTCAACACATGTTCGTCTTTGCACTACGGACCAAAGATATTCATCAAATAATCATTCATCTTTGCACTACAAGCCAAAGATATTCAGTTATATCAACATTTAGGACTGAGGATGATAAAAATATTTTTAAGAAAACGAATCCAGAGAGATAAAAAGATAAAAAGTAGGGATTCATACTTTGGTTTATCTAAGTTCAAAAATACTCCATAATAATCAATTATGGAGCAGAATTCAAAAATGAAGATCAAAACATAGATCCAATCAAAGATAGGAACCATAACAGACAATCTTGGACACAGAAAAGAAAATTTTAATTTTTTTGTGAATAGTGTCGTATTCGTGAATAGTGCTGTATACGTGAATAGTAACTCCGACACTAAAAGGTAGAAATTTCATAAGAAAAATCATCATACTTCGTGAATAGTACTCATAAATAGTAACTCGTGAATAGTAACTCGTGAATAGTAACTCATGAATAGTAACCCCGACATAAAAAAGTAAAAATTTCATAATAAAATTTATACCAATATTCTGGTATAATGATATTGAAAGAAATAATATCATTTACGAAAAAAATAACATCCCTTACCATCCCTTACTATCCCTTACAATCCCTTACTATCCCTTACCTCAAAAGAGCAGTACTTCTGACTGGAATGTTGGATATAATACTGAAGGGAATTTGCACCATAGAGCAACACTCAAGATATCTAAATACTCACAAAAATACGCTCGATAATATAGAGAGAGAAAAATTCAGTTTCTGGTGTAATTTTCAATTCTAACCTAAGCACTCTATTTATAAGAAAATGCTTAGAACACCAAAGCAAACAATTTAATAAAATAATATTATTTATAAAATAAATTCCTACGCACACCTTACAATCTGAATTCAGAATTTTACACATGCAAGTGAGGCCCACCAAAATGAAACACATGTTTTAAATATTTTTTTTAACGAAATCAATTCAGGCCCAGTATTCTGGAACTTCAATAATTCATAATAAATAATTCTTTTATCTAACAAATTCAAATCTTATGGCAATTCTATAGAAAATTCAATTTTTTACAACTTTGTAGCTTTAAGTTTTTCTAAATTCTAAACAGAAATTGACCGAAATCCACATACGGACGATTTTACAGGCTATAATCAAATTTCAGTCAAAAATAGGGTCCACCAACATGTTTAACATATTTTTAGCATTTATTATAACAAAAATACTCTTCCTCCTCATTTATTCATATATCACACATTCATTATAAAAATATCATCATTATTATATTATTGTAATATAATAATATATTTAAATGAATTATTTTATCAGAAAAGATAAAATATCAATTTTTAACAGTTATCATTTTTCTAAAAATTCCTCTATTTATATCCACATAAATAAATATTTTCCTTATCATATAAATCAATAATTAATTATTCACAAATAATATTACAGAATCATAATACTGACAACCAAGCTGTTCCTAGGAAAGAGGGGGCCTTCCGGTAAGGATTTCTCCTTACTGACGCGCAATTAAATAACCTCTCCTAGACAGAACTTTCTAGATATTGTCAATAATGTTATCTAATAATAATATGAATTATTGATTTGATATTGGAAAATACTTTGTAGTGACAATTATTGAAATAATAATAATATAAAATATCAACGTAGCAATTATTGAATCAATAAAATAAAATATTGAACAGTAATTACTGTAACAATTATTGAGTAATGACTTCTTACGTAAGAATCAATAATTGGTGCAATACCGTGTGCTACTGTGCAACGCCGCGTAATACTGTGCTTTAACCACCGGATATTCTAACAGTGTTAACGGTAACAACTACGCCGTTATTTATAAAAAAAACTCATACTTGTCGTTTTCTTCATCCGTCGTTATTTATAAAAAACTAATACTTGACGTTTTCTTCATCCGACAGTTTTTCGTTATGGGGCCCACAGATAGTTGTGCCGTCGTACGAATATTCCCCGACAGCAAGAATATTTCACGACCAAACGAATATTCCTGGAATGGGCCAATGAATCGAGGATTGAGCTTTCCTCTCTTTCCAATCTCGTAACTCCTTTCTATGGAGCAACCTGTAACAACACATGATCCCCAACATTGAATTCCACGTCCCTTCGATAAAGATTAGCATAACTCTTTTGTCGATCTTGTGAGGTTTTTATACGTTGCTGGATCATTTGAATCTTTTTTGTAGTCATGCGTACCAATTCTATTTCCAATAACGTTGCTTCACCACCTCATCCCAACATACTAAAGAACGACACTTTTGTCCATACAACGCCTCGAATACAGCCATGCCTATACTTGCTTGATAATAGTTGTTGTAGGAGAAATCCACCAATGGAAAGAACTTGTCCCAACTTGTGACGCCCCCAAATCCGGGTATCTTCTAACCCAACAAATGGTGCTACATGGTACTCATAACTGTACATTCATTCTACTAAAACGACATCAAAATGTGTGTTCCAACAACATTCTTATTACATTAATAATAATAAATCTCATTCCCAGGTTCTTAAACCATTACATTCTTTATTCATCATAATATAATACATATACTTACTAGTCTATTACAAGATAAACTAATCATTCATCTTCGCCTTGCCTTTATCTCTACTGGAAACCTCGATTTGCTAGTCCTTAGCTGCATTCATATGGTTCAAGCAAGAGTGAGCATAACAAGCTCAGCAAGTACAACAATTTCATTTAAACAACATACTTGAAACATAAGAATCGTATATCTTCAATAACTGGATAATAGTTACTAAGTACTATTGAGAATTCAAAATAGCACTTCTTTTCCTTCAAAACGTTTTGCAACTACAATATTTAGTAAAACATCAATTCTGGTCCAAGACCATGAGCGTTTCATAATTTCTTTGAAAAGGACATCCCGACACTAAGTCCGTAAGTCCGACATAGCTTATGAGCACTTCTAGGTGATCAGCCTATAGTACTCTATGTTGATCAACACTACATCCATTAAATGTATGTACGTTTAAGTTTTAGAAACCTCACGTGCCCATCGAATACTCGATGAAAAATACATTTGTTTATTCACACTCAGGCTTACCTTGAATCCGTACCAAACAATTGGCGTAGGATAGCGTTATCAATTTTATATAGAAATAGTTGTAAAGAAATCAATCAATCTTTCAAGAATAGTCTAGCTGAGGTAAAACTGGCATCAACCCTTTCGTAAAATAATTCATGTGTCTCATAGCATGAATCACTGAAAACCTGGCTAACACGAAGGTTAGACAAGTGTTTAAGAAAAACTCACCTTCAGCGTCTGTTACAATAAAATTACTTTTCCTTTGAGTCTTTACGGTCTCTACAACATATAACCACATAACATGCCACATTAGGTCATGAATGAGCATACATGGTTCCTAATGAATTTTACCCTTCTTCTCAATCTAATCATATATTAGATTTGTTATTATTGGTTCCGGCTTGCCGTCGTTCTTTACATCGTTCTTACCAACTTCTTTCTCGTCTATATCTTAAGTGAATTTACTTCATTAATAAATATCAATTCAACTTAGTAATCTTATTTATAGCTTACTAACGTTCTTACGTTTATTAATCGAAATTCAATCGTCATTGGTTAAGTGTACTTATTGCATACCGTTCACGTTCACCTTCAATTGACTTACCTTCAACCTTTAGTGTTATACTTAAGGTTTATAACAACCTTAATGAGGTTACTTTAAGCTTTAGTTCATTACTAATCAATTCACTTTCTTTCTTTACTTGCAATCTTTCCTTCCTATGAAATTCCTAAGGTTGGCGCTGCGGCGCCAGCTTCCTTTCTTGGACTCGCTCTGCAGCGCGGGTTTGCAGTGTACAAGACCCGACCTTGGCACTTCGGCGCCATTCCCCCTTCATTGTGTCGCGCTACGGCGCCAACTAATTGTACACTATGATCTTGGCCTCGCGCTGCGGCGCGGACTCTGTGCCTCAGAAATATTTGACAGATTTTCTTTTAGGTGAGATTCCTAGGCTCATAACTTCTTCATTATAAGTCCAAATTGGCTCGTTCAAAAGTCGTTAGCTCACAAATCACATACTCTATGTGTTCATGTAAGAATTTTACAATTTCAAATCCATTAACCCAAAATTAACCTTTTAGTTCATTTTTAACGAAAACGATAAACGTTCGTGAACGTTCAATGCTCGTTTCTTCGTTCTAAGTCGGAATGCGGTCATTCTCGAGTTTGCAACTCTATAATACTAAATGAGACAATATTCCATTGAAAATCAATGCTCCAGAGCTCAATATCAAAATTCAACTTCCATTCCGAAAATTTCACGAATTCGACGATTATCGTCGAAACTCGTGAATTCTGCCAAAACTTCGTTACTTAAGATTTGTTCTTCGTTTCAAATGGATTCATTCCGTCATACTAACATCTTAACATACTTATATCATTAACTTATATTCATAATAAGTTCTTACTTATTCTTTGTGAGTTTGTAACTTATAAAAGTATAACTACTTATGATTTCTTTTCTCATGACTTAGGATAGTTTATGACTTCTAACCATCATCCTTGCTTCTTTTTATCATACTAACTTCATTAATGTAAACATGGTATAAGTCTTACAAATTCTTCCTTAGTTCATAACTTATATAAGAATAAATGGCTTATTCATGACTTATTACGGCTTAAGTCCTTTAATTCATCATTCCTACTTCTTCTTAGCATACAAATCCTACCACTACTCACTTCTCTAACAAATGAAGAGAAAGAGAATCATGGCTTAGGATTGCTTACCCTTGATGATCACTTGACTATGCCTTGTTCTTCTTCTTGCTTCTTGAATTACAAAGTTTAACTTTCTAGCTTTTCTAGCTTTTTCTCTCTAACCAATAAGCACGTTATAAGTTGTAAAGTGTTGGATGAAATAAACAACCAACAAAAGAAATCCAAGCTTGCTATTTATAGGATTGCTAAAGTTAGGGCATAAGGGTTATTAATCCATCCACCTCCTTACTATTCCTAGCTTAAGCACTAAGTTAACTTGCTCCCCACAACACTTGGCCATTAAGTCTACTTGGTCATTAAGTCTACTTGGTTACCACACTTACTTAGCCATTAATTAAACTTGCTCATTACTTTGGATCACCCATGGGTTGCCCCATGGTTCTTGCTTACCCATTGGATACTTACTTTGGGCTTTACATTTAATTAGCTTAACTAACTTAACTTATACTTTTGGGCTTGTATTTAACAAACACATGGGCTTGGTCATTAATAAGCATTGGGCTCTATCATTATTCTAGTTGAACTTTACAACTTCCTATTCAATCCTACAAGTCCATTACATATGGCTTAAAGCCTTCGAACGTATAATTTATGTATTAATCTCGTATTTCACTCGTATACTTATTCAACATATATGACATATCATCATTCATACATACTCGTATAATACCTTGTATCCTACTCGTATTCATTACCTCGTACAATACCTACGTATTATACGATTATCGCTTTAATTCATTATACGCATTTTATTTCCTTCTCGAAAATTACTTTCCCTAACCGTTAGGTTTTTAAGTCAGCAGGCAAAAAACTGCGTTTGTCATAGCTAAAATATTATTGGATATTCCATCTCACCTTAATATTCTATCGTTACGTATTTCTCGGAAGTTCAAAAATAATTCCCGAGCAGAAATGTGTGAATAGTATTTTTCAGAAAATTTCTCGAAAGGCTTTTATTTTCGTCTTAGAAATTCAAACACTTTAATCCTATCACGTAGCCAATATCCTACGATGTTCTGACATATCTAGGTCATAAAATGACCTTCATCTAATTAACACATATAATATAATTTTATTCATTATTAAATCAAATAAAATTATTTTATAATTTGCTCGATTTTCTGGGGCGTTACACCACTTCCTTTGAAGTCTAGGACATAGAGTCTTAATAGATCTTCAAGAGTTTAAATAGTCCTCTTCGACTTCCCGTCCGTCTGAGGATGATATGCCGAACTGAATCGTAAATCCGTGCACATAGCTTTTTGCTAACTAACCCAAAATCGTTAAGTGAATCTTGGATCTCGTTCAGAAACTATGGATACTAGCATACCATGCAGTCCTATAATCTCATATATATATATATATATATATATATATATATATATATATATATATATATATATATATATATATATACGAGAAAGACGTTCAAGTGAATAAGTTTCTCGTATAGGTAAGAAATGAGCAGACTTGGTTAATCTATAAACAATGACCCAAATTGCATCTATGCCTTGAGAAACCTTGGGAAGACCAATAACAAAATCCATGGTAATGTGCTCCCACTTCCATTCTACAATTTTAAGTGGTTACAATGGACCTTTTGGCACTTGATGCTCTGCCTTGACACGTTGACAAGTTAAACACCTTGAGATAAACTCCGCGATCTCTCTCTTCATATTAATCCACCAAAATATATGTCGAAGATCACGATATATTTTGGTACTCCTAGGATGGATTGTAAACGATGTGTTGTGCACCTCCATCATAATTTTATACTTCAAATTAGAGTCGTTAGGAACACAAAGTCTGGAGTTGACTCGAAGTATTCCTTCTTCATCGATTCTTGCTTCTGGAATAGCACCTTCTTGCACTTTCTTCATACGCATCAGCTCTAGGTCCGTAGCTTGAGCAACTTTAACTTTATCTATTAAAGTTGGTTCTACTCGTATATTTGGCATCATCACGTGGGTCCCTGGAGTCTTTAACTCTATCTCCATCCTTTGTAAGTCATACAAAATGGGCATTTACGTTAACAATATCGCACTCGTACCCGCAAATGATCTTGTACTCAACGTGTCAGCTACCGCATTCGCTTTTTCAGGATAGTATTGAATGGTGTGATCGTAATCTTTTAACAGCTCGAGCCAACGTCGTTGCCGCATGTTGAGTTCCTTTAGGGTGAAAAAATATTTGAGGCTTTTATGATCCGAATAGATCTCCACCTTCTCCCCATACAGGTAATGCCTCCATATTTTAAGACCGAAAATGATAGCTGCCAACTCTAAATCATGAGTAGGATAATTCCTCTCATATTCTTTGAGTTGTCGTGAGGCATAGGCTATGACTTTCCCATATTACATGAGAACACATCCTAACCCTCTACCAGAAGCATTGCAGTAGATGACAAATCCCTCCGAACCAGATGGTATTGTCAGAGCAGGTACTGAAATGAGTCTCCTCTTGAGTTCTTGAAAACTCTTTTCACATTCCTCGCTCCAACTGAATTTTGTATCTTTTCGAGTCAGTTGACTTAATGGAGTAGCGATTCGAGAAAATCCTTCCACGAATCTCCGATAATAATCAGCTAAGCCCGGAAAGCTACATACTTCGGTCACTAACTTAGGTTGCTCCCAACTTTGAATTACTTTAATCTTCGCTGGGTCAATAGATATTCCGTGATTTGATATCACGTGCCCAAGGAATGCTATTTCCTCAAGCCAGAACTTGTATTTCATCAACTTGGCATATAGCTTGTTTTCACGAAGCTTTTGGAGTATCAACCTCAAGTGTTGCTCATGATTTTCACAACTTTTGGAGTATATGAGAATGTCATCAATAAATACAACCATAAAATTATCCAAATATTCCTTGAATACTCGGTTCATCATATCTATGAAGGCAGCAAGAGCAGCATTGGTCACTCAAAAAGACATGACTAGGAATTCGTAATGCCAGTACCGAGTTCTGAAAGCAGTCTTTGGAATGTCATCAGTTTTAATCTTTAATTGATGATATCCGGAATGAAGATCAATCTTTGAAAAGAATTTGGTGCCTTGCAACTGGTCAAACTGGTCATCAATGCGAGGCAACGGCTACCTATTTTTGATGGTGACATGATTTAACTCCCGATAATCAATGCAAAGTCGCATACTCCTATCTTTCGTCTTCACGAATAGAACAGGAGCACCCCATGGAGACGTACTAGAACAAATGAAACCGATGTCTAACAATTCTTGCAGTTGGGTTTTTAACTCCTAAAGTTCAATAGGAGCCATTCGATATGGGATTTTAGAAATGGATTTTGTACCGGGTTCAAGGTCAATACAAAACTCAATTTCACACTCTGGGGTTAGGCCAAAAAGTTCTTCAAGGAATACGTCAGGAAATTTATTAACAATAGAAATATCATTCAAATCTAACGTATTTTTATTTAAATTCGTGAGATGGGTTAAAAAAGCTTGACATCCGTTTTTCAATAAACGAATGGCTTTATGGCTTGATATGATAGTGATTGACTTTAGTGGTTTGGATGCTTGAATTCGCATAATAGGTTGGTTAGGTGTGACAGCCCCAAATTCGGGTCCCAAATCACCACAAATCCGGTACAGTCATTCTATAACTATTGGGAAAGATATAAACATAAATTGTTTATACATTACATTACACACTATTTCCCCAAGGTCAAGTAACCTTAACTTATACATAATTAATAACTTGTCTAACACATAACATTATTATCATACAATACTATTACAAATCTAATCGCACACATTAACTTTAAGCTGGAACTGTCTTTAACCTTTCCTTATATCCGACACATTCATCTTAATCTGCAATGTTTATCATGATATAGCAAGGGTGAGCATAAGCTTGCCCAGCAAGTATAATTTATTTGAGGATATATCATGATTGAAAGAGTTTGAATAATAAGCTGGCTATAATTCAACAATATAGTTGTGAATTAGCATGAACGAACTTTTGACTGAACAAGTATTGAACATGAACAAATATATCTTGACCGAATGATAATGAAGGTGATCAGCCTTTCATACCTGACTTATACACGCAATATGTACAGAGTACAATTCTATAATTCTTAGACATGGCAATCAGCAATGACTAACCACAAGTACATTTGAATACAACAACTCAAAGTAGAGTTAAAAAAACTTGCCTGTTTCGTTGATTATCGTTACGCATTTTAATAAGCTTTGTCTGACGACCTAATATATAAATAATATCGATATACAAATTAGAATAATATCATCACAATATTTAAAATAACCTAAACACATTACACATAACCCTATCAGTCTACAACACACATAAGACTTAGCATCAGGTCAAACTATTTCAGTATGGCTTGAGCCCGACAAAATTCTAACATCTCGACGGTCTAGTCGGACAAATCTCGAGTCTAAAATCACTAAGACTCGATTTAAACTGGTTCAAAGGTATCTTAGATAATTTATTATCAGTCAAAATATTTTTCATAGGTTCGTAATAATTTTCACATAATTATTATCATTTATCATGATTTTTAAATCATTAATATCGTAATTATATGAATTAAATATCACATAATTCTTTTATTATTAATATTTATTTAATACCAAATATTAATGAAAATTACAACATAATATTATAATATATTTATAATATATCAAAGTATTTTTAATACCTTAAAATCATATTTATATCATTTTTAAACAGTTAAATCCATTATCCGATAATTGCTTTTAATATTAAAATATTAATCATGACAAAATATCAAAAGATATATTTTATAATTTAAAATATTTTTATAACACTTAAATCATTTTTATATGATTTTTAAATTATTAGTTATATTTTCCCATAATTTATTTAATATATTCATTAAATAAATCAATTACCATTAATATTAATTTATTAATAAAATTCATCACAAAATATCAAAAGTTATTAAAAATAACTTAAAATATTTGCTAACACCATAAAATGATTTTTCAAATATTAAAATTATTTTTAACTAATTTATTTAATATTATAGTTAAATAAATTAAATACCATTTATATTCTAAAAATATTAAATATTTATGAAATATACTAAAAATTATTAAAAACTCATTTTTAGAATTTAAAATAATTTTTAGGAATTTATTTTATATATTTTTTTAATTAAAAAATATTTTTATTTATTTATTAATTAAAATAAATAATTTTAGAATAATAATTACTAATAAATGGCCCTATAGCGACAAAACCGTCGCTATAGGTGTTCTTGAGCCTATTCTTCATCAACCCAGAAATGCATGTCAGACACTAAGGTGGTAGGTTTGACCAAGGGTAGATCTTTGGTCTTAATGATTCTGAGCTTGCTAATGGGTTAATGTTGTAGTACTACAACCCTAAATCAATTTCATGTCCAACAAACATCATATCCGCAAGATCTAAGCCCCACAAAATCATGTCAGAGCTGTCCTGGGTCTTCTGGGTAACCCAGAAACCCAGGCAGTTTCGAGTGGCTACTTTCTAGCTCAATTCCTTCTAGGTTCTGATCATTAGTTAAGTGTTATAAAGGTTCAAATATATAGTACTCGTGTCAAGGAACATTTACATGTCATGATCTCAAATCAACAACAACACGTTCGCCAGATTGAGCTCGGTCAAACACTGTCAGAAAACTAGTTCAACCAGTTTCTGGGTTTTCCAGAAACGCTATCAGTGATCGTATGGTCTAGTTTGACCGTCCACAACATTCTATCAGTTGATGTTTTAAGGTATCTAAAGGTCAGAATCTATAGTCCACATTACAGGCTACAATCTGAATACAACAACAACATCAAACACTTAAACAACTGACAGATCAAGGAGCTTAAATATGTTGTCAGACGCTGTTCATACTTTCTGGGTTACCCAGAATTTTACTTGGTCATGGTCAGTCAACCGACTTTGACCGATTATAACTTGAAATCTAGACATTAAATGACTGTGATTTCACTTCCAGATCAAAGACAACATGACAATCTATATAAAACAACTTTAAAACAACAAAAACCATAAACGAGCAATGATTTATGGCCACTGACATTAGGTTGTCAGACCACATTTCAAGCTCAAGAACAGTTTTTAAAAACTTGATTTTTGTACATCTACATGTTATAGATGCATGATCTATCAACCCAGATCACTCAAAGACATCATATTACACAACTTTAAACAATAACCAACAATAATTAACATGAAATCATATGATTTCTAAGATTAGGGTTTTTATACCTTTTCTAGCTTTGATCTTAGATCTCACTTTTGATGTTTGTTCTTGGCAAGCTAACACCTGATATTGGCTCAACTAATCACTCACTCTCACTCTACACTTCGAATTTTAGAGAGAGAATGGCTTTGGCAAATATGAGAAAAAAAGTAGGTTTTTTCTCTCCCTTTAATCTATATATTTGATGATACAAGGCTCATGGCTGATCTATATGACTGATGCTAGAGTGTTTTTTAAGTCACATGGAGTTGTTGGAGTTGGTGAACAACTCCCATTTGGCAAGATTCACAAGCAACTAATTAAATAATGCAAGAAATGTATAATGGACATTTGGCTTTTAAAATTAAAGGCCAATTTGTCAATTGCTACAACCCTTGGGGTTTGGACCCTTAGGGTTAAAACCTAAGGTTATTAAAAAATCAATTTTCAAGGATTTTCAATTTATGTTTTCAAAATAGAAAATTAATATTTCTAAATTATAATTAGAATTCTCTAATTATATTAAAATTTCCTAATCATAATTCAATCTTGCTAATTAGGATTAATATATCCTAATTAAAAATTAAAATTACATAATTACCAATTAGGATTTCAAATGTATAATTTAAGGTTTCTAATAATTAGGGTTTCTAATTATTATAATTCTAATTAATCATTAGGGTTATCCCTAATTAAATTATAATTAATAACATTAAACCTTATATTAGCACTTAAATTCCCAAGTTAGGGTTTCAACTTCCGAATTAGGGTTTGGAATTCTCAAAACTGAAATTAGGATTTCCAGAGCCGGTTTTAGGGTTTCTTATTAATCGTAAGAATTTTTTAACTAAACGTTGACGTTCTTAATATAATATTAGGGGTTGACATTGTCTGATTAACCCTTGACCCTTAACCACATATTGTACACATATAATACCAGATACACAGAACATATACCCATATTCACTTAATCCTGAATAATTCTCCAGAAAAATTTTAAATTCACAAAATTTCTTCTCGAAAATCTCAAATTCATTCACTTATTTTCTGTCTAGGTTTATTATTTAACCTTAATTCAATATTTTAAGATTTTATAAATATCCAAATTTTCAGGTTGTCACATTCACCCCTTTTTCTAAAAATTTCGTCCCCGAAATTTACCTTACACCATGCACCATACACCATTCATTCTCATTATCACACCCAATACATTCCTCACAAGAGTAAAAAAATTTAAATTGTGCTGAGGGGTTATATAGACTATTGTCTATCATTTTCAAAAAGGTTATATGAAAATTCATCCGCAAACCGTCATAACTTACGGACATAATGGGTAATTAGCCCGGTATGCCATGTACTTATAAAGTACTGCTGGTCGACTCTATTTCTCGTCACTGCCATAGGCACAAAAATTTTACCTCAGTCTTATCGGATTTCGCACCAAAATAATTTGGTTCGTGAAAATTTTCAAAGAACGCTTAGAATTTTCATAAACGTTGGTCTAGCCGAATCAAATAGCTTAGACTCATATCAATAATCAACTTCAATCGAATTACAAATGTGTGTAGCCAAACCCCGTTGGCAAACTAAAATTTTTGAAAATATTTTGAAAATGACGTCATGATGTCGTATTGTATTAACAGCTCGTTTCAGGATGTCGTCATCGTATGACTTTGTCATAACACATCATACAATAGTGGAACAATGATTTTTAGATCGAATTCACACTAAGTATTCCTGTATTTATAACTCTATCAATTTTTTATCATCTCTGCACCAGGTTACATGGTACATAAGTGAAAAATAAAAATATATTTTGATATTTCAAATCATTATCGTCTAGCTGAAATAAGTAGCATAGACTATTTTTTAAACCGTTCAAAAATTCACTTCAAATTAGTTTTATTACCTCAACAGGTAACGATTGTGTCGGTGGCCCGAAGTCCACTCTAACAAAATGGTCACCCAGAATGGAGAATAAAAATTTATTTTTCAAAAGCACATAGTGCGTATTTAACTTGATGTCAAAAATTTTGAAATCTATCACAGCTAGGAGATTTGGAAAACCTAATGTCTCCACTAATGATCAATTGCTTAATCAATCTATTTGTTCCTATTATCCTCAATATTTCAGTCACACTTAATTCTACCCAGATCGTCAAACCACACTCATGAGTTCAAGAACTTTCCACAATCATATGAGTTTAAGAACTTATCCTAGTCAGACTTTTGGCGTCCATTCGTTGAGGAGTTCATAAACACTTCATATAATCATGAGTCACGAACATACCATAAGTATGAGTTTTTAAGAACTCGTACTTAACCTGCTATTCTCTACCTATAACCTATCTATCTGATATACACATGAGAAAGGAATCACCCTATTAGCATGCATATAGCAAATAGCGCGACACAGACATTCCAATGATTATCAGTGCTAGAAACTAAGTGGTTGTTACACCAAGTACAATTTAGCTCCCATACGAAGAATCATACAACTTAGATGCTGACATGAGTTCTCAATTGAAATCCCCACCTAATCTTAACTCCCTTCTCCATACGAATTTCATTTAATCCGTATACATAATCCTTTCCTGAATCTGTACCAATTCATAGTACAACTGACACTCAGCAATCTTGCTATAAACTTTTCAATCATTCTCTTGATCCTTCTCCATACTATAACCTTGTCAGATCACGGGGTGATCTCATTGTATATATTACGATTCATTTCTATGCTATGATCGTTTTGTTTTACGATCTCCTGTCTCCTGTACTTTTAGTCTTTTGGACTCTATCTATTCATCACTACTATTTACTTTCATTATCAGAGTTAAGGAACTCTGTATCTTATGACTAGCCGAGATTCATCTTTGAATCTTACCGACCAACTAACTCTATGTGAGTTAGATCTTATCCTAATCATTGCGGTTATTAGTCTCAGGTATTCCTACCTAAGGTTCATAACCAACAACTTTGATACCAACTGTGATAGCCCCAAATTTGAGTCCCAAATCACCACAGATCCGGTACAATCATTCTATAACTATTACGAAAGATATAAACATAAATTGTCTATACATTACATTACACATTATTTTCCCAAGGTCGAGTAACCTTAACTTATACACAATTCATAACTTGTCTAACACATAACATTATTATCATACAATACTATTACAAATCTAATCGCACACATTAACTTTAAGCTGGAACTGTCTTTAACATTTCCTTATATCCGACGCATTCGTCTTAATCTGTAATGTTTATCATGATATAGCAAGGGTGAGCATAAGCTTGCCCAGCAAGTATAATTTATTTGAGGATATATCATGATTGAAAGAGTTTGAATAATAAGCTGGCTATAATTCAACAATATAGTTGTGAATTAGCATGAACGAACTTTTGACTGAACAAGTATTGAACATGAACAAATATATCTTGACCGAATGATAATGAAGGTGATCAGCCTTTCATACCTGACTTATACACGCAATATGTACAGAGTACAATTCTATAATTCTTAGACATGGCAATCAGCAATGACTAACCACAAGTACATTTGAATACAACAACTCAAAGTAGAGTTAAAAAAACTTGCCTGTTTCGTTGATTATCGTTACGCATTTTAATAAGCTTTGTCTGACGACCTAATATATAAATAATATCGATATACAAATTAGAATAATATCATCACAATATTTAAAATAACCTAAACACATTACACATAACCCTATCAGTCTACAACACACATAAGACTTAGCATCAGGTCAAACTATTTCAGTATGGCTTGAGCCCGACAAAATTCTAACATCTCGACGGTCTAGTCGGACAAATCTCGAGTCTAAAATCACTAAGACTCGATTTAAACTGGTTCAAAGGTATCTTAGATAATTTATTATCAGTCAAAATATTTTTCATAGGTTCGTAATAATTTTCACATAATTATTATCATTTATCATGATTTTTAAATCATTAATATCGTAATTATATGAATTAAATATCACATAATTCTTTTATTATTAATATTTATTTAATACCAAATATTAATGAAAATTACAACATAATATTATAATATATTTATAATATATCAAAGTATTTTTAATACCTTAAAATCATATTTATATAATTTTTAAACAGTTAAATCCATTATCCGATAATTGCTTTTAATATTAAAATATTAATCATGACAAAATATCAAAAGATATATTTTATAATTTAAAATATTTTTATAACACTTAAATCATTTTTATATGATTTTTAAATTATTAGTTATATTTTCTCATAATTTATTTAATATATTCATTAAATAAATCAATTACCATTAATATTATTTTATTAATGAAATTCATCACAAAATATCAAAAGTTATTAAAAATAACTTAAAATATTTTCTAACACCATAAAATAATTTTTCATGATTTTTCAAATATTAAAATTATTTTTAACTAATTTATTTAATATTATAGTTAAATAAATTAAATACCATTTATATTCCAAAAATATTAAATATTTATGAAATATACTCAAAATTATTAAAAACTCATTTTTAGAATTTAAAATAAATTTTAGGAATTTATTTTGTATTTTTTTTATAATTAAAAACCATTTTTATTCATTTATTAATTAAAATAAATAATTTTAGAATAATAATTACTAATAAATGGCCCTATAGCGACAAAACCGTCGCTATAGGTGTTCTTGAGCCTATTCTTCATCAACCTAGAAATGCATGTCAGACACTATGGTGGTAGGTTTGACCAAGGGTAGATCTTTGGTCATAATGATTCTGGGCTTGCTAATGGGTTAATGTTGTAGTACTACAACCCTAAATCAATTTCATGGCCAACAAACATCATATTCGCAAGATCTAAGCCCCACAAAATCATGTCAGAGCTGTCCTGGGTTTTCTGGGTAACCCAGAAACCCAGGCAGTTTCGAGCGGCTACTTTCTAGCTCAATTCCTTCTAGGTTCTGATCATTAGTTAAGTATTATAAAGGTTCAAATATATAGTACTAGTGTCAAGGAACATTTACATGTCATGATCTCAACTCAACAACAACACGTTCGCCAGATTGAGCTCGGTCAAACACTGTCAAAAAACTAGTTCAACCAGTTTCTGGGTTTTCCAGAAACGCTAACAGTGATAGTATGGTCTAGTTTGACCGTCCACAACATTCTATCAGTTGATATTTTAAGGTATCTAAAGGTCAGAATCTATAGTCCACATTACAGGCTACAATCTGAATACAACAACAATATCAAACACTTAAACAACTGACAGATCAAGGACCTTAAATATGTTGTCAGACGAAGTTCATACTTTTTGGGTTACCCAGAATTTTACTCGGTCATGGTACTTTCTGGGTTACCCAGAATTTTACTCGGTCATTGTGACAACCCCAAAATAGGTCCATTCCACCCAACCCATTCTGAGTCGCCAAATACATGGTACAGAAAACAACTACAACTTTATTAGAACAATTGTCGTGCAAAATACAACAACACATATGCTGTAAGTTTGGATACAAATATATATACCAAATGTGACTCATGTTCCAACCGTGGACATCACCTCACAATAACACCTTACATAAAGGTATAGTCAAAAACTGTTTTAGAAATTAGAATCTTTGGGAAGTGCTCAAGAAAACCTTCGTACATGGGAGGCCATGCGGCTAGATTATGATAGATATCATATGGCCACAGAATTATTCTTGGTTGACCCAATAGACCCCAAAGAAAAACGAGAAGATTACTATCATATTCTTCCCAATGGTGAGTCTTCTCTTGACTTATCATTATCTCCACTGTCTCTAATTGAGAATTATACTTCAAACAAACACCAAGATTATATAGGTAGTGCTCGTATATATACTCAGCAAGTGGATGAGCACATCCCTGTCTTATGATGACACGAGGTTGTATGTCGTTAGACATCTTGTATGATAGTGGCAAACCATCCTTCCAACGTTGGGTACACCTTACCCTATTGGATTCACCAAATATAACTACTAAATGAACTTTTCTATACTGCTTCGGGAGAACATCCACAGCTAGAGACCACCGTTCTATTTCTCCGTTACCCTCGCTCGACCCAGCTACACTCTTATTACCTGAAAGGAATTGTGAAGCAAAAGGGTGAGCACCATTAGCTCAGTAAAGAATATCATGACTAAAGATAATTAAATTATCAATAGCCTTCATCAATAATAAATCAGAGATTTAGAACATATGGTAAATGATAAAAATTTCAACCATAGTTGCAGCGGAACGAGCAATCCATTAGAAGAGTCAAATAGACTATAAAGTCTATTATCTTCTCCATGTTAAAAATCCATCAACAATGTTTTATCCCTGTAACATCAATCAACAATTCTGGTCCACAATCATATGAATAACTCATAATCATAACTGTAGTTCTAAATTCCTCTTCTCATCCAGGACGAAGATAATTTTCATCACCTATCTTTACCTGAAACATCAAAGATCATGGTTACACCAAATCACATTTCCTGTTCATAATCATACTAATAACTTCATCTTTGCACTACGGCCAAAGATATTCATTTGTATCACCAGTTGGTCATGTTTATCTCAACATCTGTTCATCTTTGCACTACTGGCCAAAGATATTCAACAACATGTCATCTTTGCACTACGGGCCAAAGATATTCATCAACAATTCATCTTTGCACTATAGGCCAAAGATATTCATCAATATTTCATTTTTGCACTACAGGCCAAAGATATTAATATCTCAAAGAAATATATAATCATTTCAGAATTTATATAAACAATAATTATAACCATGTTGATCAATTCCCCTTTGCACTTAAGCTAAAGATATTCACTTATAAATTCAATGGTCATGATCATACCAGTCACAATTCAACTTTACACTACAGGCCAAAGATATTCAACAACAGTTCATCTTTGCACTACAGGCCAAAGATATTCATCAACAGGCCATCTTTGTACTACATGCCAAAGATATTCATCAACAATTCATATTTGCACTACAGGCCAAATATATTCATATCTCAAAGAAATATATAATCATTTCAGAATTTATATAAGCAATAATTATAACCATGTTGATCAATTCACCTTTGCACTTAAGCTTAAGATATTCAATTATAAATTCAATAGTCATGATCATACCAGTCACAATTCAACTTTGCACTACAAGCCAAAGAGAACCCTAGTCATGATCATACCAATAAGCTACCCATCTTTACACTCCAGTGAAAGAGAATTTCAACATCAGGGTTATAAAAATGTTATATATGATGATAAAAATAATATGATCAACATATAGTTTTAATCTCAAGAGTAATATTCGTAACTCATGAATAGTAACCCCGACACAAAAGATAGAAATAATAAAATTCATACCAATATTTTGGTATAATGATATTGAAAGAATAACATTACTTAAATTTATAAACAATTTATTTTAATTGTTTACACTTTACTAATTAATGCATTTAATCATCATAAAATGCCAACTCTTACAATTTCATCATCAATAACCAAAACCCTCATCAAAAATCTGCATATACCTCATATAGGATTCTCAAGCCATAAAATCCTATTTTCCAATTTTCTTTCTTCACAAAACATATTTAATTCATTTACTCATAACTAGACTATTTTCATGAAAAAATACCAAATCAGTTCCAAAAATATTTCTTTTCTGGGATTTAGCATAATATAGTCTCATAGTGAACATATATTTTTCTCAGGATTTTTAAAAGTTATTTACTATTTTTCATATGGCCAAAATAGCCGAATATTTAGACATTTATCAAAAATTGTACTTTTGTCTAAAAATTCTGAAATTTACAGAGTATACTTCTATCATATACATGTACTCCCAATAAAAATTTCATCAATTTTGGAGTTAACCACAAGGAATTATAAGCGGTTACTTTTAAAAATAGTCTTTTCTCATAAAATTCATAACTCTAAACCTATACATCCAAAAATCACCATTTTTGGACACAATCAAGAAAACTCGTCAAAATATCATTTCAAATTTTTCCAGAATTTTTGAAGGTCAGAAAAATTACGAAACTGAAAATCATAACATCCCTTAAAATTCCTTACTATCCCTTACTATCCCTTACCTCAAAGAGCAGCACTTCAGATTGGATATCAGATATGACGCTGAAGGAAACTCGCACTGATGAATAGCAACTCACCAAGTATCTAAATACTCACAAAATACACTCAATAATCTAGAGAGAGAAAGAGAGAAAGCTTATGTTTCTGGTGTGATTTTCAATTCTAACTTAGCCCTCTATTTATAGGAAAATTTTGGTAGGTTTGACCTGCAACCTGATGGCTTTACCTGCTACTATTCCCACCCACCACATTTGAAATATAATTCAGCACATTTCTTCACCAACCACAAGTGGGGCCCACCAATTCTAGAATTTTCCACCAAAATGATAAACTCCGAAAATTCAACAATTTCTGAACCAGTCATCTCGTAAAATTCATAATAAATCATACGTTCATTTTTAACGGTTCAAAATTTGTGGGCATATACTCAACTTATATATGTATAACATATCCAAAAATTACTACGATCCAACGGTCGGATTAAAAATTATAACCCCCGCAATATTTCTCAAAAAACCCTGATTTGATTTTTAATACCTCCATTCCGATAAAAATACTGATAAAACACCTCAACATTAACTCCTTCATTTTAACCACAATAAATATATCCAACATTTATATCCACATAAAATAAATATTTCCTTATCGTATGAATCAATAATTAATTATTCACAAATAATATTACAGAATCACATTTATGACAACCAGGTCGTTTCCAGGAAAGAGAGGGCTTTTCAATAAGGATTTTTCCTTACTGGCGCGCAATTAGATGACCAAACCTCTCCTTAGACAGAACTTTCTAGACATTGCCAATAATGCTATCTAATAATACTATTCAAATAATATGAATTATTGATCTGATAATGGAAAATACTGTGCAGCAACAATTATTGAACAACAATAATACAAAATTTCAACGTAGCAATTATTGAATCAATAAAATAAAATATTGAACAGTAATTACTGTAACAATTATTGAGTAGTGCCTTCTTACGTAAGAATTAATAATTTCAAAAATACTATGCAATACCGTGTGCTACTGTGCAATAACGCGTATTACTGTATTTTAACCACCGGGTATTCCAACAGTGTTAACGGTAACAACTACACCGTTATTTGTAAAAACTCAAATTTGTCGTTTTCTTCACCCGACAGTTATTCTGTTATGGGGCCCACAAATGGCTGCGCCGTCGTACGAATATTCCCCGACAGAAAGAATATTCCCCGACAACAATGATTATTTTATAACCACTTGCTTATTTTGAAAAAAAAAATCATATTTCACTCATAACTTTAAACTTTTATCAATTTAACCATTTACTGAATAGTAATTATAAGAAAAATTGAATACTTTTATTTCATAAAATTCGGGGTCTTACAATCTCCCCTCCTTATGAAATTTCGTCCCCGAAATTTGCGTACCTGGTATTTCGAAGAGTTGAGAATACCTTGCTTCTATTTCAGATTCTATCTCTCAGATCATCATGATTTCTCCATTGCTCATCTCCCATGATAACTTTATTTGGGTTCCTCATTTGTTGGAAAGTCATGACAACCGTCATCCCTCGAACTACTCGGCTTTGACTTGTCTGGAGTAGCATTTGGCGTCATCATTACCGTTGGAATATACCTTTCTATAGGACATATTCCTCCCTCAACTGCCTCTTCGTACTCCTCATTCATGATCTGAATCATCAATCTTCGATCCATATCGGATTCAGGTTGACCGCTATGTACAGGGTAATTCAAAACTCGATGTTGGGTTCTCCCAATTGCTTTCCAAAAAGAGAAATTCATATCATCTATTTTAGCCTTCTTAGATCGAACATCTCTTTCCACAATATCCACGTGTCGTGCGGCTTTTGCCCATGCATCACTTATTCTCACTCGTTCAGTTTTTTCTTCTCTCAGCTCAGATTCTATTTTTATCATCTTATACTCTGCCAAAGAATGCTTTTGTTCAAGCATCACATATCGGGTAACACAAGCTTGAATTGTTGCATCCTTTTGTTCCACGACCGCCTGTCGTTCTTCTGCCTGCTCTTCTAACTCATGAATACGATTTTGAAATTCTACATTTTGATCATATAATACCTCTAATAAACTCTCCTCTGGTACTTCTTCTTCCTCTTCTTCCTCAGTCTCAGCTGTTACCTCTGCGACTATCTCGGGTGTAACTATCAATTCTTCACTCACCACATGGATATCTCTAATTCCTTCTTCGTCTGACATCACATTATCACGGTTAGTGATTAGAGGTATCCCCACAGTCTCATTCACTCCATTATTAGCATTCTCAGCTGCCATTCTCAAATACTGCCATAAAACAAAGGTTAATTAAACAAATTAACATATCACATAATATCCCAATATTATGACTGACCAACAAATAAGCTTAGGTAGGACACACTAGCGAAGGATTTACTCATCTCTCCCCTCCTAGTTTTATTCCCCGATCTCCGCCAGAGATCATATCCCTAAGCTCTGATACCACCTGTGACAACCCCAAAATAGGTCCATTCCACCCAACCCATTCTGAGTCGCCAAATACATGGTACAGAAAACAACTACAACTTTATTAGAACAATTGTCGTGCAAAATACAACAACACATATGCTGTAAGTTTGGATACAAATATATATACCAAATGTGACTCATGTTCCAACCGTGGGCATCACCTCACAATAACACCTTACATAAAGGTATAGTCAAAAACTGTTTTAGAAATTAGAATCTTTGGGAAGTGCTCAAGAAAACCTTCGTACATGGGAGGCCATGCGGCTAGATTATGATAGATATCATATGGCCACAGAATTATTCTTGGTTGACCCAATAGACCCCAAAGAAAAACGAGAAGATTACTATCATATTCTTCCCAATGGTGAGTCTTCTCTTGACTTATCATTATCTCCACTGTCTCTAATTGAGAATTATACTTCAAACAAACACCAAGATTATACAGGTAGTGCTCGTATATATACTCAGCAAGTGGATGAGCACATCCCTGTCTTATGATGACACGAGGTTGTATGTCGTTAGACATCTTGTATGATAGTGGCAAACCATCCTTCCAACGTTGGGTACACCTTACCCTATTGGATTCACCAAATATAACTACTAAATGAACTTTTCTATACTGCTTCGGGAGAACATCCACAGCTAGAGACCACCGTTCTATTTCTCCGTTACCCTCGCTCGACCCAGCTACACTCTTATTACCTGAAAGGAATTGTGAAGCAAAAGGATGAGCACCACTAGCTCAGTAAAGAATATCATGACTAAAGATAATTAAATTATCAATAGCCTTCATCAATAATAAATCAGAGATTTAGAACATATGGTAAATGATAAAAATTTCAACCATAGTTGCAGCGGAACGAGCAATCCATTAGAAGAGTCAAATAGACTATAAAGTCTATTATCTTCTCCATGTTAAAAATCCATCAACAATGTTTTATCCCTGTAACATCAATCAACAATTCTGGTCCACAATCATATGAATAACTCATAATCATAACTGTAGTTCTAAATTCCTCTTCTCATCCAGGACGAAGATAATTTTCATCACCTATCTTTACCTGAAACATCAAAGATCATGGTTACACCAAATCACATTTCCTGTTCATAATCATACTAATAACTTCATCTTTGCACTACGGCCAAAGATATTCATTTGTATCACCAGTTGGTCATGTTTATCTCAACATCTGTTCATCTTTGCACTACTGGCCAAAGATATTCAACAACATGTCATCTTTGCACTACGGGCCAAAGATATTCATCAACAATTCATCTTTGCACTACAGGCCAAAGATATTCATCAATATTTCATCTTTGCACTACAGGCCAAAGATATTAATATCTCAAAGAAATATATAATCATTTCAGAATTTATATAAACAATAATTATAACCATGTTGATCAATTCCCCTTTGCACTTAAGCTAAAGATATTCACTTATAAATTCAATGGTCATGATCATACCAGTCACAATTCAACTTTACACTACAGGCCAAAGATATTCAACAACAGTTCATCTTTGCACTACAGGCCAAAGATATTCATCAACAGGCCATCTTTGCACTACATGCCAAAGATATTCATCAACAATTCATATTTGCACTACAGGCCAAATATATTCAAATCTCAAAGAAATATATAATCATTTCAGAATTTATATAAACAATAATTATAACCATGTTGATCAATTCACCTTTGCACTTAAGCTTAAGATATTCAATTATAAATTCAATAGTCATGATCATACCAGTCACAATTCAACTTTGCACTACAGGCCAAAGAGAACCCTAGTCATGATCATACCAATAAGCTACACATCTTTACACTCCAGTGAAAGAGAATTTCAACATCAGGGTTATAAAAATGTTATATATAATGATAAAAATAATATGATCAACATATAGTTTTAATCTCAAGAGTAATATTCGTAACTCATGAATAGTAACCCCGACACAAAAGATAGAAATAATAAAATTCATACCAATATTTTGGTATAATGATATTGAAAGAATAACATTACTTAAATTTATAAACAATTTATTTTAATTGTTTACACTTTACTAATTAATGCATTTAATCATCATAAAATGTCAACTCTTACAATTTCATCATCAATAACCAAAACCCTCATCAAAAATCTGCATATACCTCATATAGGATTCTCAAGCCATAAAATCCTATTTTCCAATTTTTTTTCTTCACAAAACATATTTAATTCATTTACTCATAACTAGACCATTTTCATGAAAAATATCAAATCAGTTCCAAAAATATTTCTTTTCTGGAATTTAGCATAATATAGTCCCATAGTGAACATATATTTTTCTCAGAATTTTTAAAATTTATTTACTATTTTTCATATGGCCAAAATAGCCGAATATTTAGACATTTATCAAAAATTGTACTTTTGTCTAAAAATTCTGAAATTTACAGAGTATACTTCTATCATATACATGTACTCCCAATAAAAATTTCATCAATTTTGGAGTTAACCACAAGGAATTATAAGCGGTTACTTTTAAAAAAAGTCTTTTCTCATAAAATTCATAACTCTCAATCTATACATCCAAAAATCACCATTTTTGGACACAATCAAGAAAACTCATCAAAATATCATTTCAAATTTTTCCAGAATTTTTGAAGGTCAGAAAAATTACGAAACTGAAAATCATAACATCCCTTAAAATTCCTTACTATTCCTTACTATCCCTTACCTCAAAGAGCAGCACTTCAGATTGGATATCAGATATGACGCTGAAGGAAACTCGCACTGATGAATAGCAACTCACCAAGTATCTAAATACTCACAAAATACACTCAATAATCTAGAGAGAGAAAGAGAGAAAGCTTATGTTTCTGGTGTGATTTTCAATTCTAACTTAGCCCTCTATTTATAGGAAAATTTTAGTAGGTTTGACCTGCAACCTGATGGCTTTACCTGCTACTATTCCCACCCACCACATTTGAAATATAATTCAGCACATTTCTTCACCAACCACAAGTGGGGCCCACCAATTCTAGAATTTTCCACCAAAATGATAAACTCCGAAAATTCAACAATTTCTGAACCAGTCATCTCGTAAAATTCATAATAAATCATACGTTCATTTTTAACGGTTCAAAATTTGTGGGCATATACTCAACTTATATATGTATAACATATCCAAAAATTACCACGATCTAACGGTCGGATTAAAAATTATAACCCCCGCAAAATATCTCAAAAACCCTGATTTTTAATACCTCCATTCCGACAAAAATACGGATAAAAATCTCAACATTAACTCCTTCATTTTTAACCACAAAAATATATCCCTCGTTTATATCCACATAAAATAAATATTTCCTTATCATATGAATCGATAATTAATTATTCACAAATAATATTACAGAATCACATTTATGACAACCAGGCCGTTCCCAGGAAAGAGGGGGCTTTCCAATAAGGATTTCTCCTTACTGGCGCGCAATTAGATGACCAAACCTCTCCTTAGACAGAACTTTCTAGACATTGCCAATAATGCTATCTAATAATACTATTCAAATAATATGAATTATTGATCTGATAATGGAAAATACTGTGCAGCAACAATTATTGAACAACAATAATACAAAATTTCAACGTAGCAATTATTGAATCAATAAAATAAAATATTGAACAGTAATTACTGTAACAATTATTGAGTAGTGCCTTCTTACGTAAGAATCAATAATTTCAAAAATACTATGCAATACCGTGTGCTACTGTGCAATAACGCGTATTACTGTATTTTAACCACCGGATATTCCAACAGTGTTAACGGTAACAACTACACCGTTATTTGTAAAAACTCAAATTTGTCGTTTTCTTCACCCGACAGTTATTCTGTTATGGGGCCCACAAATGGCTGCGCCGTCGTACGAATATTCCCCGACAGAAAGAATATTCCCCGACAACAATGATTATTTTATAACCACTTGCTTATTTTGAAAAAAAAAATCATATTTCACTCATAACTTTAAACTTTTATCAATTTAACCATTTACTGAATAGTAATTATAAGAAAAATTGAATACTTTTATTTCATAAAATTCGGGGTCTTACAGTCATGGTCGGTCAACCGACTTTGACCTATTATAACTTGAAATCTAGACATTAAACGACTGTGATTTCACTTCCAGATCAAAGACAACATGACAATCTACATAAAATAACTTTAAAACAACAAAAACCATAAACGAGCAATGATCTGTGGCTACTGACATTCGGTTGTCAGACCACATTTAAAGCTCAAGAACAGTTTTTAAAAACTTGATTTTTGTACATCTATATGTTATAGATGCATGATCTATTAAGCCAGATCACTCAAAGACATCCTATTACACAACTTTAAACAATAACCAACAACAATTAACATGAAATCATATGATTTCTAAGATTAGGGTTTTTATACCTTTTCTAGCTTTGATCTTGACTTTTGATGTTTGTTATTGGCAAGGTAACACCTGATATTGGCTCAACTAATCACTCACTCTCACTCTACACTTCAAATTTTAGAGAGAGAATGGCTTTGGCAAATATGAGAAATAAAGTAAGTTTTCTCTCTCCCTTTAATCTATATATTTGTTGATACAAGGCACATGGCTGATCTATATGACTGATGCTAGAGTGTTTTTTAAGTCACATGGAGTTGTTAGAGTTGGTGAACAACTCCCATTTGGCAAGATTCACAAGCAACTAATTAAATAATGCAAGAAGGGTATAATGGACATTTGGCTTTTAAAATTAAAGGCTAATTTGTCAATTGCTACAACCCTTAAGGTTTGGATCCTTAGGGTTTAACCCTTAGGGTTAAAACCTAAGGTTATTAAAAAATCAATTTTCAAGGTTTTTCAATTTATGTTTTCAAAATAGAAAATTAATATTTCTAAATTATAATTAGAATTCTCTAATTATATTAAAATTTCCTAATCATAATTCAATCTTGCTAATTAGGATTAATATATCCTAATTAAAAATTAAAATTACCTAATTACTAATTAGGGTTTCAAATGTATAATTTAAGGTTTCTAATAATTAGGGTTTCTGATTATTATAATTCTAATTAATCATTAGGGTTATCCCTAATTAAATTATAATTAATAACATTAAACCTTATATTGGCATTTAAATTCCCAAATTAGGGTTTCAACTTCCGAATTAGGGTTTCGGATTCCCAAAGCTGAAATTAGGGTTTCCAGAGCTGATTTTAGGGTTCCTTGTTAATCGTAAGAATTTTCTAACTGAACGTTGACGTTCTTAATATAATATTAGGGTTTGCCATTGTCTAGTCAACCCTTGACCCTTAACCACATACACTACTTCAAAATAGTAAATAGACAACGCGGAAAAAACGTTATGGTTTTATTCGGTAAAACGTCGTGGTTAAGGATGTCATCTATTTGACGCCCTTACACAACGTTTTTAAAACGTTGTAGTTAAGCACATTATACAACGTTTTTTAAGAAAAAAATATTGTAGTTTTGTTTTTCATAAATTAGTAGATGCTTGAAAACGTTGTAAAAGGTATGATTCCACAACGTTTTCTGGATAAAAATATTGTAATTTAATATATCAGACAACGTTTAGACACATTTACACAATGTTTATAATGTGTCATCTATTTATACAAATATACAACATTTTTAAAATGTTGTAGAATAAAAAAAAAGAAAAAAAAAAGGTTGTGGTTCATGATCTTACAATATCAGTAATAAGAAGAACAAAAACAAAAGAAAGAAGCTTATTCAATAATGTGTAAGACCTCAAAACTCCTTTCGTACACATTCAAGATTTCTCATTTTCTTCAATTTCCTAGCAATATTAACTCAAGTACAGCTCACAAAACATAGATCATAGTTCAGTACAACAGTTTTATCAGTCACTGTAAAAAATCTTCTGAGGCAACCGTTTTGACTTGAGGTTGTGAAGTTACTAAAAACCAAAAAGTACAACACAACCAAAGTATTATTCTGATAGAGCTCAACTCAAAATGCAGATCTCTCTTTCTCAAAATTCTATAACCCGGTGAATTTCTCCAGTTTCTGAATTTGGTTAAGGAATATCCATGTCATCTGCAAAATATGCCATTTAGCAATAAGAAATTAAGTCAAGTGCATATAATTTGGACACGTGCGTGGTGTTAAAGCACACAGGAGAGAAAAGAAAGCAAATGCCTAGCTAGTTATGCCTAGTCATGTAGATGAAATTTTGTTTTTTGTATGTTCAAAAAGTTTACGCTTCCAGCTTTGGTATGTGAAGGACCATGAAGAGCAGCTTTGGTAGAACCAGTGAGTGTTCCAAAGAGTCCATCCAAGAGGATCCCGATTCCCTTTATATAATGAAATCCCATGTAAGCCTCTTTTCTTGGATTTCGTCTTAAATGTCTGAACTAATTTTAGAATATCTCTCTAACATTTGTTAAGTGGATATATGGTGCATTATCTATATTAAGATTTTCTTCACACATTAATTGAACTACAATAATTTACAGACCTGCCAGCCAATACCACGACTGAGAACATGAGCCAGAGGCGGTGTAGCACTTGCAAAACGAGATGCTGCCTTATATGCTCTTGTTGACTGTCAAAAAAAACATTCCATAGTAAAATTCTTGTTCAGAAAATTAATTTTTATTGATGTTTTAATGTGTGAGGTTTACCTCTATCAGGGAAACTAATACAGTAGCCATCATTCCAAAAGCATGACCAGCATCAAAAGTTGGTGCACCCCATTGAAGTGGGTATGGAATTTTAATCCTACATAGAATTACACAAACTAACTAAGCAAAACAATGCAACATTGAAAAGAATTTATTGACTCTGTTTAGTTCATCCAATAGTAAATTTTATCCATGAGGAATGTTAAAATAATGTACTCAAATGGCTTAATAGTGTACAAGAATTTTTATCTTACTCTTTCTCAAATGAAGAAAGACACTGCTAAAAGCATGCTCCTGCCTAATAGTTATAAAAGTTCATGTGCACATGACGTGAAGTAAGAACACTGCTAAAAGCCTGCCTATAAGTCTATAAAAGAGAGTATATTATATTATCCGAAGTTTGGAACCCGACCCCTTATTTCTTTACCCACCCACACAAAGATAATGGAAGACAATATACTTCATTGAGTCTGACTTCATCTTTATGCTTGAAAACCAACAACTTAATACTCGCGGGGCGGGGGGGTGAAAGTAGTATGCATACAAGCCAATCATGTATAATGATAAAGCATATACTTTGTAATCAATCTTATTTATTTATTAATAAAAGAATTATTTATAAAGGCATTTATTATCAACATGGTGCTGTTTTAATAATATGTGATAAATCGATAGTTTTAAGCAGTACTTTTAGAATCATGATGAGATCATGCTAATGAGATTTAAATTCTTAGATAGCTTAAAACTAAAAAGTTCCCAATCAATGGATTACTAAAAAGGGAATTAGTAAATCCGGATAGATTGGTACATGCATTGCTTGCTCATTGGATGAGGATGATTGATCTCATGATCATTTGTGTGGAGACATTAAAGCAACTATGTAGGTGTTTATTGGAGAATAAGTTCACTGAACGTGACTCGCTAAGGAATACCTAATAGAGTTTTACTTACCTGTCAATAGGAATTTCTGTAGTGATAGTAGTACAAATGATCCTTAGACTTAAGATCATCATAGTATCTTATATATAATTAATTACACTTTGACTTATTCCTTAAGACTCTTAGAGTATATCAAAGGGTATGCTTGGGTGTAATAAGTTATATATGAAAATAATGAATGATAAATAAAGAATCTACCACTTCTAGTAAAAGAAGAGAAATGTCCTATATGATTCGATAAATGACAACCCAGGAATCCTTGGCCAAGGTGGAATGAAATTAGAAAGTAGTTTCTAATTTGCATTCATTAGGAGTTGTACATTTAGGAATCGAAATACATATAATTAAATAAAATAAGACTTGACAGTAATTCCATGTCTTATATTTAATTGGGACATTGTATGGTGGAAGGATTGAATTGTACGGCAACTATTAACTCAAAGGTTCTTTTATGATTAATGTTGAAATCTATATTATCTGGAAAGTCGTTGATCGCTAGGGAGGCTTATCCCTATTGTAGAATAAATATTATTTATTTAAATAAATTAATCGTTTAATTTATTTATTTAAATAAGATTAGAATTGTTCTAATTAATTTATTCACAACCGGTTTAATATGGAGAACCTAAAGGGTCACACCATAAAAGGAAGAATAATTATTTAAGAAGTTAATGGCATAATCGTAATAATATGTTAAGTATATTTGATTTAATCTATGGTGATATAATAAATTAAATATCTTAATATTTATTATTTAATATTTTAGAAATATTAAATATAAATTAATAAGAGGAGTCTTATTAATATTATTACAATTATTATTATTTTAATTTCTAAAAGAGTTTAGAAATTAATTTAATATAAGTACTCTCATTTATTCCTAATAGAATTAGGAGGAAAAATTAGTTAAAGGAGTTTAATTAATTATCCCTAATAAGATTAGGGAGCCCATTTAATTAAAAGAGTTTAATTAAATAAATAATACCTTATTTTAATTAAATAGGGTTACCTGATATCTTTATAAGAGGAGTCTTATATCAGATATCAGATATACATAATTCCAAGAGTTGGAGAGTACGCCCCTTTTCTATACTGATAGGAAAAACTAGGGTTTAAGCCAATACAACCTTCTTCTTGAAAATTCTTCTTCCTTGGTGAATCACCTAGAGGCCATACACTTGGGTGGCTTACATTGATCAAAGGAAGGAATCTACCCAGAGATTCAAGGAGATCGCGGAGAAGTAGGAGGTGAACTCGTACCTGAGGAAGCTCGTTTCTACAAGGGTATGATTTCATAATTTCTTGTTATTCGTTTTAATTAATAATATGCATAAAGGATGATCCGGGTAATTGGTTTGTGAAAAAATTTAAAATCTGATTTTATTATGCTTCCGCTAATTTTGTAATTTGATTGCTACATTGATTTTCACAAAACCTTACAATGGTATCATGAGCCAAACTTTATGCGAATTATTAATTGTTTTGATTCCATATATGTATGAGTATGTATTTAGAATAATTTATTGGGCATAATTAATTGTATAAAATTATTATTTTATTAAAAAAAAAATCGCAACCTGTGATATTCCGTGTTTTGATTGTTTTTTTTTCTAGTGATTCGCGGGAAATGACTAGTAATCTGATTCACGTTATGTACAAGGCATGATATTGGATATATATATATATATATATATATATATATATATATATATATATATATATATATATTTCATAAAATAATAATTTTATAATTAAAATAAAGAGTTTATTTAACCTTGAAATTGAATTTCATGCAATTTGAAAATGCCCATTAAATGATACTCATATATATATATAACGATTTTATTTATTGATACATATGATGATATGTATGATAATAAATGGGATTGATTGTGAACTATTGACCAATGTGATTGGATTTATTTTAGTTGGATGTTTGAATGAATGAGTTTTATTAAATGGGGTATGTGTACCTCGTCTTTTCTGGTTTTCTTCTGATATAAATTCTATCTCTCTCCTATGTACTTCCCCTTGACTGCTAATCAAGGTTTCTATTTAAATAAATAGTTTAATGTAATAGAATTAGTTAGAATTTTTTGACGAACCGGAGATCAAGGAGAAAGGAGCTAAGAGATTCGTTTGTAATGGAGCCCGGGTTTAAATGTAATTGTTATATTTAAATATTTATTCTTGCACCCTAGGGTTTGACCTTTTGGTTCACTTGGTGGCTCTAGTGAACCAAACTAGAATAAAAGTTCATAATCAATCTGGGTAGAATATAGTATTCTATATGTGCATGCTAGTATTATATATATTATATATTATGCAAACATGCTTCGCATGTTTAATAATATGACACGTATTTTATATATATTTATTTGCATGTGCGCTAAACAAGATGAGACTAATAATAATAAACCCCTCAATGAAATTATATATTAAGTCTTAAACGTTCAAAGATATTTAGAATATCGAACGTCGCCTTCTAGCATGATAAAATTAATAGAGTATTAAATATTTAATATGAGTTCGTTGTGTCACCACAAGGCAAGTATTAAATATTTAAGATGTTAATTTATCACATTTGATGCTTATAAAGAAAATTGAACAATATTGTTTTGTTGTGTCACCACAAGGACAATATTTTTCTTTTTTGAATATATGAAAGTGCTAGGTTGGACTTAACTTAGATAATTTTGATTCGGATGTGTCACCACTTGATCAAAATAATCTAAGAGGCAAAACATAATAAGTTACATGATGATATAATTGACAAGTAGTTGTCTACCTATTTATTTATATATACTTTGTTGTGTCACCACAAGGCTATATATATTTAAAATGGGATCCTTATTCTCACTAGCAAAAACTTTAATTAGATTTTGTCGAACTACATAAACGAGGGTAATATAGTTTGAAGAAAATAGTGGGAGATAACAATATAAAATAAGACCTAATTTATTTTGGTAATTAATTAAATGAATGTTTGCTAAAATATTGTCTTTTTATATGCAGAATTTTGAAAATGTCACATTCACTAATTTCACTGCGTAGCATACTTGATGCTAACAAACTGACCGGACCGAACTACACGGACTTGTTAAGGAATCTGAGAATTGTTATCACTGCTGAAAAGATTTCTTATGTCCTAAATTAGCCCGTACCTGCAAAAGTTGTAGAGACATCCTCTAAGGAAGAGATTGCTATTTTTAAACAGTGGCAAGATGATGCATCTGTGGCTCAATGCATCATGCTCGCATCCATGAGTAACGAGCTTCAGCGTCAACATGAAAACATGGATGCTCCTACTATACTGCTGCACCTGTAAGAGCTGTATGGTGAGCAAAGTAGGACTTCTAGATATGAGGTATCTAAGGAGCTCTTCCGATCTCGGATGACCGAGGGTACTACTGTTGAGACTCATGTCCTAAAGATGATTAATTTGATTGAACATCTTGGACAGCTTGGACAGCTTGGGTTCGTCATGGATAGGGAGTTGAGTCAAGATTTGATCTTGCAGTCACTCCCTGACACCTTCTCACAATTTGTTGTGAATTTTCACATGAATAAGTTGGACGTCAGCTTGCCTGAGTTACTTAATATGTTGAAAATTGCTGAAGGTCACTTCCCATCCAAGAAGAACCATGTCTTACTAGTGGATGATTCTTCCAAGAAAAGGAAGAGGCCCGAGGTATCTTCTGAAAAGAGAAATCCAAGAAGGCTAAGGGAAAGGCGAAAGTGAAGGATCAAAAGAAACCTGATCCAGCTAGCAAAGGAATTTTCTTCCATTGCAACAAGCCGGGTCACTGGAAGAGGAACTGCAAGGATTATCTTGCGAAACAAAAGCAGAAGAAGCTTGGAGAAGCTTCGAATCCTAATTAAGGTTTGTTTATGATTAAAATTAATTTTTCTGAAAGTCAATCTTCTATTTGGGTATTGGATACCGGTTGTGGTTCTCACATATGTAATAATATGCAGGGACTGGTCAGAAGTAGAAAGCTGAGCAAGGATGAGGTCTTCCTACGAGTGGAAAATGGAGCAAAGGTTGCTGCATTAGCTGTAGGGACTTATTGTTTAGCACTGCCTACGGGAAAGTTCATTAATTTAAATAATTGTTATTTTGTTCCAAATATCATTAGAAACATTATTTCTATCTCAGTATTGGATATGGATGGTTTTAATATTATAATAAAGAACAACAGTTGTTCTATTTATAATGATAATATTTTATATGGTGTTGGTAATTTGCGAAATGGACTTTATATACTTGACTTGCATGAAAATATACTTCAAATTGAACAAACTAAGAAAAGGAAAAGAGATGATGTTAATTATACCTTCATGTGGCACTGTAGATTCGGTCATATTAATGAAACAAGATTATCCAAGTTGCATAAAGATGGGCTCTTAGAGCTATCGGATTATGAATCATATCCAACTTGTGAATCTTGTCTCATGGGAAAAATGACTAAATCTCCTTTTAGTGGAAAAAGAGAAAGAGTTACAGAGTTGTTAGCATTGGTACACACAGATGTATGTGGACCTATGACAACGATTGTACGAGGAGGGTATTCTTATTTTATTACATTCACTGAAGACCACTCAAGATTTGGATATGTATATTTAATGAAATACAAACTGAATCATTTGAAAAGTTCAAAGAGTTCAGAAGTGAAGTAGAGAAGCAAACTGGTAAGAGTATTAAGATTCTTCGATCTGATCGAGGAGGAGAATACTTAAGTGGTGAGTTTCTCAATTGTCTCAAAGAAAATGGTATAATCTCACAATGGACTCCACCAGGGATGCCACAGATGAATGGTGTATCTGAAAGGAGAAATCAAACATTGTTGGACATGGTTCGATCCATGATGAGCTTTACCGACCTTCCAGTTTCCTTCTAGGGATATGCCCTAGAATCGGCTGCATACCTACTTAACAAGGTACCAACAAAATCCGTCCCCAAGACCACATATGAGTTATGGACAGGGAGGAAACCCAATCTTAAGCATGTTAAGACTTGGGGTTGTCCAGCTTATATCAAAAAGTTTGAAAACGATAAGCTACAGACTAGATCTGACAAATGTAGATTTGTGGGATACCCTAAAGAAATATCGGGGTATTATTTCTATCATCCAACTGATCAAAAGGTGTTTGTTGCGAAACATGTTGCTTTCTTAGAAAAGGAGTTTATCCTTGAAGGGGTCAGTGGGAGTAAGATATATCTTGAAGAGGTTCAAGAACCACAAAATACTACAGATCAAAGTGAGGTACCTAACCAAGTAGAGATTCCTTCTGTACCACACCCTATTCGTAAATCTGGAAGAGTACCAAAGATACCTGATTGGTATGGACTTGTCATAGAGGATGACGATGAGGTACGCATCATAGATGATGATGATCCATTGAATTACAAACAGGCTATAAGTAATAAAGACTCAGAGAAGTGGCAAGAAGCCATGAAATCCGAGATGGACTCCATGTATGAAAACCAAGTATGGACTTTGGTTTCACCACCTGAAGGCATTAAGCCTATTGGGTGTAAATAGGTCTTTAAAAGAAAGACTGGAGCAGACGGCAAGGTTGAGACCTATAAGGCCCGACTGGTTACAAAAGGTTTCAAACAAAGACAAGGAGTTGACTATGACGAAACTTTCTCACCAGTAGCAATGCTCAAGTCCATTCGGATTTTGCTTGCGATTGCAGCTTACCATGACTACGAAATCTGGCAGATGGACGTGAAAACGGCCTTCCTCAATGGAAAACTTGAGGAGGGTGTGTATATGACACAACCAGAGGGATTTGTTTCAAAGGTTGGAACAAATCAAGTCTGTAAGCTACAACGATCCATTTATGGATTGAAGCAAGCTTCTCATAGGTGGAACATCCGTTTTGATGAGACAATCAAAGAGTTTGATTTTATCAAAAATGAGGATGAACCATGTGTGTACAAGAAGGTTAGTGGGAGCGCTGTTTCATTCCTCGTATTATATGTTGATGATATATTACTGATAGGGAATGATATTCCTATGCTACAATCAATTAAAATCTGGTTATCTAAACACTTCTCCATGAAGGACTTAGAAGAAGCATCCTATATTTTGGGAATAAAGATCTATAGAGATAGATCTAAAAGGATGCTTGGCTTGTCCCAAGGAACGTACATTGACTCGATGCTAAAGATATTTAGCATGGAAGATTCCAAAAGAGGTCTCATGCTGATGAGCCATGGAATACATCTCTCCAAGAAACAGGCCCCAAAGACACCTGAGGAGAGAGACCGTATGAGTAAAATTCCTTATGCTTCAGCAATAGGATCTATCATGTATGGTATGATATGTACTAGACCAGATGTCGCTCATGCACTTAGTGTAACAAGAAGATATCAGTCGAATCCAGGAAAAGAACACTGGAAGGCAGTGAAAAATATCCTAAAGTACTTAAGAAGAGCTAAGGATGTATTTCTTGTCTACGGTGGGTCTGAATTAAAATTAGAGGGCTTCACAGACTCAAGGTTTCAAACAGACCAAGATGACAGTAAATCCGTTTCGGGGTATTTGTTTACCTTCAACGGTGGCGCAGTGAGTTGGAAAAGTTCCAAACAGCAAATAGTTATTGATTCAGTGACAGAGGCAGAGTACATAGCTGCAAGTGAAGTTGCAAAGGAAGCTGTTTGGATGAAGAAGTTCATTACCGAACTTGGTATAGTTCCTAGCATTACAGGACCAGTGCCTTTATTCTGTGACAACACCGGAGCTGTTGCGCAGGCTAAGGAACCCAGGTCTCATCAGAAATCCAAACACGTATTGCGGCGATTTCATTTGATTAGAGAGATCATTGAAAGAGGAGACGTCACCCTGGAGCGTGTGGACTCTCAAGGCAATATTGCAGATCCATTTACTAAAGCATTAACACAACAACAGTTTGATCGTCACTTAGAGAAGATGGGTATGAGATACCAAGGCGATTGGCTTTAGTGCAAGTGAGAGATTGAAAGTAGTATGCATACAAGCCAAACATGTATAATGATAAATCATATACTTTGTAATCAATCTTATTTATTTATTAATAAAAGAATTATTTATAAAGGCATTTATTATCAACATGGTGCTGTTTTAATAATATGTGATAAATCGATAGTTTTAAGTAGTACTTTTAGAATCATGATGAGATCATGCTAATGAGATTTAAATTCTTAGATAGCTTAAAACTAAAAAGTTCCCAATCAATGGATTACTAAAAAGGGGATTAGTAAATCCGGATAGATTGGTACATACATTGCTTGCTCATTGGATGAGGATGATTGATCTCATGATCATTTGTGTGGAGACACTAAAGCAAGTATGTAGGTGTTTATTGGAGAATAAGTTCACTGAACGTGACTCACTAAGGAATACCTAATGGAGTTTTACTTACATGTCAATAGGAATTTCTGTAGTGATAGTAGTACAAATGATCCTTAGACTTGAGATCATCATACTATCTTATATATAATTAATTACACTTTGACTTATTCCTTAAGACTCTTAGAGTATATCAAATGGTATGCTTGGGTGTAATAAGTTATATATGAAGATAATGAATGATAAATAAAGAATCTACCACTTCTAGTAAAAGAAGAGAAATGTCCTATATGATTCGATAAATGACAACCCAGGAATCCTTGGCCAAGGTAGAATAAAATTAGAAAGTAGTTTTTAATTTGCATTCATTAGGAGTTGTGCATTTAGGAATCGAAATACATATAATTAAATAAAATAAGACTTGACAGTAATTCTATGTCTTATATTTAATTGGGACATTGTATGGTGGAAGGATTGAATTGTACAGTAACTCAAAGGATTGAACCTTTGAGTTTCTTTTATGATTAATGTTGAAATATATATTATCTGGAAAGTTGTTGATCGCTAGGGAGACTTATCCCTATTGTAGAATAAATATTATTTATTTAAATAAATTAATCGTTTAATTTATTTATTTAAATAAGGTTAGAATTGTTCTAATTGATTTATTAACAACCGGTTTAATATGGAGAACCTAAAGGGTCACACCATAAAAGGAAGAATAATTATTTAAGAAGTTAATGGCATAATCGTAATAATATGTTAAGTATATTTGATTTAATCTATGGTGATAGAATAAATTAAATATCTTAATATTTATTATTTAATATTTTAGAAATATTAAATATAAATTAATAAGAGGAGTCTTATTAATATTATTACAATTATTATTATTTTAATTTCTAAAAGAGTTTAAAAATTAATTTAATATAAGTACTCTCATTTATTCCTAATAGAATTAGGAGGAAAAATTAGTTAAAGGAGTTTAATTAATTATCCCTAATAAGATTAGGGAGCCCATTTAATTAAAAGAGTTTAATTAAATAAATAATACCTTATTTTAATTAAATAGGATTACCTGATATCTTTATAAGAGGAGTCTTATATCAGATATCAGATATACGTAATTTCAAGAGTTGGAGAGTACGCCCCTTTTCTATAGAGATAGGAAAAACTAGGGTTTGAGCCAATACACCCTTCTTCTTGAAAATTCTTCTTCCTTGGTAGATCACCTCTAGAGGTCATACACTTGGGTGGCTTACATTGATCAAAGGAAGGAATCTACCCGGTGATTCAAGGAGATCGCCGAGAAGTATGAGGTGAACTCGTACCTGAGGAAGCTCGTTTCTACAAGGGTATGATTCATAATTTCTTGTTCTTCATTTTAATTAATAATATGCATAAAGGATGATCCGGGTAATTAGTTTGTGAAAAAATTTAAAATCTGATTTTATTATGCTTCCGCTAATTTTGTAATTTGATTGCTACTTTGATTTTCACAAAACCTTACAGGGGGGTCCCATCAATTTTCTTCCTCTTCTTTATCAAAATTCCCACCTCAAGAAAACAGATTAAGGTTTATTAAAATCACAATCCTTCCCATTAAAAATGATATATTTTTATATTTTATTTTTTTTACAAGATTGTAGTGAAAATTAACTTTTTTCATTTCAAATGTGATCAACTGGAATAGATTATCATATTCAACCATACTAATATTACAAAATACAAAAGGAGGCGGTGGGATTCATCCAAATGAACATCACATATCCCTCCCTAACACCCCACTAAAATTTTCAATAGATTCTCATTACTTAATAAACTTAACACAATCTATAAAAGGGCGGTTAAGAACCTTTCCTTTTTTTCTTTTTGTTTACTTGATAAGTAGAACCCTTCCAATTCTCCATATAAATTCATGCAAGCAATATATCAAGAATCACAATAGAAAAATTAATAAGAACAAATTGTTACATGTTGCAACAACTAGAAATGAATAAAATATAGAACCAAAAAGGTAGTTGTAAAAATAGTGGGATATGAAATAATAACATTACCTTGAGAAGGAGCAGGGGGGGAATGAAGAAACAGGGATGCTCTCAAAGCAAGCATTTAACTTTTCAGTAGGACTGAGTTGGGGTTCTTGTATATCCCACAAATTCTCCACTTGCATCCCCAATTTTGCTTCTGGGCTTGACAGCCCACTCTTTGGACTAATCTCACTCTCTTCCATTATATCTTTCTCTTTCTGCAACTCCCACTCCAAAATTAAGAAGATGACAACAAAATTATCCTATACTTACCTCTTTCTTTCAAAGATGATTGGAGCCTAGTACTCGGATAATATAATATAATAGGCAATACTCTTTGGCCAATAGTAAGGGAAAAGAGAGTATAACCTTAATGGGTCTGCCAATACTCTTTGGCCAATAGTTACAAAACTTGTCTCTTGATTGGACATGAACCAAGCCAAAGATGAAACACTGTCAAAATCAATAGAGAGGCCAAATAAGAATATAATGTATTACTCTACCACATTTTTTCCCGGGTTGCTTTTCTGTTTGACAATTCTTGATAGCCTAACATACATCAAGATCAAATTCTAGAGAAATAAATTTAAGGCAAACCTTCTAGTGAAAATATGCTCTCTCAATCCCAAAATTGTTGGTCTTCGCTGCCCATGATGAGCTTTAAGAAATTCCTCCAATACATTTCTCATTTTGAAAGCTTCCTCAAAGTAATTATCATGAATATAAGCAGTTAGTCACTTGATAAATCCTTTTCTAATAAAGCAGAAAGATGTTACTCACCTGATTCATGTCAATGGTCTGCAGGGCTTCCCCTATTAATAATAGGTAGCAGATTACAAGCCACGCTACATCATCATAACAAGTATTTAACAACTCATCATAGCTATTGATTGAGTTTAAGAGGTGAAAGAATAATTACTTACCATCATCCCCGGTAAAATCCAGGAAGCATTGAAGTTCAAGAGCTTCCTTATAGTACATCATTCCTCTCACTGGAAAATATAAGCACAAAGTCAATACAAATCCAAAGATAACTAACTAGTATAGTAGTATATTTTTATAACCATAACAAACTAAATACAAATCTACAAAGAATTGTTGGGCTAATCTCCAATATTATCTAGTAAAACAATAAGCCACACATGAGAACACAGAAATAGTGACTGCAACACAATTGAAACATATACATACATATAACAGTCTATAGCAACTAACTAGTTTACTCTCCTATCCTGTATGAACTACCGACACAGCATATATGGCTATTGGAAGTCTTAAAAAATAAAATAAAAATTGGTTGAGTAATGAACTTAGAGACTGTGAAGCTGTGGAACTGGTATTTCATACACAGTTACAAGGAGTCAGTACTCCGAGTTTCTAGCACATAACATTTGTATGTTAAATGTCTAAAAAATGAAACTACTCATAGTTGCAGATAACACATGAATTTCATTGAAATGTAAATTAAAGTTTATAGAAAAGTATACTACTCATATGAGTTAATTAAACAACAACGCACCTGCTATATTTCACAAATTGCAAAAACTGAATGATGCACAGTTTATAATCCATAAAGATTACGGGTTAAAAAACAAAATCAATATATAATACATATAATCTCTAAGAAACTTGGATTAATTAAACATACACATGGCACAATCAAAACCCAAAAATTATCAATGGATTCTCAAGTAAAACTGTAACTTTATATTCACAGCAAAACTAGCAAAATCCATATAAAACATTAATCGATCATCCAAACTAAAAAAGAAAAATCAAAAATTAATTTCTAAACAGAAAATTAATTACCTGTTAGAGTTCAGCCCGTGACAAATTCGACATAGAGAAGAACGACCTAATTTAGTCGACATAGAATATATTAGTTGCTAATTAGGATAATAAAAAAAGTAACCTAAACAAATTAAAGAATCAAACCAAAGACAACGACCTAACCAGACCGAGTTCGTATAGGTTAAAGTAGAGAGTAGAGAAAGAATATTGAGGGGGAAATCACCTAAAACCCCGAGACAATCCTAGAGGCCACGAGGAGGCTTCTCCTTGTGCTCAGTAGATAACTAAAATTCGTCAATGTTCAACCACCACGAGTGTTCTCCATTATTACTGATCTCCATCAGTAGAAATTTCTCCTCGCCGTCGCCACCTCGATCACCGCCAATTCCCACCGGTTCCACCATTTGCGGTTACTCCGAAGTAGTTGTAGAGAGAGAAAAAAACCCTAGCTAAAGAGAGTACAGAGCACAAAGTCAGTAGTACTGATTCGCCGATGAGGGTCCATTGAGAAGTGAAGGGTGGAGTAGAGGATTTAGGGTTTAAGGTATTGGTCGTGGTGAAATTAGCGAGGGGAGGGTGTAAATTGGGATTTGGGAGAGCTGCTTCAGTTGTTAAGGATGGGAGGCAAGGGGATGGATTGGGATTTGGGAGAGTTTTCACGTTTTAACTTCCGCCCGATTTATTTTAAAGCTCCGTGTTTTTGACATAGATAACATTTTTTGTAAAAAAATATTATCTATTTAAAATCAAAAATTGCCTTTATAAATAGATAACGTTTTTTCATATGTATCTACAATGTTTTGTTAAAAAGCGTTGTAAAAAAAATACCACAACGTTTTTTATAAAAATGTTGTTGTTTAAGTGTTGTCTATTTACTGTTTTGTAGTAGTGATACTATACACATATAATACCAGATACACAGAACATATACCCATATTCACTTAATCCTGAATAATTCTCCAGAAAAATTTTAAATTCACAAAATTACTTCTCGAAAATCTCAAATTCATTCACTTATTTTCTGTGTAGGTTTATTATTTAAACTTAATTCAATATTTTAAGATTTTATAAATATCTAAATTCTCAAGTTGTCACATTAGGAATATAAAAGCTAACAATCTTACGAAAATAATCAATTTTAGCATGATAAGTGGTTAACCAATCAATCCCTAAAATCACATCAAATGCAAGTATTTTCAAAGAGATAAGATCGACAGGTAACGTGAGGGTGCCGATTTGAATCAACCAAGATTTATAAACAGTGGATGTAATGAAGGTTTCTACCAACGGAGTTTCAACATATAAGTCAAAGTCTAATTTCTCTAGAGTCAAATTTAAACGTTGAGCGCAAGTAGGAGAAATAAAAGAATGGGTAGAACCGGTATCAAATAAGGTATAGACTTCGCAAGAGTTTATTATTATCTTACCCGTGATAACTTCGTTCGGGTTCCTCGCTTTTTGGGAGGTCACGACAAATGCTCTCCCTTGAACTACCGGCTTTGACTTGTCTGGGACAGCCATTGGTGTCTCCATCCCAGCTGGACTTGGCTTCACTACGCGACAAAATCGATCTAGGTAACATTCTCTTCAGCAATTATAACACGCTTTGGGTTGCTGCGTGCAGTTTGGACTGATGTGTCCCTCCCCTCCGCATTTGTAGTATACGACCGGTGGTCGCTCTCCTTCCTTAACAACGGGTGTTGGTACTGACGTCTTTTCATCATTATTGAATCTCCTCTTTTTAAAATTTTCACTTCTATTATCTTGGCCAGGATTACCACCGAAGTGGTTACCATTTCTGGCATGTTGATTTCCTCCATATTTGTTGTCACCGCTTCGATGACTGGTACCACTAATATTATTATTTTGTCGGCTGCTCTCTCTTGGTTGGGCTGACTCATTATCGCGCTCTAATAATGAGCCCTATTCACAACATCTGAATACAAGCAAAGTTTGTGAGAAATAAGGTATTGACGTATTTCGAGTTTCAAATCTCACAAAAATATTTGCGTCATTATCTCCTCATTATCAACCAAATGGGATGCAAACCGGGACAACTCGGCAAACTTAGCCTCGTATTGCAACACGGTCATATTGTTTTGCTCCAGCTTGATGAATTCCACCTCCTTCATGTGACGAATACTTTCGGGAAAGTACTTGTTGTTGAACAATTCTTGGAACTTCTCCCAAGACATCTTTAGTGCGGCAGGTTGAGTACATTTTACAGATTCCCACCAATAATCTGCCTCTCCTAGCAACATGAAGGTGGCAAAGGGAACCTTTTTCTCCTCGGAGCATCCCAAGACATCAAATATCTTGGTGATATGCTTTATCCACGTCTCTGCCTTAAGTGGTTCTGACTTACCCAAAAACTTTGGTGGTCCCAGCTCCTTGATCTGCTTAGCGATGACCAGCCGTGAGTTGCCAGTGTTTCCACCTATATTTTGAATAGGAGTCTCTCTCGCCTGATGTTGCATGAATTGCAGAAAGCTCCTAAATATTTCGTCGTTCATCAATTGGTCGGTGTTATTGTTTACCTGAGGATTATTACCTTCCTGATGCATATTATCCTGGGTATTGATCTTCGATGACTCAACGGTCTCATGTGCTCCATTTCTTAATTCAACATTTTTAGATGTCATTTTCAAATACTGCCACAAAATAAGGGTTAATTGGCATGCCACATATAATCCCTATATTCTGACCGACCAATTAAATAACAAATAAGCTTGGGTAGGTCATACTAGCGAAGGATTTACACGTCTCTCCCTTCCTAGTTCTAGCCTCAAATCTCAGCCAGGGATCATATCCCTAAACATTGATACCAACTTTGATACCCCCAAAATAGGTAGACACAACCCATTCTAAGTCGCCAAATATATGGTACAAAATTCAAATACAAACTTCATTAATATAATACGACAAACGTAAGCTGAGAGTTTTAACACGAATATTGTCTCGTAGACAATATTCAAACTCAAATAGAGTCCTCATTACAATTATTATCACACTATTTTATAAAATAGTGAGGACTACTATAGCCACAATCTCGGACCATCACTCCGTTCCCCGACTAGTCCCAACTATATTTTTATTTCCTGAAGAGAACAATGAAAGCAAAGAGTGAGCTCAACTAACCCAATAAAGAATATTATGACTAAGATAATGCAGAATAAATTATCGTTAGTCTTCAACAGAGTTAAACTGATAGAATACAATAGACAACAAGTTTAACTGTAACAGAACAAACAATCCATTAGAAGAGTCAAGTAGAGCATGATATCTACTGTCTTCTATGATTTAAAAGTTCATCATTAATATTTTATCGTTGTAACACAACTTAATAAATAATCCACATCACTGAATTATCTATGCACTACGGGCCAAGGATATTCATTAGTATCACATCCACGAATTATCCATGCACTACGGGCCAAGGATATTCATTAGTATCACCAATGGTCATGATCATGCCAACAACTATCCATCAATGCACTACGGGTTAATGAGGAATTTTACCACATCATTTGTAACATTACAAGTCATGATTATACTGATACATAATTCCTGGTCATAATCATACCAATCAACAATCCATCTATGCACTACGGCCCAAGATGACTTTCATATCAATATAAGCATGAGGATGATGACAATGATATAAGAATTCAATTAAATGAGAGCAAGGATAAATTTTAAAGATTTATAATTCAATTTATCCAGAATTCAATAATGTCCAAATTCTCAACATGATACTGCTTTGTGGAGTAAAATTCAAGAATAATATTGTATCAAAAAATACTTTGGACAGAAAAGAAATTAATTTTTGTCATGAATAGTGTGACGCCCCCAAATTCTGACCTCCACTTGGTCACTCGAATTTGGTTCATCACGTTCTCATGGTAAAACCATAATAACTAAAATAACGCATACACAACAGAAAATCTACTTTAGAATAATATACAATGATTTATTATAATTATTCCCCTAAGTCTCGCAACTTACAGTACTTAATAGATTGCATAATAATATCTAATAACGACTTATTACATGATCATACATAATCTTAAACATAGTCTTAATACGTCATAATAAACTTTAAACATAAAAAGGGACAAGCTAGTCGGTAGCCTTGCCCTTGCCCTTGTCTGCTCCAGAGACACCTCCCTGCTCTTCCTTAACTGAAAGGCTTTAATTAAACAAGGATGAGCACAAATTAACCAGCAAGTAATATACAACAAGGGGTAAGATATAATATCACAAGGTTTGAAATATCGAAGTGTCATTTCTAGGATAGTTCAAAGTTTCAGAATAACATCACGGATAAGAAATATCAACAATTCTTGGAATAAGAATGACAATTCAATATAAATCAACAGATATATATGAATTCAACGACTAACAATGTATCCAACTAGATAAGCATTTTATACTGAACAGTCACTAAGGACTATTGAACTTCCACTAGAGTTACCAATATTAAACTGATAGCCCAAAATATCAAGTACTATAGATGATCAGTCTACAATACTTTACATTATACATAACACCACAATAATAAACCATTCATGTGTTGAGGTTTCCAACAACATGCACTCCCCTTACCAAAAGGGTTGTCCAACTTAGTTTTCAAGATTTCCGCACCAGTCAATTGGTTTGGACAGTTTTTATAAACATGCATATAGTCTAGCCGAATCAAATAGCATAGACACTTTCACAGTATTCCAGAATAATACTAAATTCAACATGATTTATAGTTTTCACAATAGTTTTAGACATACTAGCTCAATTGAACGAATAAATAGGATAACTTGCATTCAATGAGATAAGCTTACGATATTCATTGAATAAAGTAATTCTAAGGTTTAGGATACTTGCTCAATATAGATTTGAGTAAGGTTAAAGAACTTGCTCAATAATAAGATAGGTTTAGAAACTTGCCTTACGCGTAGTTTATCCTCGTTTAAGAATTCAACACTTTCGAACCCTATTTATAACGTATTATATGTTCAAGATGTTCATTAGCTAACATAGTCTTTAATCAAGCTTGCTATGATACAAGTAGGCATGTAAGGTACAAAATCAGTTTATACGTCATCATAAATCAAATACTTAGTTACTTCATAAGCAACTCGAGAATGCTCAAGGTTAAGACCTCCTTACTTATGGACTTTTCATTTCAATGCAACACCAACTTATCGACTAAGCATCATACGTATATATACACATCAGTAGGTTTTAGATCACATTTAGCATTATAGGCATCATACAAGTTACTGCCCAAAAATCAGAACTCACTAACTGTGATTCCAGACTGGCATGGCCGCGCCTGATTTGCACTAAGGAGACGCGCAGCCGCGCGGCTCCCAGTTTAAACCAGGGCTGAGCAGTTATTTGCTTGGCCTAGCTTGTCCATCCTTACATACATAACACATATTAACATGTTAAGGGTCCTTTCACACTTGTCTAGTTTAATCTAGGTCTCGTCTTGCACAATACGGTTCTAAGTTGGACATCTCAACAATTTAAGGCTATTTAAGGTTATGAAATCACAAAGTCCAACATGCTTAATTCTTAAACATATAAAGTAGTCATATAAATCATATTAGACATGCTTGTGAGTATTCATATCACATACGTGTATTTAACATTGTTTTGTTTTGAAATATGCTTTGTTTATGATTACGATACCTAAGCATGGTACATGTACATTTATGATACATGAATGTGTCTAAGGATATCATCTCACATGTTCATAATCATCAGATTCTAACTTTCAAAGTAGCATATTAACATTCGCGTTCCAAGTTCGTATTTTCATTAGCAAAGCTTTCTACTAAGTCTAACATGTTCATGCTTCAATATGAAGTCCATATACTTAAGTTAGTATGTCCGACGGGCATTTCAAAACCATACTAGCATGCTTGCAAGATCAGAATATGCATTATTCAAGTTTACCATTTCTAGCTTTTCCAAAACTTAAAGTTTTCTTGAAAACTTAGCTCAAATCAAGCTAAAACAACATAACATGTTCAAAACAATATCTAACCACATGATAGGGTCATTTATAGGCTTAACCTAACTATCATAGCATGCTCAAAATAAATCAGAGACCTCAACTCAGCATCTAAGAATAGCACCACGCGCGGCCGCGCGGTACTAGGCTATAGACCACTTCAATCAGAACCAAAAAAAATGGCTCTGCTTTTGCAGAGCCTTAACACCTTCACTGCTAAACTTGAAATTAGACTAACAACAAAGCTCCTAGATATGCATACAAGCTCAGATAATATCATGGCATGCTAATCCATACCAATTAACAGAGAATTCAATAAATTCTAGAATTTAAAATTTCAAGACTAAAACTCCATTTTTACAGAGAATGAAAATGGCAACAAGGAAAAAGGAGTTATACCTCTGTAATGTGCTAAAAACACTTGCTTCAAATGAACTTCTAAGCTCTAGATTTCTTGTATGCTCTCAACTCTTTCTTAGCAATTTCTCAGACAAATCTCAGCAACAAGAATGAAGAAACACAGCTGCTATTTATAAAGAAGCACAATTCCAGACATTGCATTTTCCCATTGAATCAAACTCATGTGTTAAAGGATTGCATGAAGGTTATGGAGGAGTTGTTAGATTGGTTGTTGGAACTCATCATGATCACCACTCCCCCATGATCATGAGCTAGAGAGTTGGAAGAAAATGAAGAACATAGGCTTAGCCTTTTTGTTCTACACGTGACTGAGGTTTTAGAGTAAATGGGACACTCAATTTGGGACAAAGGAGAAAATCTCAACATTCCATACCATCAAGGCTTGGTTTGGTCTATTTAATTCCCGCAATGAAATCTTAATGTACAATTATTACCATATTAGGAATTTTATGGATAAATTATACACTCACATCATATAGTTCATGTGCATTAGTCCAGTCTAATTATTATATGTATGGACTCCATTTAATTACCCACTAGTAATTAATATCCCCGTAAAACTTTATTATTTCAAGTAGACCCACTTATTGAGATAATTAAAACTCTTTGACAGAGTATGTCTTTTAATATTTCCACTCATACTTACTGTCACATAAATAATTATTTATGTAACTTATAATTCTTTACACTTATTATATAGTTTATATATATTTCATGGTCATACCAATGTGTCACACCACATCTTCTTATTAATTGTAAGAATTATATAATATCACATGTCTTGTACACATAATTTAAGTGAATAATATCATTCTAATTATACAATTTACTTTACTCATAACAATTAATAATCACATAACAATAATTAATTACCAATAAAAGTTAATTAATATTCCACAATAACAATTGACAATTAATTGTTCACTTGATAATTCATTCGTCGACTAATATTACTATTAATATTTAACCGAAATTCTTTAATAACTAATAACAATTAACATAGATTAATTGTTCGCTTAACAATTCTTTCGTTAATATAATCACTATTATATCTCATCACGGTGCCACACAAGGCATTTAACGAGTTCATCACAAATTCCATGTATTCTCAATTATTCAGTTATTTAATATAATTGAGTTATCTCATTTCCTAACACAAAATCATTTATATCCAAATAAATATTTATTTCCATTAATATATCTATTTATTAATACGTAAAAATTCTCGGGTATTACAAATAGTACCCCGAGTAAATAGTACCCGAGTGAATAATACTTCGTGAATAGTACCCTGTGAATAGTGCCCCGACATGAAAAGATTAAAATTTAACAAGAATATTCAGAAAAATATTCTTGTAAAAAGATACTAGATGAAGTGCAAATTTCAAGGATATTCTACTAATTTCAAGGAGTATAGAAGCAATACTTATCAAAATGAGTGTAGAATTCGAAATCTAAAACGAAATAATATTACTTACATACTACAGAGTATGGAAGAAAATATTATTTCTTACGAATATTGAACAAAAATAATATCCCTTACTTTAAAAGGAGAGTACTTCTAATTGGTATAGCGGGGATATTCTAGAAGAAAACTTGTACTGTTTTCTACACTCAAAGATTTCTTAAACTCTAAAGAAATACGCTCAATATTATAGAAAATGAATTCTCTGATTCTGGTGTGATTTTTAATTCTAAACTAAGTATCCTATTTATAGGAGAATGGCAGGATACTATTTGGACGCACAGCAAAGAAAAAATCACGGGTGAACAGTAAGTTTTTTCACGGATGATTTTTGAGAAATAATTTTGATTTTACTATGCAACACTATACAACACTATGAAGTACTATGCAACAATATGCATAATAAAATATAATATATTTTATTTTACATAAAAAACAAAACTATATATATATATATATATATATATATATATATATATATATATATATATATATATATATATATATATATACACACACACACACTAACATACTTTATAATTTTCTACCGATTATTTTAAAAAATGAGTAAGTGGGGGGGTCCATGTTATGAGCAAAATTTATAACAAGTACTTCATAAAAAAACTCCTCTATCAATCTCAATTCACTTGGCTTCACTAAACACATTTTTAATAATATTTTTTTCATTAATATTATAACTGACAATATTAATAACCAGATCATTCCCAGGAAAGAGGGAGCTTTCCGATAAGGATTTCTCCTTATTGGCGCGCAATTAGGTGACCAAACTCCTTTCCTCGACAGAACTTTCTAGACATTGTCAATATGTAAATAATAATATGAATAACTTTGTCGTCTTAATTATTGATTTAATAATATAAAATATTATGACAATAATTGAATCAATAACGTGAGATACTATGCAGCAATTACTGTGGCAATAATTGAATAAAATTGAGTCACTTCTCATGTAAGCATCAATAATCAAAGATATTGTGCAATACGGTGTGCTACTACGCAACCACGCGTATTACTGTACTTTTATCACTGAGTATTTCAATAATTAACGGTAAAAATTTTGCCGTTATTTTTATAAAAAGTTATTTTTATCGTTTTCTCACTCCGATAATAATTCCGTTGTGGGGTCCACCAATGATTGTGTCGTCGTACGAATATTATCCGACCAAATGAATATTTTATGACAAGTTGCTTACTTTATAAAATTTATAAATATTACCCACAACTATAACATTATATCAAATCCACACCTTAAAACTCAAAATAATATTTAGAAAAATTAATCTTTTTTCATAAAAGTTGGGGTCTTACATGTTTATTGTTAAATAAATATTTAATTGATATGATTATTTATTATTTAAATAAATAATTCATGAGTTGTGGAGAATTAACTTGATTAAGTGTAATATGTTAGTTAAGTTAATATTTGGTAATGTTGTATGTTGAAGTAAATAAATTAAAAGAGCGATAAATTAATTATTATGAGATAATATTCAAATTTAATTTAATAATTAAATTAGAGAATTGATAAGGATTGAATGAATTATTATGATGTTGTTTTAATTTAATTTAGTAAATAAAAGTGATGTATTAATTTATTAAATAAAATTATAATAAAAATTATAATTTTGTGGTAATTGATAATGTGATATGTTAATGTAATAAGTTGTTGTTAGCTTTAAATTAATTAAATTTGAATATGAGAATTTAATTAAATAAAGTGTGACATTAAACTATATAATAAATGAGTTATTAAAATAAATTAAAAGAGTTTTAATTTAATTTTGTCAAGCAAGGCTTAAGGATTTTAAGTCTTTAATATTAAATTGGTTTTGCCAAACAAGCCTTAGTGGCTTTTGAAAAAAAAAATGTTGACGTCTGTAATTATATCTAAAGTATGAAATATACGTTTAAGTTATATATATTATATGTCAGTTATATGTATATCATATATCAGTTTTATGTATATCATATATCAGTTTTATATTACGTAAAGTTAGAAGAGAAAGAAAGAACAGAGAAGAGAGAAAAGAAGAAAATAGAGAGAAAAGAGAGTGCTAGAGAGGATTTCTTTGTGAGCTTGAGAATTTGGAATAAGGAGGAAGATTAGCAAGCCTCTATTATTTTCTAGCAAAGCTAAATAAGCAATTAAAGGTATAAATTCTTATTCTCTTTCATATTCTTGAGTTTTCATTCTCTATAATTGATTTTGAAGAAAATTGTTAAAGATATGGTTATATGTATGTTAATTTCTGTATATAAACTGTTTTATGTGATTTGTATATGATTTAGAGTTGATTAATTCATGAAAACATGATAAATATGAAGAGATTATATTTGCAGTGAGTTTACAGTATAAAATACATGAATATGGCTTATTGGATACTAAAATTAGTGTTCAATTCATGTTGTAATGTATAAATTGATTGTTGATTATGAAAATACATGAAGAAACGAAAACAATATGATTTAAACGGACTATTTTGGTTGAAAAGCGAATTTACAGTAATTAGTTTGGCTAAAAATGTCAAAAAGTGAAAAAAATAGTAAAAACACTAAATTTAAAAGTTGTAATTTTGATATTTATGTGATATATACTTGTGTGCGCAAATTTTATAGAGTAAAATGAAAGTGGGCGAAATAATTAGGAGGTACGGGTAATAAACTAATAGGAGCCGAAGAGAAAAAATATGGATAAAAAAATTAATTATAAAATCAATAGATATGAGAAAGCAAGAGTTCAAAAATAACTACAACTCTTGCTCTCTTAATAATAAAAATAATAGTTGTGTCCCGTGCCTCCGGCACTACATAAACGGTGAGATTTATCTCAAATTTTGGACGACCTAGATGATCTATTAGGGTGAGTGAAAAATTCAAAATCAATTGTATTTTGTTAGATAGATAGATAAAGAAAACTGATTCATAACAGAAAATAATATTTTTACATAAAAAATGTTGCTATAAATTTTATAGCGACACTTTTCATGTAAAAATATCAAAAAATGTTATAAAAATATCAATTTTCATAAATAAATATACGTGTGATCCCTACACCTTCTTTACCAAACTTAATTATCATTTTTAGCCCCTAGTTTAAAAATCTTCCATCCTAACCTTAAATTTCTTCATATTTTACCTTCCGAATTTAATAGTATGAATTTATTTATAATTCTACAGTTAAATCACTATTTAGGAATACTCTATATAAGAATAACCTCTACAATATTATAAAAAAAAATTAGTCCCAATTTGGGCCAGTTATAAATAGGAATAACCTCTAAATTGTAATATATTATATACTTTTTAAGTCTCGTATTAAGAAACTATACCTCTATATTGTATATATATATATATATATATATATATATATATATATATATATATATATGAGAGACAATATTAATTTTAAAAGACTATATTTTCTATAAAAAACTACATTTCCTATAAAGAACTACATTTTCTTATAAAATACTATATTTCTTATAAAGGACTACATTTTCTTATAAAAGACTACATTTTCTATAAAAGACCATATTTTTCTATAAAAGACTATTTTGCATAAATATTTTTTGAATAATAATTATTAGAGAGTTCTTATTGATATTTTTGTTAAAGTGGATATTTTTGGGTGTTCGAAAAATATTTTATACCAATACCTCTATTTAGTAATAACCTCTCAATTAGAATACAAATAATTTGATCCCAAGTCTATTCTTAAATAGAGATTTTACTATATGTTGTTACTTGTTACCCTTAAAATTGTATTTCCGAAATTAATAGTATAAAGAGACGTAAGACTTGCATTAAATAAAATTTAAAAAAATGACGAGTCTAATTATAAAAACTAGGTCTACTCCATTATAGATAAAAATAAATACAAGTTTCCTAATAATCATCTTCAACTCTACTCAGCCAGTGAACAATATATTATACATGATCCCTACACTTCTACCTAAGCTATTGACACAACACATAACCATGTTTCACATTGTAAGATGCTTTAGCTGAAGCAATTTTGCAACAAACAGCTGCAAAATCTTCACTTGATCTATATGGCTCTGGCAAGAAGGGTTACCAGGGACCCTATCCGCCCTGCGATTTGCGAACAACTATCATTCTGCATTCTGAAACGTGTGGTACGAGAACGTAGATACCTCTTGTATTTCACCGATAGATAGTATTCCTAGTACACGATTTCGTTTTGCATACTGAATCGATCCATGTTCCTAGAAACCATTGGCAAAAGACAGCTCTCTTACAAATAAGACATTTAGAAATTCGGGTTCAACCATAGTTTGACATTATTTCCTAACGGGATCAGCTTTATAGCATACAATATACAATGTTCCTAATTGGACCACCTTCTAGCAAACAATATACAATGTTGACAACCTTCATGTGTCTGTCCATGTTAACTCCATGCACGATGTGATCCACATTTGAGTGGAGGCGCAGCCAGCAGCACCATTTCCAGAAGTCGACAATTTTTTGTCCCTTATTTTGGTCAAGTACAAGGGCGTAGGACCACCAAAGGTGGGAAGTGGAAGGTGGATATGCAAGCAACAAACAAATGCCCAGTAATTTCATTGGAAAAATTCTGGGAATGACCACATTATGAACCTAGCAAAAATATCCGTCTCCAAAAACTCTATATGAGCAGCCCGTCCAATAAAGGTATTCAAGTTCCTACCTTGCACTGAAATATCAAAGTTGACATCACATCGCATGAACACACGATGCTCCGAGGATGGTGCCCGAATTTGATCCAAACAATTATTGAGCATCTGAAGAAATACTTTACCCTTTTTTGAGTAGTCCCCAGAAGATGCTTGGCACATTTCAATTCTAGCAGAATGATACGGAACATAACCATCCTGAGGGTATGGACATGTAACCACATTAATGATGTGAAAAAATAGTAAAAGGAATGGAATGAATATTGAGTTCTTGTCAGTTTCTTTTATTTAAGATAAAAAATTACACTTTCTTCGTTCCAAATTATAAGATTATTATTGACTTTTGAAAGTCAATTTGAGATATTTTAAAACTTAAATTGAGATGATTCAATAAAAATTATGAAGCAACAAATCTACGTTTTTAGATAGTTTACAATATTTACCAGATTGATTAAAATTAAGGAAATATATATCAGTTTTGAATTTAAAAATGTATCGAGTTAAAAGTTAATAGTGGTCTTATATTTTGGAACTGAGGGGGAGTATCTTTTATGGTTTATGATTTTCCATGAATATCTGTTGCAATTAATGTTTCCTAACTACCAATTTTCCTTTCATAAATAACAAAGGAAAAGACTAAACATACTTGACCCTAAACCAATTAGATTCATTATATGTAGTCTCTGGTTTCTAATCTCTTGTCTAAAACAAGAAAATCCCATTTCAGTTTTACTTTCCTTTTTTTTGCGGATATTATAGTTTCCTATGACACTAGAACATAATTCTTTCAATGTTATAGTACTCTGGTTTCACAGGGAATCACATAGGCTTTCTGGAGATGAAACTTCTTTCAAATTACAGCTGAATCTTTTTCAGGCATGAATTGAAGCCTTCCAAACTTTAAAAATTAGTAATTGAGTGTCACAGGTTGGTAAAGTCAACATAAGCTTCTCTTATACTAACAAAAGATTGTAATATAACAGGTGAATTCTATTCCAATGAATAAAGAAAGAGAAATAAAATCAGAATTTTTTATTTTCTCATATCAGGTATGTTCATTCACTGCTATAACTGCTCCGGTGGTGAACATGACAGGTAGATAGGAGTACGGATATATGACTGTGTAAGCTGCAGGAAAAACTAGAAGCATGTTAACAAATAAGTCTGCAAGGGGGAGGGTAATACCTGGGGTGAAGACAGCAGGATAATGTTCCTGAAATTTTCCAAGGTCCGTTGCTGAAAGAAGAAAAAGTACATTAAACCTATAGATAAGGAGAATTATACCTAAGTGTCAAATTCTAGTTCTGCCACTAGTCTGTCAAATTAAAATGGACAAACCAGACAACAATGAAAGAGGCCAACCTTATAATTAAAAAGGAAGGGGATAAAAAGTAGAAAAAACTGTCACGGTGTCAACTCCAGTCCCTCTACCCACTCCCACAGGCCCTCCAACCTAGGTTACCAGGGAACGTTATCTGCCCTATGATTTGCGAACTAGGAACTATCTTTCCGCGTTCCGAATCGTGGTGCAGGAATGCAAGTACCTTTTATATTTCACCAATAGGTAGCGTTTCCCGAACCCGATTTCGTTCCCCATACCGATCCACGTTCCTGGTAACCCTGCTTCCCACTCTCTCCCTTTCACCAAGAAATAGTGCAAATAGAAGGGGAAAACAAAGAATATGTATAACTCTCCCAAACATGAGCTAGAGTATGATTAGAGTTTCTCACTACCTTGCAAAGTTTGTAAAAGAAAGTATTTTGTAGATCCACATCATCAGATAAAGTAAGCTGATGAATGCACTGAGTTCCCTTCAGTTTCTTTAAAAGCCACAACCCAGAATTGAATAAAGAGTTTGAACTGTATAGATAACCTAAGTGTGGACCAGAAACAGAAATATATGTATGCAAGTATCTTAGATAGGGCTCCATGATGTCCTCTGCAAAAGTGAAACACACAATCAGCTCTGTACCACAACATGCATGACACTGAAGCTACGAGCGCATACCTGCTAATGCAGTTCTTAAGATTACATTTCCAATGGAATGCCCGACAAAACTGAGCTTGATATTTCTTAAGGCTCCGGATCTGGAGACTTTATCCATTTTCTTTTTCACAAAAGAAACTACTTCTTGAGCCAGCCTTAGTCCCATTTCTCTGAAGTCACCAGATGTTTTGTCTTCATTCACCTCTGACATAAGAAACTCTACCTTTGGATCCATTAAAAGCCATTGATTTCGGACAAGCCGTAAATCCAGATGATGCCCCTATTTATGAATCAAAATAATAATCTTCAATCCATTTATAACGAAACTACAGTTTCGCTATGTACCATGCGTGATATAGATTTCATAAACAATATTGTGACAATTAAACACAGTACTCTAGGTAGCTCACCTTGCAGTTTTAAAATGAGGATTTATATAGAGTGCTCCACATTTATCATCCAAAACATTCAGTATATATAACAGATTCAGGGATTCCTTTTGTATCCCGTAGATTATCAAAGTCGGAATACTATGTAAGGACAACTTTCAGAGTCTATAGAGAGTAGATAAATAAGGGCAAACGTCATATCTCAAAGTGTTTACTTCAGAAAGAAGTATCTCAAACAGTCATAATTAAGTCATGTTAAGCACGTGCCAAATTATCTTACTTTCATTTAGCATAGTAAAGAGCACCATTTAGTTTTACGAATATATTGAAGAGGTATATCTTTAAACAGATTCTACAAGAGTGAAGATAACGTGTTGACATAAAACCTGTGGAATGTGGTGGGTGTTGAAGCACCCAACCCAAATCAATGTGTAACCAGTTTAATAGTTCATAAGTTATATATATTGAACTTCAAGGCTTTACTTGCCCAATGTGAGACTTTTATACTCTCAACACATCCCTTCCCTTCCCTTTCACTCACATGAAGCTCGACTTGAACCAAACATGTGAACTATTCATAAGGGATAACACAGAGCACGTGCTGCCAAGTTGCTATTCGGCATAACACACACACACACACACACACATATATATTTATATATATATATATATATATATATGATTCAAAGAAGCGGCTGCGTTTCCAAAATATTGGCAACTCGGTTTGGTTTCTTTAGTCACAGCTTCGACAACAATACACATTGCAATTTAACGCGTTATCAATGTAAAGGCAGTGTATAGGTAAAATTTCGCCATAACAGTGAGAAATAATGGCATAACGAAGATATAAAGACAAAATAACAGTAGAACAGAGGGAGTTATCTAATAATAAATAAGATGTATAACATATATATATATATATATATATATATATATATATAAATTACATATTAACTTATCAAATAATAATAATAAATATGTATATACACGTAACAACGTACTAACCATGTTTTAAAGTAGGGGTAGCGGCCGTTTTTTTTTTACTTGGTATCGGTTTCTGCTTTGGTATTGAGCGAGACGCACCATTACAGTTGGAAGTTTCAAAATTTTTAATAAAAAATATGAAAAAAATTCTAAATAATAAGAACAAAATGGATCAATTAAATAAACACGAAAACATCATCTAATATACATAACATTGTCCAAATGACAATACAGACAAAATTGTGTAATTGCATAACAATTAATTTTTCAGATTCTCTAAAACGTACATAAACACAGGGTTGTTCAACAAAAATGGTATTTCCGATTTTTTATTGAAACCAGTTTGGTATAAATAAATTTCAGTACGTAAAACAATCGGGTAAAAACAGTGTTCTAAAAATCTGCGTCTAGGTCCGCTTAAGCCCTGCCTAGGAGTTATACCCCCTTAGCACCTTGTCTAGGCACGAGGCCCCCTTTGGCGCCTCACCTAAGTCCAAAGCGGTAAAAAAATCCCTCCAAAAAATTAGGCGGGGCCTAGGCGCAGTCTAGGCAGAGAAAATTTTTTTTTTATAATTACCCAAATCAGATCTTAATATATTTATTTTTCTAATGATTTACCATATTCATAATTCAGGTTGTAGCATATCAAATCACAACAAGAAGTGAACAATATCAAGTCAAAATGAATAATTTAATTATAGTTGTAATTTTTTGCACTTGTACCAACTTCAAATTATATAAATGATGATACATTTGTAATATTTAGTTTAATTCAATATAATTCTTAAATTTATGTTTAGTTTCTTAAGTTTTAATATAGAATTAAATTCTTGAAATTTTAAATTTTATTATTTAATAGCAATCTTGTTTATGAATAAAACTAATACGTTAAAATATGTTTAAACTTTGAACAATTGCATATTTGTGTTTGAACTTTGACATTAGCAATATGGATGTGTTGAACTTTAAGCAAAGATCTTTATTATAGATTGTTTTGCTTTATATTATTGTTTTGTTTGGATAAATGTAAGATAAAATATTAAAATTGACTTATAATAAAAAATCCCACCTAGGCCCCTCCCGACCGCTCGCCTAGCGCCTTTTAGAACATTGGGTAAAAATCGTTTATTCGGACCAATTTCAGTTGAAAATTTGATTAAACCAGTGCTAAGCCAATTTACCGATTATAATTAATTAATTAATGATAAATATTTTTCTAAGCATTCCCAATCTTCCAAGTCTATTCTCAAAATTAAAATCTCCGAGTCTCTAGATTCTTCCTCACAGTAGGAGTCCCTCTCCCACCCATCTTCGATTATGTAGGCTACCCATCTCCCAACTCCCTCTTCGATCTTGATAATTTGTATTCCAGTTTCTCTCTTATATTTTGATGGCTTCTAATTTATAGTTTTGATATACAATCCTTTCTCCTCCTTGATGGCTACTGTGTCTCTTCTTCTCCTTCTCTACCAAACATATATACATATGTGTATATATGCCTTCTCCTTTTCTTATTAGTCCATATGAAGATTTTTATATTCTTTTCGAAAATAGCTTAGCAGCATTTAACTTGGTATCTTATATGGGTCATGCACACACACAGTGATCTAGTGAATGAAAGCAATCAGAGGTTAATATATTAACAAAATCATCGATATGTACAAGGTTCCTGGCAAGTTTTATAATTAGAAAATATTCCTGTTTTTTAATCTTAGCAAGTTAATGTATCTATTTGATTTTTTATTAAAGAAAATTATTTTACTGACTTGATTGGAAATTTGTATAAAACTTGAATCTCTTTACTCATACTACTTTAACAGCATATTGGAGTATTATTTATTGGAAATACACAACAAATTTGCTTCAAATTTCTTGGTTTGACTGGAAAATTGTGATGGATTGGAAAAACAGTACAGAATTAGGTACCGTACCAATACCCAACCGGTCCGGGATACCGGGGTATTCGGTAGCTTGGTATTAGGCAAAAATAGTAATCGGTTCGGGATAGTATGGGACTGTTCGGGACAATAAAATACTAATGCATAGGCCTAATAAACACAATAAAATAAGCTAAGGAGCTATAAATCAATCTTCAAACCTCTACATGATTATCCTCTACTTGTTCCTTGATAATAGTTATTATTATGTTTTGATACTGCCACAGTTTTCCATTCCTGATATGAAACCCACAAATCTAACCTCAAAAAAGAAGCATGATAAAGTTTATCTGCAACAATTTAACTCCTTTGCAATCAGAAACAACATAAACTTATTGTTAGACCAGATATAAAGCTTGAGCTGTTAGAGAATGGTCACCATGTATATTATGATAGAATTATTCCCTTCATGTGTGGCCAACTATTTGAACCCAAAACTTGTCAAACCAAAGAGTTGATACCATGTTAATCCAATCTGAAAACTTAAACTTTGATCTAATGATCCAACAATGTATATCATGCTCTTACAAAAACTTTTTTAATCAAACAAATATGCTTTAACGTTCTAGCTGAAAGAAATGTGTCACCGCAGCAAATTAAAGAAGGAAACATATTTGATATCACAAAAAAGTAAAGGTGTTAGATAGCAAAAAGAACATGCCTGAAAACCATGGACAAAGATAACAATCTTCAAAACGCGGCCATTCTTGTAGGGAGTACCAGAGAACTTGTTTATGGTCTTAGAATCAATTTCAGAATGAATGCCATGTGTATCTTTCTGTTCCTGGTGGCTGAAGAATGAGTTTCCACTAGTGGAACGCCTTGGTGCATTCACAACACGTTCTACAATTATAATGGGAATGCGTGATGGATCTCCAAATATATGCATGTCTTGAATTGACCGACTGTTGATCTGAAAAGAAGCAAATAACTGTTCATTAATTGGAAACATAATGAAAAAGGATGCCATGAATCCGGCAAGAGCATATTAGCGTACCCTCATTTGTGCAATACTACGACGATGAAGCTCCGCACGTGTAGCTGCAGTCTGGGCTGGCTGCACAGTTTAGAAGTAATTCCTCAATATTAAGGATATATCAAGAACATGCTACTAAAGTCACCATGGACAACTATTAACTCAACCCTAGAGCTCATGCAAAGAATGATATGTTGTACTAATAATCAAAAATATAAAGAGTTAGCAATTACATCTTCGGTTAACTTTCGCAGAACAAGTGCTTTTCGACGAACAGCTGGTTGGGAAGAGCCATCAACCTCACTACTTATATACTGGTGAGGCATCTCAACCTTAGAGTACACCATCCATATTGACCATTCAGCTTTTCTATCACTAGCCCACGCATCACGCAAAAATTCCAGAATCCTTGATTTGTTAGCCCTGGAATGTTACGATATTCAGTTGTTGAATTACGGATAACATATGCACCGCATCAATAGCACTCCCTAATCATGACTTGCTATAAACACATAAATTTAGACAGATTTTATTGTGCATTGGATCTCCCAGGGATGGTCATTGCTTTACTCATTTTGGTTCATTTGCCATATGATGCCTTGGATTTGGTAGCTTCCAAAACATATTTTGTTATAATTCAGAAGGCTTTTGAAAAGTTTTCTATAAAAACAAAATAAGATAGATTTCCACCACCTCATTGATTAACATTGTAACAAAAGTAGAAATTGGAAGATTATTAAAGTAGAGAGACAGATTTAAAATACTAGGTCACAGAAAATATAGTTCTTGGTCATCAGATTAAGTCTATTATCGTGGATCAACTGGCACCAGCACCGGGGATTATCACCAGGCATATAAATCACATTTGGACAAGGGCCATATTAGAAATTAAATAATGTCTACGGACTAGTTAGTTATTTAATAAGAGTGAACCCAATTCCCAAGTGATCTTGTTCCCAAGACATCTTGGTACACTAGGATTATTACTATCTTTATATGGCCCTAGTCAAACTAGGTCCCCAAGTTAGGTGCAAGAGCGTGTAATGTAATGCAATATCTATTTATACCTATCTATATTGCCCTCACTATATCTATCTATCTATCTACTTATCCAAAACTTCTCTTTCAAACCTTAATTCTCTAGACCCATCTATATCCCCTCACTATAAATAGAAGGCATGTGTGAGTTGAATGATCATAACTTGAATATTATAATTGAAGAAATGGCTTAGCCAATTCTCTTTATATCTTCTTCCTAATTTCTATCTATTTTCAGTCTTATTCATCCTCCATTTCTGTAGTTAATCTCTAAAACTATTAACTAACTTCTATTGATTGTTGATCTTACTATTTTGGTCAGAAATCACGTCTCCATCAAGGTTGATTATGACGATTGGTATCAGAGTCACCTTTTTGGCATCATTGCAGAAAATAAAACTAGTTATGTGCTCTTCATCAGTAAACTTCTTCTTCATCAAGTTCCTACTTCAAAAAAAAATTAAAATATTATAATTCATAAATTTCATATTCTTCTTCTCCACTGTTCAAAGTTTCGGCGTATCAAAGGGGTTTCCGCCAAGTTGAAAAATCATTGATTATTCATGTAAGGGTATGTTTAGGCAAATTTCGACTTATCAACCCAGCAAAACGGTTTCTGACCAAATAGTGGAGAAATTTTGACGTCAAGGGGAGAAACGTCACATTAAAAAAAGATAATTGTATTTAATACATTTTAACTAGTACCTAAATTGGTATTAAAAAATAAAATAAAACTAGTATTCAAGTTAACTAAAACTTATTAAATTATACTTAAACTACTTGGCAAAAAAACAATTGTACATACTATATAATACCTAAGTTAACTAGCGCTTATAAAAATTGTAACCATTTTACTTAAAGAGATAAAAAATAATTTATATTTTACACATCAATTAAAAAAATTGTACCTATACAGTACCTAATTAAGGATAACTTGAAAAAATCTTAAGAATTACAAATCAAATTTTATGCAATGTAATATTAGACATGTCTACAAGATGTCTATTTTATCATTTGAACAATACTATGTGTATTAGATAGTTTTTTGTTGTTAACTTAATTGAGCCATTTTGGTGTTCCTAATATTTAGAATTTTTTTATAATTATTTTAAAACAATTTAAAGCTCCTAACTAGCACTAGGGGTGTGAACGGATATATACGGATCCGGATATCAGTTTATTTGTATCCGAAAAATTAATCTGCTATCCGTATTCATATCTGACGGATTTTAAAAATATTATCCGTATCTAATATTTGAAAAAATATCTGAATACGGATAATATCTGGTTCTATTTCCGTATCTAGCAGATTTAAAAACTAAGATTTTATTTAATTACTAGATATTAATGAATGTATAGCTATACTAATGAATGTAAGTTATTAATTAATGAATGTAAGTTATTAATATACATGTAACAAACTAATAATTATAGTTTTGTAAATTAATATATATATAGGGGAATATGGAGGTACACAGCCGTGTAACTTTTAAAGTTACACGGTCTACGATCGTAGAGTGATTTCACTCTACGATCGTAGAGTAGTCCCCAGATAGTAGAGTGAATTCACTCTACGATCGTAGACCGTATAACTTTAAAAGTTACACGGCTGTGTACCTCCATTTTTACCATGCATATATATATATATATATATATATATATATATATATATATATATATATATTAACTTCCAAAACAAAACTGTTATATATCTATTAACTTACAAAACTATAGCCATTAACTTGTTACATATATATTAATATATATGTAACAAGCTAATAGCTATAGTTTTGTAAGTTAATATATATATATATATATATATATGTATATATATATAAGTTATTAATTAATGAATGTAAGTTATTAATATATATGTATATATATAAATAGCTTATATATATATATATATACAAGTTACTAATTAATGAATATAAATTATTAATACACACACACACACACACACACACACATATATATATATATATATATATATATATATATAAGTTATTAATCAATGAATATAAATTATTAATGAATGTAAGTTAATAATAAATATATATATATAAAAGTTATTAATCAATGAATACAAGTTATTAATATATATATATATATATATATATTTATATATATATATATATATTAATAATTAATAACTTATATATATAGGGGATTGATCCGTAGCTAACGTTGTCAAATTAAGATTATCCTTACAATAGATCTTGAGCATCCATCCAAATTTCGAACGATTAATATAGCCCTCGTCCGCAATTTAATTTTTAATATTCCGCAGTTTAATACTGGGGACGAGACAAATGTCCAAAATATACTCCTTGTAAAATTCTCTCGCCCGCAGTATTAAACTAACTGTGGACGCTAAGTAGGACTAGCTAATTGAGAAACGACGTCGTTTTTAAATAAGTGCCGTCCGCAGTATTAAATTGCGGATGCAAAGTATGGTTGGCCAATTGGAAAATGACGTTGTATTGACCAAATTCAAAAAAAAATTAGTTTTCTAGACCCCGCAATATTAAACTGTTGATGCTAAATAATTGATTTCACTCTACGATTTCATTAATTATGGAAACCGACTCGACTCGTGAAGCAAACTTCTAATATAGGCAGGCTCTTCTCCATCTATGGAACCTCAACAAAAAAACTATAGCAAAGGTCGAAAAAGAATTTGCCATTTTTCTGTTGGATAGTGGAGCAGAAGCTAGTCCTCCAAACCTTCGTTCCCAAATGGATAATTCGTTTGTACCTACAAGCAACATAAAGGAGGCTATTCTATTGTTAATGATTTTATTAAGAAAAGTTTCTCTCAAAAGAATTGAGTGGGACCCATTTGTTTTGGATCATCTTTCATATGCTTTATCTATCTCTGGGGACTAAGGGCTTTGGCCAATCAACTAGAGGAATTGCTTCCTAGGTTTATTAATCGGAAAGACATGTACCACACTCGAGCCCTCTGTTACTATGGAGAAGGTGATGATTTGGGTGCTTTAAATTTGTTGAGGAAATTGTAGAATAGTAGAGAGGATCCAAGTCATAGTCCAACATTATTGTTGGCTTCAAAGATCTGTGGTGAGAGATCTAATTATGCGGAGGGTACAGATTTTGCTTTCAAAGCCGTGTAGAATTTGAAAGGCAGATATGGTGAGATGGTCAGTGTTGCCAACTCTTTATTGATCTCAATGAAATCGTACAGTAAAATCAATTATTTGGCATCCGTAGTTTAATATTGTGGAGCATAGAAAACTAAAAAAAAAAATTAAATTTGGACAATACGACGTCATTTCCCAATTGGTCAGTCATACTTAGCATCCGCTTAATACTGCAGACGACACTTATTTAAAAACGACGTTTCCCAATTGGTCAGTCATACTTGGCGTCCGCAGTTTAATACCGCGGACGAGGAACTTTTACAAGGAAGGGACTTTGGACATTTGTTTCGTCCGCAGTATTAAATTACGAAATACTGGAAACTAAACTGCGGACGAGAGCTATATTAATTGTTCGATATTCGAATAGACGATCAAGATCTGTTATAAGGATAACCTTAATTTGACAATGTTAACTATAGATCAGTCTCTATATATATATTATATATATATATGTATATATATATATATATATGTATATATATATACATATATATATACATATATATATATATAAAGGGTGTCAACCCATAGCGAACGGTTGCTAGAGTTACTATGAAAACAACAATGATCTACACCATTGATTAATAAAAAGTATATGTAGCGGCAGATATAACATTTCTACCGGCAGCCTAAATTACCTGTTTGCCTCTCTATTTTTGAATTGGACCAAGGACTTTATCATTTGACTAAGCCAATAATTCCCACTCCTGCCGCTACAGAAAGGAGCGGCAGTACTCCTATTACTCTCCTATAGCTTGTAACCTTAGTATGTCTTAGTACTTTCCATGAATAATAATAATAATAATTTAAAGGGTTATTATTATAATAATTATAATAAATATTATAATAGTAATAATAATAATAATAATAACAATAATAGTAATAATAATAATAATAAATAATAAAATCAATTGGTAGTAAGTAAAAGTATTGTACATTAATAATAAAATCAATTAGTACTTTCCATGAATTCATTAGCATTGTACATTAATAATAAAATCAATTAGTATTTTCCATAAATTCATTAGCATGTACATTAATAATAACATTCTGGGCATAAATAATTTTCATTATAATTATTATAATAATAATAATAATAACATGTACTAGCCTAGCATGACTTTTAGCTTTATCATAGTGATAATATTAATATAAATCATAGTGATAATATTAATATTAACATTACCATTTCAAGTACCTGAAGTTCCTCGTCCCCTATGAAGTCAGAAACACCCTCAAATTCACCGGAGAGAACATAGGTTAAAAGTCATGTTAGGCTAGTACATGTTATTATTATCATAAAAGTCATGTTATTATTACTATTATTATTATCATGGAAATTATTAATACCCAAAATGTTATTATTAATGTACATGCTAATGGATTCAAAGAAAATACTAATTAATTTTATTATGAATGTACAATACTTTTACTTGCTACCAATTGATTTTATTATTATTATTATTGTTATTATTATTATTACTACTACTATTACTATTACTATTACTATTATTGTTATTATTATTATTATATTTATTATAATAATAATAACCCTTGAAACTATTATTATTATTATTCATGAAAAGTACTAAGACATGCTAAGGCTACAAGCTACAGGAGAGTATAGTAATACTGCCACTCTTTTTTGTAGCGGCAGGAGTGAGAATTATTAGGCTACCGGTAGAAGTGTAATATCTGCCGCTACAATCTGTAGCGACAGGGTGATAATTTTTTTTAATCTATGTCGTCCTTTTTATTGATCAAGGGTGTAGATCATAGTTGCTTTAATAGTAACTCTAGCAACCGTTTGCTATGGATTGGCACCTATATATTAATAACTTGTATATATAAATATGTAAGTTATTAATATATATATATATATATATATATATATATTTATATATATATATATATATATATATTGTTAGAAATGAACTTTCTTTGTTAATTTTTCAGATTGTAAGTTACAGAATTTATACACAAAGGTTAGTCTAATTCTAGGAGTAAAACAAGAAAACATGTTTAGGAGGAACAAAAGGAAACATGTTTTCCCTAATAAAAGTAACCATGTTTTCCAATACTCCCCCTCAAGCTGGTGAATGAATGTTTTTCATTCCCAGATTGGATACAAAACTCTCAAATACAGAGCTACTTAACCCCTTAGTAAGTACATCCGCAAGTAGGACGTGTAGACATATAAGGGGTACAAATCAGCTCACTCTCCAATTTCTCCTTGATGAAGTGTGTCAATTTCGATGTTCTTCATGCGATCATGTTGTACCAGGTTGTGAGCTATACTAATTGCAGACTTATTGCCACAATAAAGTCTCATTGGGCCATCCAACTAGATTTTCAAGTCTTCTAAGATGATCTTCAACCAAAGTACACACACTTTCGGTCATTGCTCGAAATTCTACCTTTGCACTAGACCGTGCCACCACATGTTGTTTCTTGCTCCTCCGTGTTACGAGATTACCGCCAAGAAATGTACAATATCTTGTTTTTGACCTCCTGTCAACTATTGACCGAGCATAATCAGCATCCCTATATGCCTCAAGCACCAAAACTCCGTTTCTTTTGAACAGAACACCTTTCCCCGGTGTCCCTTTAAGATATTGTAACACTCGGAGTGCTACTTACAGATGAACTTCTTTTGGGCTATGCATGAACTGGTTAATCACATTCACTGTGTATGCTATATCCGGTCGTGTAAGAGACAGATAAATGAGTTTTCCTACCAGCCGTTAATACATTTCTTTATTTATTGCAACGTCTTCCTCTGCCATTCCAAGTAAGATTTTGATCTATTGGAGTACTTATTGGTTTGTATGTTGTCTTGCCTGTTTCTTTGAGGAGATCCGTAACATACTTTTGTTGGGAGATAAAAATGTCATGCTTAAAGTGAGCCACCTCGATCCCAAGAAAATATTTAAGCTTTCCTAATGCTTTGATCTCAAATTCCTTGGTCAAACGCCGACTTAGAAGTTGTCTCTCATTATCATCATTCCTCATTACTATTATGTCATCAACATACACTAATAATGTTGTGACTCCCCCTGAAGGTGAGTGTTTAATGAACGTGTGATCCCATTGGCTTTGTTTATACCCCATGATAATCATAACTCTCGCAAATCTGCCAAACCATGCCCATGACGATTGCTTAAGTCCATACAAGGCTTTCTTCAATTTACACACAGTATGAACATCCAAGTTCTTCCCATAACCTGGTGGGACACCCATATAAATTTCTTCTTCTAGTTCTCCATGCAAAAATGCATTCTTGACATCAAATTGTTGCAACTCCGAACTATAATTAGTTGCTAATGACATTAGAATTTTAACAGTATTCATCTTTGCAACCGGAGAAAAAATCTCTAGGTAGTCAATCTCATAGGTTTGAGTATAGCCTTTGGCTACCAACCTTGCCTTATATCTCTCTATTGACCCATCTGCTTTATATTTCACTGGATAGACCTATTTACACCCTACGGGTTTCTTTTCGACAGGCAACTTCACTAACTCCCACGTTTTATTCTTCTCCAAAGCTTCCATTTCTACATTCATGGCTTGTCTCCATTTTTCATTGGTCAAAGCCTCGGATAAGGTAGTAGGGATGGTAATGATGTTGAAGTTAACAAGGAAGGCTCTATGTGATGGTGAAAATGTTTAAAAGGACATAAAAGTCGTTTTGTGCACTTTCTAGTTCCTTTTCTAATAGTAATGGGAAGGTCCTGGTCATTATTGTCTACATGGGATTTCTTGGAGTTGCACTGATTCCGAGACAATTGTCTTCTTCCTCGAATACACCTTGCCTTTGTCAAATCTCACATTTTCAAGGGCAAAGTTGGGAGTGTCTGAAATTTCCGGCACGGGTTCAAACAAAAGATTTGGCATGGAATCAAATAATGGCTCAGACACGTGACTCGGATTACTAGAAACTGGTTTAGACACAAGATTTTACATGGACTCAGTTACTGGCTCAGACACATGATTCAGGTTACTAGAAACTGGTTTAGGAAGTGACGACAGATCGAGCAAAAAATCCATGTCCTTATCTTCAAGTATTGAATTCTACCCCTGAAGATAAGGTGAGGTGAAATAAAGTGTTTGTTCATTGAAAGTAACATCCACCGAGACATAAAATTTCTTCGATAGAGGGTGATAACACTTGTACCTTTTTTGAGTTGAGGAATAACCCACAAATAAGCATTTTAACGCCCTTGGGTCAGTTTCCCTCTATTTTGACTATGAACATGGACAAATGATACACACCCAAATATCTTATAGTGTGTATGTTTGGATAGAATGTTGAGAGTATATCCATTGGACTCTTGAATCCCAAGACTCCGGAAGGAAAACAATTTATAAGATGAGTGGCTGTAAGAATTGCTTCTCCCCAAAAAGATTTAGGCACATTTTTTTGGAATAAGAAGGCTCGAGTCGACTGAAGGAGAAGACCATTTTTTCTTTACGTGACTCCGTTTTGTTATGGCGCATTGACATAGGATGACTCATATACTATTCCTTCCTTTCGAAAACAAGGATTTAGTACTTGATTGAAATAATCCCTGGTATTTTATGACCTAAACCTTTTGATAGCGACCCCAAATTGGTTCTTAATCATGGAACAAAAATTTGGGAGAACAGTATTGACCTCAGATTTATGTTCAAGTAAGAAAAGCCAAGTAACACGAGTACAATAATCAATGAATGACACAAACCGTCTTGCCCCAGAAACATTAGGAATAGTAGATGGACCCCAAATATCACTGTGAATGAGGTAAAAGGGAAGAGAGCTTCTTTTATCACTACCTGAAAAAGGTACACGTTTGTGTTTGGCAAGTTCACACACTTCACAATGAAAGTTTTCAACATCTAGACCTTGAAATAAAGACGGAAATAGAATTTTAATGACTCTAAATGACGGATGTCTAAGTCGGCAGTGGTGAAGCCAAACTTTTTCTTCATTGGATGAATAAAGTTCTGAAACAAAAGAAGTAATTTTCCCTTGGTGATATTTGACTGACTCAATGCTTCTAATTAATAGAGTCCGTCCCATTCTCTAGCATGTCCAATCATCTTTCCCGAATTCTGGTCCTGAAATACACAATAATTATATGATGAAAGATCACTCTGCCACATAAATCTTGAATAAGCTTTTGTATGGAGACAAGGTTTGTGGATAATCTGGGGACGTGAAGAACATTATTTAAAGTCAATGATGGGCTTATTTTAACATCTCCTACACCTACTACAATGGTCAAAGAACCATCAATTGTGATATTTTCCTACTGCTTGGGTGGGGTAAGTACGTGGAAAAGTCATTTGGTGAGTAGATCATATGATCGGTAGCTCCTGAATCCATGAACTAGGAGCCGACAAAGGTTGTATTCGAGACATTTAATCCAACAGAGGATGGAGACTTACCTGAATACGCCAATGAACAAGTACCTAAAGGTCTGTCAAGGTTGCCAATTAGAGATCTCACCCTCTCGACCTCTTCTTGGTTGAGACTACCCAACTCCTTTGGTGAGGCTGTTTCTATAACTTTGGACATCTTCCACAAATCACAAATTACTGACTATCAAGTCCAATCACTAACAGAATTGCAAAGATGCTTTGATACCAAGGAGTTTTTGGTTTATGCAAAGCTACTTTGATTCACAGAATGTAGAAATGATAAAAAAACTGCAGATATTGAACAAAGGAATGGAAAAATCTGTTAAAATATCCTTAGCTCTGATACCATGTTAGAAATGAACTCTCTTTGTTAATTTTTCAGATTGTAAGTTACTGAATTTATACACAAAGGTTAGCCTAATTCTAGGAGTAAAACAAGAAAACATGTTGGGAGTAAAACGAGAAAACATGTTAGCCTAATTCTAGGAGTAAAACAAGGAAACATGTTTAGGAGGAATAAAGGAAACAAGTTTTCTCTAATAAAAGGAACCATATTTTTCAACATATATATATATATAAGTTATTCGGATACAGATACGAATCCGAATATCGGATTTCGGATATCCGCTATTTGCCGAATATATTTTCGGTCGGATATTAAACGAATACGAATACGCCTATATCCGTATCCGTTTATTTACGAATACCTTCAAACCGAATATGGATATATCCGTTTTTTCTCGAATGCGAATAATATCCCCTTTTTTTCGAATACGGATGCGGACGAACCCTAACTAGCACAACGGTGCGTATCGCCCGAAACCGATGGCCACTACCGCGACTTTGAATCATTTTATCACACGCATCTTTTCTCTTTTCACACTCATTCTCATAATCTTTTTCATCAATTTCTATTCTTAAATATCCTCCAAGTCTTATCCCATGTCCTGCTATTCTTCTTGCACACCAGGTGCTTAATGTAACATATATTGAAAAAATATAGTTTATTCTTTTCCCTCACATCTAGATTTAGGTATTGTCTTCTTCATACCATTGATACACTGTTCAGCCATGCTGCAGCTTAAACAAAGACTTAATGTCTTGTAAACTTTATGTTACCATTGTATATGTTTATTTGTATGCTTAGCTTTTATTTGTGCGCTCAACTTACTCCACAAATTCCATGTAAGCCTTGTGCTGGGTGAATTTTGAAGATCCAAAAAGCTTCAGTACTCAAGCTCCCTACTTTAAAGTTATTCAAGCTCATTTACTCTAAGGGATCAGATTAGTATTGTTACTAGTTTGATAGCTTTGTTCAAATCTAGGATTTACTTGTCCAAAACCTCATACTATTAGTTATTATGGACAGCTTGGTTATAAGCCAAACTAATGGCTAGTTCATCCAAGTCTAATTCCCATAGCAAGCTGCAACAAGAGATTCTAAGCTTTAAAGAGTTTACCAATGAGAAATTTCAGCAATGGGATGAAATGATGGAAATACTCAAGAAGGAATTTCCAAGCTTACTAAGGCAAAGGGCACGAAAATGTGAGTCATTTGTCCATTACTTTTTGGTAGTGGAAGAAAGAAATGAAAATGCAAGGAGACTTTTTAAAAATCCTTTACATGATAAAACAGAGAGAGATTAAGAAAACAAGAAGAAGATGAAGGCCAAAGGAGGAAAATGAATGATGAAAATGAAGCGAGCAGGAGAAATGGTGAATACAAGGCATATTCAAATATCCAAAGCATGCTCAAAAAAAGAGAATAAGGGCTAACAATCACTTGCTAAGATACAAAAATTTCCTATATGAAAAAGTTACGACCAAATCGAAGAAGTGCAACAATTGGAGACTCGTGTAGCGAGCATAAGGATGATTTAATGAGGGCCCAATTTCGTTGCATGAAAAATCTTAAATGATAAGCATCCTCTTATAAAAAACCTCCGATTTTTTATGAATATCCCATTGATGATGAGGGGTGTTAAGCCTCCCAATGGATCTTAACTCAATTATTAACCACAACCAGAGAATATGGGACTGAGAGAAGAAAGAAGGGGACTGAGAAGACAGACGAATTTGGGGAAGAAGAAAAGGAAGTCTCAAATGAGACCTCTCATCTTAGATCATTTCATATGCATATCAATTCCTGCCTTAGCTTACATGTTTAGAGAGTTATCAGATTCTCTAATAGTAAAAGAATGAACGGAAAGATTAAAATGCCCTCTAACTAAGTCCAAGCACTAACTATGGAAATAAAAATAATTTAGCGATTTGTGGAGTAGATAGAGCTTCTAAAACTAGCTACCAAGTCTGAGATAGCAAGATAACATAGTAGGATAACGAATCTATAAATACAAGACATGTATGAGATGAATGATTATATCTTCAATATTATGAATTAAGAAATGGATTGAACCAACCTCTCTCTATCTCTATATTTGTATCTCTACCTCTCTCTACTTATCTTCTTTCCCAAGTTCTATCAATTTGTACCTTATTCTTCCTCCACTTCTACTGTTTAATATCTGAAAATAACTAACTTCTATTATTGTTAAGCATACTACTTTAGTTCGAAATCACGTCCAGCATCAAGGTTGATCCTGACAATCGTGGTGTTATTTCTCAATGATGATTTTGTAGGGAGTCTGGATCGAGCTATAATTTGTTATGACCGGGTAATGAATATAGATTTACTGAGGGATAGAATGTATTTTCTTTTTCGGGCTCATGCATTGGGAGCTTTTGGAGGAACTTCTTTCTTCATATCTTCATTGATGCCTGGGCATTTTCTCTATTATTCATTTTTTTGCTTTCTTTTGGGAGGTTTCTTCTCCTCCATATGCATTGTAATTTCTTCTCTCATCATCAGTACAATTATTTTTTTCTAAAATATAATTATTAAAGTATACTTCCACCGTAACAATTTAGTTGCAACACTTTTCCTTTTCTTTTTTTCCTGCAAACGAATTAAATTCATTCACGAATTTGACTCGAATTTGAATTGTATTTGAAAAATTCTACTCAAATTCGACTCGACTCCGATATTTATTACTCGAATTTGATCCGACTCGGATCGAATCATATTCAAACTACTCGCGAGCTTCAAATTCAAGTACGAATTCGAGTCTCCACATAATAACTAGCTTTATAATAAATATAATTATAAATTGAATTTGTTATTTACTTAGAAATGAGAAAATATATTTACTATTACAGTTTACAAATATAAAATCACAATTAAAATTAAAAACAAAAAAAAAATTAATTTAATAAGAGAATGTATCGAGTATCTAATCGAATCTGTATCAATCGAATATGTATCGAATCATAATCGAAAATTCAAGTAGTTTGAATATTAAACGAGTCGAGTTAACATTGTTTAGATTCTACTCATATTTTTATTCGAACTATTTTTTATGCTCAGATTTGGATCATACTATTAACGAATCCGAGTCTCACTCCTATTTTTTCGAGTGGAGCCTGAATCGAGCCCGAACTGTTTGGTTCGTTTACAACTTTATCCAAAATTAGTCAGTCGTCAAATTATTTATAGCATGTAAATGATTAATGGAATTAATATAAGACAACAGCTTAGTTTGCTTGGTTTATCCAGAAAAGAAAGTATTGCAACTAAATTGGGACGGAGTCACAGATGGAGTATCTTTTTGCCTACAATGAATTTTTTACTACGCAATTTGGAGTTTTTTCTTCTTCTTTTCCACACTAGGTGCTTCTAAGAAGCAAGGATTATTTGTGTATTTATATGTGCTTATATCTATTTGTATATAAAATGAGTTTATTTGAAATTTAAGTGTGCCAAATCGACTAAATGCCAAATCCCTGGAATCCCATTGTCGAATACCCTTTTGGCAAACCGAAATCCTCAAACCCGTATCCTTGCTTCTTAAAGGCACTCATATAATAATTATATATTGGGCATTTAGGGGTAGTTCAAATTTCTGCTCTTCCAACATCTCTTTTTACTTAATTAACAGAATAGTTAAGGCCACAAATCTTACTACAATTGTTTTCAAAATTATTGCTGAAACATGAACCGAAATCGAGATGAGTAGATAGACCAAAAGCAAACCTGTGGAACTGCAGAAACATGTTCCATAGATACAACAACTGATCCCCTAGTGAATGGAAAGCACGGACTAGTTCATCCTTAGATAACGAGTGAAAATAGTCGCTTTGCAAATCCACATTACCATTACATTTCTGTTGAAGGACATAAGATAGCATAGTGCAAGTTAAATTCTCAATAAAAGTTAAAATATACAAGAGTATAAATTGAATAATAATTCTTTCGAAGGACCTCTGGAAAATTTTGTAACATGCTTGACTTCTGTCCAGAGACTTCAGCATCTGCGATCCCCCAACCAACTTTTGGAGACAAGCCAAACAACATTTTGTCCTCAAGTTTTGAAGTAAAATCAGTCAAATCAATATTTTCATTTATTGCTCTGCTGAGTTTTCGTAGCTCTTCAAGAATCAAGTCACGGGCAGTTAAAAATGCTTTCACAAGCATAACCTGCTTTTAGGAAAATATAAATACATATAGAAGGAACAGTTAATATTATAACAGACTGGTCTCAAAGTTGACGAAGAATTCAACAAAGAAAGACAAAAGGAAACAATGATCAACTAAATACTTGGAGAAGGCGGAAAAAATTTACATAAATACAATAATCACACAATCCAGTTTCATAAAGCGTGATGGGAATTAATTTTCTTGGAAATCCATTTCTTCAGGAATCACATAAATTTAGAGTCTCGTATCTCTGCTTATCTTCCTTGATTTTGTCCAGTTATGCTCCTTCTTGGATAAATGCATCTGGATTACAGATCGAACTGGTACCTTTTCTTGTAAAAGTTATTGTTGTTCCTACTTCGTTTCCATTGGCCTCGTACATTTAGAAAGCCAAGGTCCCTTGCAAAGTCTAAGGCTTGTGAGGTTGCTGGTTTTACAAATATTAAATACTAATAATCTCTATCAGGAAGATAGACGCTAGAAGGGGATCTCTGACATGTTTTTTGTGCACGTAGAGTAATGAGCCGCGTGATTATTTATTTCTACATTGTCCCGTTGATTGGGTCTTGTGGAGCTCTTTCTTTGTTATGCTAGGAGAGCAGTGGATGTATCTTGCTTGGGTAGCAAAAGGGATGCCAAAATTTTATAGAAGTGTAATTTCGTCTAAATATTAAGAGGATTTGAAATGAGCCTAATGTTATAGACTGTTTAGACAAAGCTCCTTATTTATGAAGTTGTTGAGTGATAAGTTAATTATCTTGTTTCACTTTGGACTTTTGCTATGGGGACCTTTAGGAGTATCTGTATGACCGATTTGTGTAAAGATCGGTGCACTGCACTATTGTTTAGGTGCTTTCTTGTCTTGTTTTTTAATAGTCTGCTGAGGCTGGACTTCTTGTCTCCAATTTAATGTATCAACTCTTTTCTTTTAGTAAAATTGTTCTCTTTAATTAAAAAAGAAATACAGTAAGACTACATGAGCAGCTTCCTGGCCAGCTTCAATGTGTAACGCGCATGATTCAACCAGTTTTTCAAGATAACTTAATTTACTGTGCGCAGACATATAAGAAGCATATGCACCAAGGTAAGCACCCACGCATGCACATTAAACCTGGGGGGAGAGAGAGAGAGACTGCAGACATTTAAAGAAAACACTATATAATTTGTAGCATCATACAAGATTAGTTTGAGCTCGAGACAAATGCAACGGAAGTACATTTATTATTGGTACAAAGATAAAGGCACCTGAAAGTAGCTACTCCGCAGTTAATTTTAATTCTTGTTTTATATGAAAGTGAAACCAAGGTAGTTGCTATTAGCCCTTTGTCAATGCAATTCTAAAATTATGCTAAACAACAATCTTATCAATCACTAGTATTCAAATTCCCAGCCAGTAACATCATTTATGTCATACCAAGTCATCAAGCCCCCACAAATTTAAATAGGCTCAAAGATATGTATTGTGCCCATTACATTTCAATGCACCAATCAAGACATTACAAAATCTTGACACAAGTGGGGCACGCAATATAATAATCTTTACTACCCTACAAGAGAAAATTGATATTACCCACTTATAAGGAACTCCAGCAAAATATGAAATACAAAGAAATAGTGTTCATAAGGAAAGTTCAGGTGTACAAGAATAAGGTTGAGGACATACTTGCTTTGATTTATCATAATTTTCACCTGCAACACCTTTAGCAGCCCTTGAATCACTGTAACAAGACAATTATTCAAATTACTTTTAAGAGATTTATATCACACAATAATTAGTTAGCAACAAAAAAAATTATAGATATGGTCCACATGGATTCTTGAATCCAGTTATATACAAAAGGAACTAGAATCTGCGACAAACCTGGGTACCTTCGTTGAGGAGGTATAAACACCACCTTTCAGTAAGCTGATGTGTAAACTTATATCAACAAGCACGGCATGAAAAGCATCAAAATGAACAGGGCAATATGTGTGCAATCCCAGAAGAGCCTTAGGAGGGATTCGAAATTCATGAACTGCAGCAGGGCATGCATCCAAAGAAGCCTGCAAATTAGAACTGCAGATGGTGCATTACAATCACTAATTTAAGTATAAAAAATATAATTGGATTGCAGATGGTGCGTTAAAATTAGTAATTTATGTATAGAAATCCTTATAATTGGATATTAAATTCCAACTTGCACACTCTAAAGCTTGACAAGTGAGAAAATTATGTCCGCAAAACATCAGTTTACCGCAAATATTTCTTAAACTAACCCGTTTTCCAGCACAGGAGTGTACATCAGCTCAAATTTCAGAATTACAGCAGATGTGGATATTCCCTGATTATGAATATGTCATCAGTTGTGATGCAAAATCAAAAGCAAAAGGCAGACAAGGTGAGATAAATGTTGGCCCGATATTCTTTTGACAGATATCCACACAATGACCTATACGGAGAGTGAGCTATGTGTAAAGAAATATTATATCACATCTAGTATCACATAGGCATCAAAACTAGAGTTAATTTAGGTATCACACATTCCAAACAAAGCATAATGAAGTTTACTAGAGGACCTACTAAACCATTATATAACAGACATGTAAACCCATAAATTCATGAGGCCGATGAACAATTTTAAAAAATCAAGGATGATATGCCACTAGGACAACCCAACTCTAGCAAATACCAAAAAATGTTAAAGTCCTCTAGATTATTAAAGTGTAGCAAAACTTATACAAAATGACCCTATTCAGCACATCCAACTCTATCTATTCTTTTGGGTTTTTTTATTTTATCGATCCATCTCTACCCACCCACTTGTCTCGTATTGTATGTAATACTAAGGCTCCAGAAACTTCGCAGCTTTTCTTATTGAAAATATTTCAAAGTGTGTTCCTATTAACAAATACAATCCAAAAGCATCCGACTTCATCTAAAGTGTTCCCCCTTTGCAATCGAACCTGAGGCAATTTGCCATTTGCTTTTACATTTGTACAGGGTGTGGTTTGCTACTAGTTTGGATATGAAAACTTGCAATCATAGAAATCAATTCTTTGATTGGTTTTTTGGTTTGGAAGTCTGATGAATTCCCAAGGCAGGTTAGTAATGAGGAGTTTTTGATACTTTGCTGCCATTTTTAGGAGATATGGCTGCACAGATGTGAAGGTTTTGGAATTGTCAATCCTAATCCTCATAAAATTTTGAAATCACTGAAACAAGAAAACAATAATTGGAACTTGCGATGAATAAAAGAAATTAAATGGCCACCGGGATACAGGGTCCTCATTTGTCAATTGATCCTTTTGCATTGAGAATGCGTTTGATTATTGCATATTTGGATGGAAAATGATATATATGTCGACAAATCTCATGACGAAATTGGATTGCGACTAACGTGGAACTCTAAGCGATAAGATAGAATAATAATGTGTGGGTCCTTTCTCAATTCCTTTCTATCCCATGTATTCACATGCGTCGACATTTAATATCGACATAAATTTATCGTCATGTGATTCTATTTGGATTCTTTTGTTTCTCAAAATCAAGTCTAAAAATCCAAGAAGCACAAATCTTGGCAAGATATGATTATTTGGTCCTAAAAGGCCAATTCAAAAGTCTGAAATTTGCCATTCAATTACGCAAAACAAATACCAGTCCGATCCAAAATAAACTCATTCTAATAGTCAGACTCATATCCTTCAAACAAATGCAGCAAATTTTGTAATGCATGGCATTCCCATTATAATAGGAACATGATAAATTCTCCCTCTCATAATATAAGATCAATTTTGCATTTTCGAAATCAATTTGAGACATTTTAAAATTAAAATTGCTGAATGAATGTAAGTTAGTCAAGTGTAAAGTGTTAACTATCTAAAGACTACAATTCGCAAGATGTTATTTTGAATTTGAAAATATCTAAAATTGACTTTAAAAAGTCAAATTTGATCTTATATTTTGCAACGGAGGGAGTGCATTAATGCTTTCCTTCGCAGAGTCACCAAATACTCTCATTGACCTAGTGAACTGCGTATTGGTACCAAACAAAGTACTCTTACGTACCAATTCTCTAAATTTAGCATAACGAAAATTTTCTTTGTTGTTTAACCTATAATTGCACGAATATCGATATTATCAATTAGTATTGGATGCTCAAACATTACATTTTTACTAAAATATTTATAAATCAATCAACTTGTTGATTAAACTAAAAAACTTCTATAGAAGTTAGGTTTATTACATTTGATTCTAAGAGAATTCCCAAGTATAAGAACTTATATAAAGATACCCTAGTGTACAGCGTTTTAGCTATGTCACGTACCGCATATCCGTATTTGTACCGATACGAACCACATTTCATGTAATATTGTTCCTTTGATTAATTATACATAACCCATTTGGATTATGATCTGCTTGATAAGAGTTTAGCGATAAACTGTGCTCGCTAGATCTCGGAGGAGTTTTCCTCTTCTTTCCCAAGAACTCTCGTTTCTTATCAAAAATTGATTGTGTTCAAATAAGACTCCCAATAGTAAAATAGAGAGAGAGAGAGAGAGGATACCTCAAATTTACCAAGAGGTAAGTTAAAAGAGATCATGAGTGAGAGAGGAATGTCCTGTCTCGCATATCTAATCCGGAAAGGCTGAGATGAGAAACTGTGCTCCATATCATCAATTCTCCATACTCCATATACATCATCAGAACCCAAATCAGGAGCTGTAACTCAAACAAAGATATTCACTATATTTAGCTCTTTTCTCAGGTAGAAGGAAAAATATTGATAGAGGATATAGAATAATATACATGCAGAATGGGGATAAGAAGTCCATGACCAAGTGTAAGATATCCAATTGTCAGTAAAAAGCCAAATTCTAAATCCTCCAATGAATAGAAAATGTCACACGCTTCCAAAAAAGCTTGCATCCTCATTCCCTTGAAGCCTCAAAACCAAATAGCCAACATATCCCCCACCAAAGTTGGAGATATCAACTCCTACCCCAACACACAAAATATTACTCTCCACAAGCCCCAAAATAAAAATAAAGACGGTACAAAAATATATGAGAGTGTGTCGCATTCTTCTGCTAACACGTAGAGCATACAGGGTTAAGCACTACATACCATTAATGTTCAACCTTGGTAATACCAGAACCAAATAAAAGCCTTCACATTAGACAAAGCATTTGCTTCATTCATTGGACAGTAGCCAAAGGGAACTAGACTAGAACATGGGGAAGGGAAAAAACATGAAAGACAAGCAGCTATCAGCCTATCACAAGAAAAAGTGAAGACCTAACTTGTTCATCAGAAATATTGAAATCTGAACCGAATTCTGCAAATTAATCTTGGCATACTCATCAGTGAGATTCCTAAATTAATGGAAATTCCAAGAAAGAGTGCCGCCATACTCATTACATATTTAATTAGATTGCCTAGGATTTTGCTCAGTCGTTAAGTTTAGAGTTTTCTTATTGTCCCATATAAAGTGATGTAAACTATCATTTGAAAGTATTGAATGATTGATTATTAAAGAAGCCTTGTGATTTTTGGCTTTTTAGTCTAATAATCTTTTTTAACCCCTTTTATTCCTTCTTTCCACCTTGTCCTACATTAGGAGCCTTATTGACTTTTAAACTAGACTGTCATACATGTCTGCTACATGCAAACATGAACAACTTATGAATGAAACTGCAGAAGCTTCAACGAATGAAACAAAACAGCAAGCTCTGATCCCCATCCTAGGGTTAATTTACTACTTCATATATACATGTATCCATGTCTGTGTCAGAGTGCATGAAAAAAGTAAAGAATAAGTTGAACGAAAGGATACCTTCATATTGGACAACCCTTGATGGAAATCCCAATGAAGAGTAATCACCATCCTCCCATCTCAAGGTAATCTTAAGCTGATACAATCTGTATAGAAACAAACATATATAAATAGACATAGGTAGATATCATATTACAATGATTGATTGAACAAGATAGTTCAAAGACATTTATCAAGGGAAAAAAATAGAATAGCTGAAAGCATAAACTTCTTGGAAAAGGACAACAGTCAACACTAAGAAATCTATAAATGTAGATGGAAGTCTCCTGTACATTTTCAAACATTGGATTGTTGGATTTATAACTAGGATTAAGTTTAGCCTAGGATTGATAGTTTGTTGTTGAGGTAAAGGTAGGGGAATGGGTATAGGCATGGTATCGGTATGGGTATGAAATATGAATAGGTCATTATTCCAACACTTGTAGGTTATTCTATTGTGAAGAGACCTGTATTTGTAAATAAAAATAATGGCCCCCTTAAAATTTTCAAGGTCTTACAACCTCCTTGTTATTGTTAGATTTTGGACTTGTTTGGCCTTTGTTATAGAACCCAAGTATTTGACAATTACCTAATTTCATTATATAAATAAACAGATTCTATTTTCTTAAAATAAATTGAGTGAATGAAATTAGTTTCATTTAGCTGGTAATTATTCAGATCTAAGTTACCTATAAATAACCATATTAGGTTGTTTAAAATTGTTCAAACTAATTAAATATATATATAGAGAGAGAGAGAGAGAAAGGTGAATATGTTGCTTGCTACACCCAAGCTTAGGTATTGCTCAAATCTAAACTTTTTGCACATTTTTTCTTAAGTCAACCCATAAAAATGGAAAGAATATGTGAGAATAAGACAGCCTTCAATTTTCATTTTTCACAATATTTGATGATGCGGAACACTCTTACTTAGAAACCGAAAACAACAAATCTGACTCTTTTCTCTTCTTTTTTTCCTTTTGTTAAGTAATCATGTTTATAAAAAAGACATAAAAAGATATAGCCCAAGATAAGGGCTACATGTTACATAATTATATGAAAATTGATATGCTCACATATTGTGACATGTTCATTTCATGTACAAGGTTGAATTGTGCAAAACACTTGAACTTAGATGTGATCAAGCAACATATTCATTAACCCATCTATCTATAAATATTGTTGAAGATTAGGATAATTAGTTTATATTTCTAATAAATTCAAATTAAGATTTGAATTTGTTTGTTAGGGGAGTTAGTTTGTTCCTATTTTTATGTGATCTGGTAGATTAGGATCTACTAGATCTACTTTGGTTATAAATAACTCCTATAACATCTATTATTTAAAAAAAGAAAAATAAAGATAAGTTCTTTTTCTTCTCAAAAAACCTTCATGGTATCAAAGCCTTGGCTCTTTATTATTTAAGCTTTAATGGCAAAAACTGCCATGACCGAGGCAAGCAAGACTTCATCTTCCTCACAAGTGACGACAAATAATGAGCAGTCTGAAACTACTGTAGTAAACAGTGGTAGAGATTTTTCAACATCACATTCTTCTTTTCAACTTACCATTCACAAATTGAATGGAAAAAATTATCTAGAGTGGGCCCAATCTATGAAGCTAGCAATAGATGGCAGAGGCAAGCTCAGTTATTTAAATGGAGAAGTGAGCAAACCAACAACAAATGACCCTAATCTGAAAATATGGAGGTTAGAGAACTCGTTGATAATTGCTTGGCTTATCAACTCAATGGAGCCAACTACTGGAAAATGTAATGCCCCGAAATCCGGTCTATCTTCACACCCGAATTCCGTACGTCACGAGTACATCATTCATCCAACATACATCATTATATACCGAAATATAACAACATACACTCTCAAATCTCAGGTTCTAAAAACTTTGTAACCTCTTTCATTACAAATAATGATAATTACATTATTCATTTCATCTTACAAGAGTGACTTGTCCGCAACCAAGGATACATAACAGTTCATTAAACTAGTCTATAATTCAATTTCATCTTTCTACATTACAAGTCTTCACTTGATCTTCTCGCTCATTTACATTCTGAATGGTACTTCATCTGGATACCGTCAGCTTGATCTTTACGGGATCCTTAAGTTCTTCTAACATCGTTCGCTGAAAATGTTTTTCATTTAAAGCAAGTATGAGCATTCAATTGCCCAGCAAGTCATAACAGTTTTAAACATTTCTTTAGAACTTCGATAACCGAACAAAGGTTATGAAGCAGCTTGAATAATAGGAATAGTCTCGATTCCTATCATCTTAAAACATCAGTCACTTTCACTTTGAAATACTTTCATTCCTCTACCTTTTCCATACACATCCTGTCTGGCTAGAATCATTAGCACAGACTTAACAATAACGGTTCATGTATAAACAGAACATACTTGTATTGAACAGCTCAATCACAGAACAGCTCATATCATAGAAACACCGAAGTGTTCACATTGTGGCTCAAGGCCTCATACGTTCTACCACCTTGTACAAATATCGCACATTCGCACATAGACAGAACTTCTCAAGTTCAACATCTGAGAAGTTTAAGAAACTAGCATTCATTTAGAATATGAATGAAGTCAGGAAACTTGCCTTACACACAGCTACAGCTTACGCTGAACTGCTCATTCCAATTCCTATATAACACATAAGGAGAAAACATAAACACCAATTAGTCATATATTGAACTTACGCATTGGTTTACTTAACTTTACTTCTTAGGGTTCGCGTTCTTGCAACCTAAGTTTACGCGACTACTTTCATTACGGGCTTACGGCTTCATGACATACGGAGATGTCTTGCTCATACGTTCATCATCTTGGATGATTTATATTCTTATCTTCTTCTTATAACTTCTCTAGGACTCAGCACACATCGCTTCTCTACTAGTAGTTCATATGGTACTCTGAGTGGTTTCCCACAAACAACCAACAAACAAGTTCCCGTCTCATCTACACTGCCATCACAGTGAGTTAGATCGGTTGCCAGTTTCGTATATACCTTCGCTCTCTGAAGGGATTGTTTAGCCCAACTCCCATATGTCAACCATCAAAGGTTACGATTGTACCACAACCTAAATTCATCCAACTTATCCGAACTATTAAACTATAACGTTCGTTAAGTCAATTTCTTATTCCTTACGGCTTTTTGGCAACTAAATGCCATACCTCAAGATTCATTCTTTATCTGCCTCCCATTCGGCTTTCATTAATCTTATTACCGTTCATTCATTACGACTTTCTTGATAATTCATATCTAATTAATACTTTCGTTGTCCATGACATGAACCCCATGTTCATTACTCGTTCTTAGTGTCGAAGCCATACTGATCGTTTTATGCTAAGACCGATCGTTCATCGCAACAGCGTTGCGCTCACAGCGTCTATACGCTTTACACTTATTTCTTACTATCATGGCATAACATCGAAATGTTATTCATTACCCTCGTCGCTCAACGTCTAAGGAATCACAGCCATAGCAATCCCTCATGTTCGTTCATCGCGACTACGGTCCCCGGACATCGGTTACGCAACCCGCGTTTATATCCTTTGTCTTTTAATCTCGTTTAATCTTTCCGTTCAGCCTTTACTACAGGTTTTATTCACTAGATTAAGAGTTACATTCGATGAACTACACGTTCATTAGCTTTCGTTACACTTCCCCCAGGTTTTGAGCAGATAAAAGCTCATTACCGGGCTTTTTCCCTGAACCGGCGCTGCGGCGCCACTCTCTTCATTATCTCTCGCGCTGCGGCGCAAGCCCACGTCACCTCTCTTCCTCGGTCTGGCGCTACGACGCCAAACTCTTCCTTTCCTCTCGTGCTGCGGCACGACTTAGCAGTGCACAACCTCCCCGGCCTGGCGCTGCGGCGCCGCCTCTCAAGGCATAGTTGGCGCTGTGGCACCGAGCCTAAACCCTAGAAATTTCTCTAAGTGTTAAATCCAATTTGAGACGCTTACTTCCCGATCTCATAACTTCTTCGTTATAACTCAGAACGAGGTCGTTCCAAAGTCATTCTCTTCCTTATCTTACGTACTTCAATACCCCTCGGACAGAACTTCGTTCTGAATCCGTTAACGTGCCATTCGATTGGCTTGATCTTCTCCCATTATTCATTTTACATTTTTAACGCTCTTCGTTCGTTCGTCCGTAATTCAGTCATCCGAACTCGGAACTCGTTCGTTCTTGAGTCCACGACTCACGTTTTCTACATTCTCTTACTTTCTTATGAAACCCTACACGTTCGGGTGCATTTACACACTTTCTAATTCTCGTTCGTCTTTTACGAAATTTTCGCCATAACTTCGTTATAGCTAAGTTTTAATCCGTTCTTCATGAACGTTTCTACCATTCCTAACCAAGCAATAAGCAACTAACTTATACGCGATGGTTTTAAACTTGTCCATCAACAACAATTATTCTACGATGGTTTTAAATTTGTCCATCAACAACGTTCTTCGTGTTATTCGCGTGTTCTTCGTTCGTTCTTCATTTTAATCGATATTTTGGATTACGATTTCACTTTTTATTGGAATTTGATGTTATAGAACATTATTCCTTACTTATTTCACCTACTTATTCATATAATCCACTCGGATCGTTCTAATTCATTACGAATTTTATACTTTCTTAAGAAATTTATAAAATAAACTTCTAATTCTTATTTCTTCATTTTCTTACGATTTCAACCATATGAAATCATCTCTAACATCATCTACTTCTTATCTTCATTAAGTTATGTTTTAAACATATAGGCCTTAAAGAAAAATTAAATTCGACTAGGTTTTAAGTTACCTCTCTTCTTTATTTTTCTTCCGCTAGACAAAGCCGGCGATTCACAAGCTTTTCTATTTCACGATCACCTTCGATCCGATTATTCATACTCATTCTCTTCCTTCTCTATCTTCTCCAAGCTCTCTCTCTCTCTCTCTCGTGTTATAGGATTTTCAAAATCCCATTTAAATGAAAGTTAGCTTCCTATTTATAGAAAATCCAAAGTTAGGGCAAAATAGTCATTTCACCCCCCAAACCTCCTTACTATTCATTACTTAAGCACTAAGTTTACTTGGCCTCCACATTTACTTAGCTATTAAGTCTACTTAGCCCTTAAGTTTAATTAGCCTTTAAGCTTTCTTAGCCTTTAAGTTTACTTGGCCCTTAAGTTTACTTAGCCCTTAAGTTTTCTTAGCCTTTAAGCATAAGCACTTTACTTAGCTATTAAGTTTACTTGGTCATTACTTAACCTATCCTTTACTTAGTCATTAAGACTAATCGTATTCTACGCATCTCATTCTCGTATTCTCTTCGTATATAGTTTGTACGATATTCGTATTACACGTCGTAATAATCTTCGCACTATACTCGTATAATAACTAGTATTATACTCGTATTTCTTACGCATAATAACCCTAATTATTATACAAAATCATTAAATTCTCGGAACTCACTTTTCCTAACCTTTAGGTTTTAAGTCCACAGGCGAAAACTTCGTTTTTGCCATAACTGAAATATTATTGAATATTCCATTACGTCTTAGAATTCGTTCAATCTAGCTTGTAGCCAGAATCCTCCCGACTTATAATCATCCTAGGTTATAGAACGATTAATAAACACATAGTACAGAATAGTATTAATAAAAATTCATTTTATTAATAACTAATTATTTAAACTTAAATTCTGGACAACCCGAATTTCCGGGTCGTTACACTCTTCCCCCTTATAAAAATTCCGCCCTCGAAATTTCTTAAAACCACACCATTACCCGGGTCCTCACATTCACCCCTTCTTCACAAAATTTCGTCCTCGACATTTTAGCCTACCCCTCTTCTCAACTTCCCTTCAACGGAATTCTTATCTTTTCATCATTCCTAACCTCCATAACCTATCAAGAATCAAGAAGTAGAAATAATAACAAGGAATATAAAATTTCCTTTTAAAACGTTTCATACTTTTGCTGAGGGGTCAAATCGACCATGAACTCTTACTAGGTTTAACAGCATGATGTCGTAACCTTTCTTCCACAGTCTGTTTACAATAACAAATAAAGCAAACTACCTCTTACCCATCGTATACCCCATTTCGGGATATGTTCACCTCAGACTTAATCATTAGATTCCACACCAAAACAATTTGGTTTGGCACAACTTCTTCAAAGAAAGCTCGATTTTCTTTTAAACATGACATACCATTTGTCTTAGCCAGAACAATTAGCTTAGACCATACCAATAAATTGGACATCAACTTGAAACATTCGTCTAGTCAACTCAATTGACATCGACTTCTTTAAATTCTTTTTGCAATACATCAAAACGTTTTATGACGTCATGATACCGTACTTTTCACAGTACGTTGAGGACTTCGTCAGTATGTGACTTCGTCATTATACATCATACCATAGCGGGTTGTTGATCCTAAGATCACATCCAACACCAGGTTCAATTGCATTAATAACTCCATCCTTGCATCAAATGTACGGATGATATAAAATTCATTTTGATATTTTAAATCAATTTCTGTCTAGCCGAAGCAATTAGCATAGACATACCAAGGATAGCTCTTTTAAAATATGTTGGTTCCAAAAGTTGAACCAATTCTTTCCTTTTTAAAATGTACATATCAGCACGAGTTCAATAAACTTCAAAATCTAGCATAGCCAGATGACTTGGAATATCCTATTCTCCATCTTCCTTCATTGTCTTACTGCGACAATACTTAATCTTCTCTAGCACTTTCAATACTAAGTCTACTGAAAATACTTACTTTTAGTCTAAACATTCCTATATCTTAGTACAGTCCATCAACTTACCACACATTATGAGTTCAGGAACTTTCCATAATAATATGAGTTTAAGAACTATCCAGACAGACCATAAGCGTCCATTCGCTGAGAAGTTCAAAAACATAACATATTATTATGAGTCACGAACTTACCATAAGTATGAGTTTCAAGAACTTGCACCTACCTTATCGTTCTCTACCTATCAAGTATATACATGAGAAAAGATTCACCTTCTCGCCATATACATATTGATAGCGCGACCAATCCCAATGATTATCACTGTAATAAGCTAAGCAGTTGTTACACCAAGCACAAACCTCTGCCCATAACATAGATTCATACAACTCAGCTATCACATGAGTCCTCAATTGAAATTTTATAACTTCCAACTTTCTCTTTACTTAATACGAATTTTCTTTAATTCGTATGCTATCCTTCACAACTCAATCTGAGTTCTTCCCGTACTACCTCGTAGTACAATTCATTCATTGCATTAGCTATAAATCATTCATCGTTTAACAGCTCATCTGTTACTACGATTCACTATAATCACGTGGTGATCTTCTCATCTTTTTCTCTACGATTATAGTCTTAGGTACTCCTACCTAAGGTTTATAACCTATCAGCTTTGATACCACTTGTAACGCCCCGAAATTCAGTCTATCTTCACACCCGGATTCTGTACGTCACGAGTACATCATTCATCCAACATACATCATTATATACCGAAATATAACAACATACACTCTCAAATCCCAGGTTTTGAAAACCTTATAACCTCTTGCATTACAAATAATGATAATTACATTATTCATTTCATCTTACAAGAGTGACTTTTATCCGCCACCAAGGATACATAACAGTTCATTAAACTAGTCTATAATTCAATTTCATCTTTCTACATTATAAGTCTTCACTTGATCTTCTCGCTCATTCACATTCTGAATGGTACTTCATCTGGATACCGTCAGCTTGATCTTTACGGGATCCTTAAGTTCTTCTAACATCGTTCGCTGAATATATTTTTCATTTAAAGCAAGTGTGAGCATTCAATTGCCCAGCAAGTCATAACAGATGAACAAACAACTTCAAGAGTTTAAACATTTCTTTAGAACTTCGATAACCGAACAAAGGTTATGAAGCAGCTTGAATAATAGGAATAGTCTCGATTCCTATCATCTTAAAACATCAGTCACTTTCACTTTGAAATACTTTCATTCCTCTACCTTTTTCATACACATCCTGTCTGGCTAGAATCATTAGCACAAACTTAACAATAACGGTTCATGTATGAACAGAACATACTTGTATTGAACAGCTCAATCAAAGACTAGTTCATATCATAGAAACACCGAAGTGTTCACATTGTGGCTCAAGGCTTCATACGTTCTACCACCTTGTACAAATATCGCACATTCGCACATAGACAGAACTTCTCAAGTTCAACATCTGAGAAGTTTAAAAAACTAGCATTCATTTAGAATATGAATAAAGTTAGGAAACTTGCCTTACGCATAGCTACAGCTTACGCTGAACTGCTTATTCCAATTCCTATATAACACATAAGAAGAAAACATAAACACCCATTAGACATATATTGAACTTACACATTGATTTACTTAACTTTACTTCTTAGAGTTCGCGTTCTTGCAACCTAAGTTTACGCGACTACTTGCATTACCAACTTACGGCTTCATGACATACGGAGATGTCTTACTCATACGTTCATCATCTTGGATAATTTATATTATTATCTTCTTCTTATAACTTTTCTAGGACTCAGCACACATCGCTTCTCTGCTAGTATATGGTACTCTGAGTGGTTTTCCACAAACAACCAATAAACAAGTTTCCGTCTCATCTACACTGCCATCGCAGTGAGTTATATCGGTTGCCAGTTTCGTATATACCTTCGCTCTCGAAGGGATTGTTTAGCCCAGCTCCCATATGTCAGCCATCAAAGGTTACGATTGTACCACAACCTAAATTCATCGAACTTATCCGAACTATTAAACTATAACATTCGTTAAGTCAATTTCTTATTCCTTACGGCTTTCTGGCAACTAAATGTCATACCTCAGGATTCATTCTTTATCTGCCTCCCATTCGGCTTTCATTAATCTTATTACCGTTCATTCGTTACGGCTTTCTTGATAATTCATATCTTATTAATACTTTCGTTATTCATTACATGAACCCCATGTTCATTACTCGTTCTTAGTGTCGAAGCCATACTGATCGTTGTATGCTCAGACCGATCGTTCATCGCAACAGCGTTGCGTTCACAGCGTATGTACGCTTTACACTTATCTCTTACTATCATGACATAATATCGAAATGTTATTCATTACCCTCGTCACTCAACGTCTAAGGAATCACAACCATAGCAATCCCTCACGTTCGTTCATTGCGACTACAGTCCCCGTACATCGGTTACGTAACCAGCGTTTATATTCTGTCTTTTAATCTCGTTTAATCTTTCCGTTCAACCTTTACTACAGGTTTAATTCACTATATTAAGAGTTACATTCGATGAACTACATGTTCATTAGCTTTCGTTACACTTCCCCCAGGTTTTGAGTAGATAAAAGCTCATTACCGGGCTTTTTCCCTGAACCGGCGCTGCGGCGCCACTCTCTTCATTATCTCTCGCGCTGCGGCGCAAGCCCACGTCACCTCTCTTCCTTGGTCTGGCGCTACGATGCCAAACTCTTCCCTTCCTCTCGCGCTGCGGCGCGACTTAGCAGTGCACAACCTCCCCGGCCTGGCGCTGCGGCGCCGCCTCTCAAGGCATAGTTGGCGTTGCGACGCCGAGCCTAAACCCTAGAAATTTCTCTAAGTGTTAAATCCAATTTGAGACGCTTACTTCCCGATCTCATAACTTCTTCGTTATAACTCGGAACGAGGTCGTTCCAAAGCCATTCTCTTCCTTATCTTACGTACTTCAATACCCCTCGGACAGAACTTCGTTCTGAATCCGTTAACGTGCCATTCGATTGGCTTGATCTTCACCCTTTATTCATTTTACGTTTTTAACGTTCTTAGTTCGTTCGTCAGTAATTGGGTCATTCGAACTCCGAACTCGGAACTCGTTCGTTCTTGAGTCCATGACTCACGTTTTCTACATTCTCTTACTTTCTTATGAAACCCTACACGTTCGGGTGCATTTACACACTTTCTAATTCTCGTTCGTCTTTTACGAAATTTTTGCCATAACTTCGTTATAGCTAAGTTTTAATCCGTTCTTCATGAACGTTTCTACCGTTCCTAACCAAGCAATAAGTAACTAACTTATACGCGATGGTTTTAAACTTGTCCATCAACAACAATTATTCTACGATGGTCTTAAATTTGTCCATTAACAACGTTCTTCGTGTTCTTCGCGTGTTCTTCGTTCGTTCTTCATTTTAATCGATATTTTGGATTACGATTTCACTTTTTATTGGAATTTGATGTTATAGAACATCATTCCTTACTTATTTCACCTACTTATTCATATAATCCACTCGGATCGTTCTAATTCATTACGAATTTTATACTTTCTTAAGAAATTTATAAAATAAACTTCTAATTGTTATTTCTTCATTTTCTTACGATTTCAACCATATGAAATCATCCCTAACATCATCTACTTCTTATCTTCATTAAGTTATGTTTTAAACATATAGGCATTAAAGAGAAATTAAATTCGACTAGGTTTTAGGTTATCTCTCTTCTTTATTTTTCTTCCGCTAGACAAAACCGGTGATTCGCAAGCTTTTCTATTTCACGATCACCTTCGATCCAATCATTCATACTCATTCTCTTCCTTCTCCATCTTCTCCAAGCTCTCTCTCTCTCTCTCACTCATGTTATAGGATTTTCAAAATCCCATTTAAATGAAAGTTAGTTTCCTATTTATAGAAAATCCAAAGCTATGGCAAAATAGTCATTTCGTCCCCCAAACCTCCTTACTATTCATTACTTAAACACTAAGTTTACTTGGCCTCCACATTTACTTAGCCCTTAAGTTTTCTTAGCCTTTAAGTTTACTTAGCCCTTAAGTTTACTTAGCCTTTAAGCATAAGCACTTTACTTGGCTATTAAGTTTACTTACTCATTACTTAACCTATCCTTTACTTAGCCATTAAGACTAATCGTATTCTACGCATCTCATTCTCGTATTCTCTTCGTATATAGTTCGTACGATATTCGTATTATACATCGTAATAATCTTCGTACTATACTCGTGTAATAACTAGTATTATCATCGTATTTCTTACGCATAATAACCCTGATTATTATACGAAATCATTAAATTCTCGAACCCTTAGGTTTTAAGTCCGCAGGCAAAAACTTCGTTTTTACCATAACTGAAATATTATTGAATATTCCATTACGTCTTAGAATTCTATCATTACGCGTTTTTAGGAAATTCAAAATAAATCTACGAGCAGAAACGGATGAATAGTGCCTATTTCGTCTTTTCCCCCAGAAAAATTTTATTTTCGGTCTTAAAATTCTTATTCGTTCAATCTAGCTCGTAGCCAGAATCCTCCCGACTTATAATCATCCTAGGCTATAGAACGATTAATAAACACATAGCACATAATAGTATTAATAAAAATTCATTTTATTAATAACTAATTATTTAAACTTAAATTCTGGACAACCCGAATTTCCGGGTCGTTAAAGAAAACCACATCTCTTTTTACCAACTGTCAAAGATATTTGGGAGGCAGTACGTGACATGTATTCCGATCTGGAGAATTCGTCACAAATCTTTGATTTAAAATCTAAGTTATGGCAATCAAGGCAAGGAGATCGGGAAGTCACGACATATTTCAACCAGATGGTGACGTAATGGTAAGAGCTAGATTTGTGCCATGACGATGAATGGTACCCAAATGATAGTGTGAGGCACAGAAAAAGGGAGGAAAATGATCAAGTTTATGTGTTTCTCGCAGGACTCGATCATAACTTGGATGAGGTAAGAGGTCAGATCCTGGGCAGAAAACCTCTACCACCC